>JAFIRS010000291.1:0-445000 GCA_018342105.1 Gonioctena quinquepunctata
AGTGGAGGTTTCAACGATATGATTATTGATTTCGAAAGTAAAATCAGACGGTGTTCTATGTTTTGTGTGAAACTCGATTATTACTGTTTTACTATGATTCATTATAAGTGTATTTTGCATGCAGTAATCCGCATTATCTCTCAGAGCTGAGTCTGTTTTTCGCTGTAGTCTTTGGCGATCAGGATCCGATACCACAATGGCCGTGTCATCGGCATACATGAAAACTCTACCATTTTTTATGTTATGAGGCAAGTCATTAACATAGGTTAGGAGAATCAAGGGACCTAGGACACTCCCTTGTGGTGTTCCCAAATCCAAATCGTATTCCTTTGATTTGGTTTCACCGATTCTCACGATAATTTTTCTATCTCCAAGAAAGGACGTTATCCAATCATTCATTGGGCCACGTAGCCTAGGTTGTTGATTTTTTTCGATACGAAATTACGATTTACCGTGTCGAATGCTCGCGTTAGGTCAGACCATATAACACTCACATACTCATTTTTGTCCACCACGTCGTGAATGTGTTGAATAAGTTCTGTTATGGCTGTTTCGGTAGATAGACCAGAACGGAAACCATGTTGGCAATCAGTAAGTATTTTATGCTTTGTGAAGAAATTTGTAATTCTCCTGCGAATGATTTTTTTAAATATTTTGGAAAACATTTCTCAGGAGGGCAATTGGGCGGTAGTTCTTTATGTTGCTCGTATCACCTTTTTTGAATATGGGAATGATTGCAGCCGATTTCAGAACACTAGATGTGTCATGAAATTGTTCAATTTTCGCTGAATTTTCGCCAGATGAGGATGCTGCTTCACGAGAAACTGATGTCAATGGGGTGCTGGAGTTTGGTATTGGAGTGTTTGAACGTTTTCTCATAATATGATGAGCAATCTTCTTCTAATTTTAAGCGAATTCTCGATGTATGATTCTGCCACAGACGTAGAGTTCCATCCACCGTGCCTTTTAATGTTGGTGATGTTGGCCCCAGGGTCGGCCAAAATTGTGGCTGAAGACCGCCGGAAACAATGACAGGTGTAATTATCAGTATTTGAGAGGCCCAAGTACCTACATAGCAATGTTTGATGACAAAAGTATTGATTCCCACACATTTTTCAATGCATTTTCCTGATATGTAGTATAGAAAAAAATGCCAATGATGAGTCTCAGCAGGACGCAGACTGGAATACTTTTTGTATAATTTTAGTCTTGTCTTCGATATTGTTTATCGTCATATTTTTCATTTCTTTGGGACGGCACGCACCAGCGATTCCAAAAATGGTAGCCACTTTGATCAAGAGAAAGTCGCTGTCGGGAGCATCAGATAAGAATTTATCGATTTCCTATTTTTCGAAAACATTCGATTTCTTGGGTTTGGGACCTTCGTTCAGTCTTTTTATATATGCCAGTAATTCAAAATATTGGCTTATATCGATGTCTTTCTTCAATTTTACAATGAGTTTAATCATTGATTACTCCGACCACAAGGTTGACTAGCAATAATTTCTTAATAAATGGTGAAAGTAAACCATAAATACCTCTTATTTCAGTGATAGTGTATTTCTCCTCATACCACAACTCAAATGCTACAAATTATTCACCGTAACGCTACTCATAGAATCGGCAGCCCCCTAATTGTTCTTCTGAATTGTTCATTTTTCATATCAAATTGAAGATTAAATTTGTATATAACTTTAGGGTACCGCAATTCTGCTTTGTTGAAGTTAACAATCGCTACTTATTCACCCGATTCCATGGTAACGAGAGAATGTACTCGTAGCATGAACGTACCATAGACAAATTAAAAATAAAGAGACTGTTTGAAACATCGGCGATCTTGACCACCAAGTTTTTGGTACGGCCAGTCGCGCATGGAGGCGCTGCCCGCAATCCACAGACGACTGATGACATGATAATTTTCCAATTTAGACATTTGCCAGAAAATAGAAGATCATTGTTTACAAATGTATTTTTTATTATGACAAACCACGCAATAATTTCAGAATAATTCTTCTACTGTTATTGTCATCGAAAAATTGATGACAGTAATTATGAAATTATACCTACTATGAACTTGAATAAGGAACCGAACGTCGAAAATAGAATGTTTTGTTATACGAGCTGATGCTGAAATTCCTGGAAATATTATTTTACAACGTAAAATATAAACTGCTTTTCACAAACTGATACTTATTTCCATCCATCAGTTGCAGAAATGTTTTCACAAACTGATACTCATTTCCGCGCATCAGTTTCCATTTCCTATCACCATTTGAGGAAGTACGGAGATTATCATCAAACTGGAGTATTTGTTATACCTACTCGTTCTCTTTTGTGCTAATGAATTAACAAAATTATTCAAGGTTTGTTGTAAATGTAATTTGTTTTTATTTTGGTTGATTTGATGATAAGACTGAAGAATATTTTCAATTTTGTTGTTTTTCAGAGTTTTACTATTGTTTTGTCTGTAGTTGTACCTTGTCCTAGATACAATAAAATGCATTTTTATAGTGTTCAACTCATCATTTTTGTTTTATAGGAACTTTAATTTTGTTCTTGATATCATGAAACAAAGATTAATTTTGAACTTTTTTCTAACCACGAACGAACTAACAGATTCTACGAATCGATTACTGTATATATTTAAGTAGTGATTGATTTGCCATTCCTGTATTTCATATGATACAACCCTTCAATGAAATACAGGAATGACAAATCGATCACTTATAAAATATATACCATATCAATCATATAAAAGTAACACATTTAAAAACCCCGCCTTATCTCAATCGGTAACTGAAGATAAATCTGTTTTATCAACTGTACCAACTTAGTTCGGTCAGTTGCGAGATATGTCGCCACTGTCTAAACGTGGTGCCAACTTCAACTGCAGGTTTGACAATTCTCTTTATTTTTAGTTTCTCTATGGAACGTAGATGGATGAACTTGCCATAAGCTGCTGTCAACCAACTTAAAAAGTTATACGCAGAAGTTAAAGAATTTAGGAAGTCAACCAAATCTTACAAAATTTTCACAATATCTTTGGACCAATATGATTCGAACGATCAAAATGAAATTTGCAGAAACACACGCATATACCTTCTTGAGCTCAGTTCATTTGACATTCTGCTTCAATGAGTGTCATTCAAATATCTCCGTATGAAGTCAACTACAATAGGGCAAACTAAGATGTCTAAAAAAATGGTGTATTCACTTATACCTGTAAAATATTGGGACAAACTGGGGGACACCAGCCCACTTGATAAGGGGAGTTATCTAGAGTTCCAGATGGCGCCGACGTCGTTTCTTGTCATAATTCAGTAAACTGCAATTCCATACCACACAGGGTGTTTTTGTGATTTGTGTCTCCTGATCCGTTCTGTGATTGTGCTTTGGTCGCCTTTAAGGTTATGTCAATTCGTAGTGAAATATTTTGAGGTTGATCGATCGATGTAACATATTCATTTTTTATATTAAATATATTTTGTATAAAATTTTTCCCATGAGATGACAGTCTTCTGACTAAATGGTTTGGAAAATTCTAAATATAGTGGATATTTTCTTCCAAAGAGCTATGGGACGGATCGGAATTCACTAGCCAAAATCAATATATCTTCATAGAATGAAAAGTCCACGCTTACTTTTGAAATTCATGTGTTTATTAAAAAGTGATAATCATCCTAATCATAGTCATTAGCCTTATCGATCTTGGGAGTGGGCCTTGTTCTTCCGAACAACTGCTTGGTTTAGATCACCCTCCTTCTCCATTATCTCATGCGGGGTGTTACTGAAAAATACAAGAAAATTAGATTATTTTTTTCTCCCCTCATCTTTGTTAGTAGGGCTCACCTTTTCCGGCGAAGTCATTCTAAGATAGCTAGAAGCAGCCTAGACTGTCGCACACCAGGATTAATCGATTTCTCAACTTCATCAACAGATTTTATGATATCTACAATGAACTCTCTGATTTTTTTCATGTCAGAAGGTTGTTCGAGAGGTAATAGTCCGGCAGATATGGGCAGTGAATGGCTTGGTAAGTTTGTATTGGAAAGTTTAATGGAACAATGTCATCGGGGACATTTTCCAATCCCCTCAATTTTCAAGTTAATTCATCATCTAGAGACATCAGTCCACTCTCCTACCTTTCCTCATTCCTTCGTGGAAGTTTCCATGATCCGAAAAAGGCCATTTGAGAAGAAATCACTTTGAAAAAATCGCCAGGTAGACCTCAAGAAAAATCTGATTTTTGACAGACAGATGTAAACATTGTAGTAAGTTTCGAGGATTTCATCTCATTTTCGCGCCAACTGTTCTGAGCGGGATCTTGTTCGTAGCACTATAATCTTTGTAAACGATCAATTCACAATTTTTTGCATGAAGTAATGTTGACAGAAAAAGAAAATTTCATAGGTTTGAAGTTTGACATTTTGCGTGACACAAACAACAAACATTCCTTAACCGCGCTATCTACTAATGAATTTCTAAGCAAAATTTAACGTTTTTCATTTGTTGTCCCCCAAAAATTCTAAACAAAATCGAATCAGTGAATACACCAGGCATCTTAGGGCAAACCAACGACCCATCAAAATAAATTCAATATGGCGGCAATGGTCAGAAAACTCTAGAGTACCTGTTTGTTTAACCTAGATTCATAGATCTTTTTCAAATTTTTTTCTGTAAATTGTGGATTTTAAATAGTGTAGTGATTGCCATTTTTTTTGGAATGCCTGCGATATGTATTGAAGTTGATTGTGGAAGCCGTTCTAATCGTGATAAAGTCTCGTTTTATGCCGTTCCTGCAGAGACGAAATACAGGTTTACAACTGAGAAAAACGACTTGTCTAAACTTCGCAGGGCTTCCTGGATTGCAGCAATGAAGAGAAACGATCTGACAGAATCTATATTGAGAAACCAACAAGTTTGCAGTAAACACTTTATAACTGGTAGGTGTTTTATTGAAAAATTCTACTCGTAACTCTCCTAGTAGGGTAATAGGGCATTTGTACTCAAGGTAGTGTAACGAACCTAGGCCGGACCTGTCGCCTCACATGTTGCCGTCGACAGCGATGAGATCATCCCCGGAGATGTTCGAGAACCATCCAGTGCGCTCTGCCGCGGAAGACAACGGTCAATATTGGAAACAATTGGAACACGCCGGTCGCCAACGGAAAGAATTCGAAACATCGAGAATGCTGTATCGGAGATAAATAGGCAACCCTCAAGTCTCAGAGACAGTCTGAACGAGCCCATACCATCGAGCTATACAGTGGCGTAGTAATATAAATTAAGTTGTAGATTCAGTGTGAAATAAATTATTTAAACCAAGTTAAGTTTATTTACGTTACAATTGGTGTCGGAAGTGAGATTTTGAAAATAAACAAGTGATCGTGGAGTGGATAGTCAGAAAAATAAATTGATAGACCTTTTTGTACGCCCAAAATAGACAGTGGCCCGGTTTTCGCGAAGTGGACAATTGTGCGTGGGAATATAAACTGATACACTGTTCGCGTGAAACAGAAAATAGACAGTGGCCCGGTTTCCGCGAAGTGGACAATTGTGCGTGGGAATATAAACTGATACACTCTTCGCGTGAAACAGACAATAGACTGGTGGCCCGTGGAAAAGAATTCGCGAAGTGAATTTTTAACAAACTGATAAACTTTTTCGTGTAAACTATAAACTTTTTCGTGTGAAACAGACTGATACCTCGTCAAAGACAAAATGTGTTCAAGAAAAGTGCGCCTTGCGGACTTGAAGGTAGCGGAATTGAAACAGGAATTGGAGGAAAGGGAACTGGAAACAACGGGTAAAAAGCAAGTACTCCAGGAAAGACTTGCAGAAGGACTTATACAAGAAGGTGAGGACCCCGAAACATTTGTATTCGAAGTTCCCGGAGGTGATTTAAGTTTGGTAATGAATAAACTCGAAGAAACTACTAAATCCGTGAAAGAAGAACTGCAACAAAATTCAAGAAATCTGGAAGAGAAGCTTCAGGAAAATTCTATAAATCTGGAAGAGAAGCTTTCTAGAAATCTGGAAGAGAAGCTTCTAGAAAATTCAAGAAGTCTGGAAGAAAATGCTAGAAATCTGGAAGAGAAGCTTCAAGAAAATTCTAGAAATCTGGAAGAGAAGCTTCTAGAAAATTCAAGAAGCCTGGAAGAAAATGCTAGAAATCTGGAAGAGAAGCTTCAAGAAAATTCTAGAAATCTGGAAGAGAAGCTTCTAGAAAATTCAAGAAGCCTGGAAGAGAATGCTAGAAATCTGGAAGAGAAGCTTGAAGAAAATTCTAGAAATCTGGAAGAGAAGCTTCTAGAAAATTCAAGAAGCCTGGAAGAGAAGTTCCTGGAAAACACAGAAGGTCTAAAAAAAGAATTGTGTGGTGTGGCTAATTTTCTAGAAGAAAGAATGGGAACCGTTGAGACAGAGATAGATAAAATTAGGGAGCAAATGAACACGGAGGTAGATAAAATCAAAGATGGGGTCGAGGCAGAAATGGACAAAATAAAGGAAACAATCAGTAAGCTGGAAAAACGAATTAATAGTGCGCCCTCCACAGAGATGGTTAACGAAAATGCAATGCTGGACTTGAGTTTGAACTTGGATAAAGTTCAAGAGGGAATAAAAGAGTCAAGATCAATTCAGAAATAGGGAAGCTTTCCATAAAGCCGCCTCAGTTCGACGGAAAAACTCCATGGGCAAATTACCGCCGGCAGTTTGAAGCAGCGGCCAAAGCAAACGGATGGAATGCAGGGGAAAGAGCTGTAGCACTGACACTTGCATTACGTGGAGAAGCGACAAATATTCTACAAACTCTCACCGCCCAAGAACAGGAGGACTATGATCAGCTGATTAAACATCTTGAATTACGATATGGCCACGCCCATTTGGAACACGTATACCACTCCCAACTGAAAAATCGCTGCCAGAAATCGGGCGAATCCTTACAAGAATTCGAAGCTGACATTGCACGCTTGGTTCGTCTCGCATATCCAGCCACACCGGAAAATGTAAAGGAGCGATTAGCGGTTCAGGCATTCTTGGATGGACTCCGTGACCAAGAAACAAGACAAGCGCTGACACTAGCTCGTCCAACACATCTCGTAGACGCACTGGCACGCGCTTTGGAATTCGAGGCAGCGAAACAATCTTGCAAAAGCCAGAGTAAAGTCCGAATGATTGAGGAAGACTCACAGGAGCCTGCTAATTGGGAAGCTGCCATAAGGAAAGTGATTAAAGAAGTTTTGCCTGAGAAAAGACAGATAAGATGCTGGAATTGTGGCAAAATTGGACATGTGCGTAGCAAATGTCCAACATTCGAAAACACGACTCCGATGCAGGAAAACTAAAGAAGGTCGACGAGAAGGGGCAATCGTCGGCCTGTGTCCAGCAAGCCCCGGTTAACAACGCATATGTCGCTATCCTGAAACGACAGAACAGAGGTGTTTTCGTAGACGGTCTCATCAATAACGAGCCTTGCACCATGCTGCTAGATACAGGTGCGACTAGGACAATTCTCGGACCTTCCTTTGCCAGAACACCGGAACGAATTGAACCGACAACTTGGAAGCTACGCACAGCAACAGGGGAGCCAGCTACTGTATATGGCGAGCTACCGATTGAAATAATTTTGGGCAGCACTAAAGTGAAACATCAGGCACTCGTAGCGGACATCGAAGACGATGCAATCATCGGAATGGACATCATGAATTCCAGAGGGTTTGAATTGGATTTCAAAGACGGCGTCCTACGTGTCAACGGAGAAGAGCTGGTACTTCATGGAGAAGTGAAGAGTTGATCCGTGTGCTGTTGGCTGAAGATGTAAGCGTACCTGAGAGGGCTGAAACCATCCTGGAGGCTCGCCTGGACGGGAGTGCGAGCAGTGGAGACGTGATGATGTTCGAGCCCAAACTTCATGATGAGAAAATTGGACGAGGGGTTGCCCTAGGGAAAACCCTGTTACGTGCTGAAAAATTTGTACCGGTAAGGGTCATGAATGTCAATTACTTTCCAGTGACCTTAAAGAAAGGAACAATTTTAGGGCACTGCTCGTCAGTTTCATCTGTGATCCGGGGCGTACGAGGTACGATTAGCCAACCCAACAACTTGCCCACAGAACTAGAAAAATTAGTTGCCATCTCTTCCAAAGACATAAAACCAGCTCAACAGCCCAAACTAAGAGATTTAGTCAAAAAGTACCAAGACATCTTCGACACCGGACAAGGAAAAGGGGGTCGAACTAATGTGGTCCAGCACAAGATTGATACTGGGGGTGCCCGACCGATCCGGCAATCAGCAAGAAGACTTCCTCTTGCCAAGAAGGAAGAGGCTGACAAAATAGTCAGCGATATGGGAAAAGAAGGAGTTATCGAACCATCTGACAGTCCCTGGTCCTCTCCAGTCGTACTGGTGAAGAAAAAGGATGGATCGACGCGCTTTTGTGTAGACTATCGCCAACTTAATAATGTCACGAAGAAGGACAGTTACCCTCCCGAGAATAGATGACACCCTAGACACGTTGGCTGGTTCCACGATTTTCTCGACCCTTGATCTGAAGAGTGGATATTGGCAAGTAGAACTGGCTCAGGAAGATCGAGAAAAGACTGCTTTACCATCGGCTCAGGATTGTGGCAGTTCACCGTTATGCCATTCGGGCTCTGTAATGCTCCCGCCACATTCGAAAGATTGATGGAAACAGTACTGAAGGGACTCTCATGGAACACGTGTCTAGTGTATCTCGACGACATAATTGTGGTCGGCAGATCGTTTGAGGACCATGTGAAAACTTGGAGGAAGTATTCCTGCGACTGAGGAACTCGGATTGAAGCTGAGCCCTAAGAAATGCCATCTGTTCCAAAAAAGAAGTACGATACCTCGGCCACGTTGTCTCTGGGGAAGGAGTAGCAGTGGATGACCAGAAGATCAAAGCTGTTAAGGATTGGCCCATCCCAAAAGACATTCACCAACTTCGAAGTTTCCTTGGTTTATGCACATACTATCGCCGATATGTGCTGGGATTCGCCAACATCGCTAAACCACTGACCAAGCTCACGGAAGGCCAAACAAAGTTCCAGTGGTCCGAAGAATGTCAAGACTCATTCAGGAAGCTGAAAGGAGCTTTGATCAACGCACCTATACTGAGCTATCCCCCACCCAAAGGGAAATTCATTTTGAATACGGACGCCAGCAACGTGGGACTTGGAGCTGTCCTATCTCAGATCCAGGAGGGACAGGAGAAGGTCATTGGTTATTTCAGCAAGACGCTTAGCAAACCAGAGCGCAATTACTGTGTCACCGGGCGAGAGCTGTTAGCTGTTGTAAAGGGAGTGGAACACTTCTACAAGTACGTGTATGGAAGAAGATTCCTGTTGAGAACTGACCATGCAGCTCTCAAATGGCTCTTACAGTTCAAAAATCCTGAGGGTCAAGTAGCACGTTGGATCGAGAGACTCCAAGAATTCGATTTCGAGATCGAACATCGAGCCGGAACTAGCCATAAGAATGCAGATGCCTTGTCGCGAAGACCATGTCCAGATGATTGCTCACATTGCCGACGAGCAGAAGAGAAAGAAGCAACACTTTGTAGAACCGCGGCAATAGATGACAACTGGAATGACAGCAAGATCCAGAAAGACCAAGAGAGAGACCCTTGGCTTAGTCGTCAGCTGGAAGAAGGGCAATCGAAGACCATCATGGCAGGAATTCGCAGGTTACTCGCCGGCTGTTAAGTCCTATTGGGCACAATGGAACTCTCTTATTCTGGACAATGGGATCCTGAAACGTGTGTTGGAGGCCGATATTGGTGGGGAAGACAGACGCCAAATAATTGTTCCCAGGAACAGAAGAGAGGAAGTGCTGCGGGAAATCCATGATGGAGTCGCTGGAGGACATCTGGGAGTGACGAAGACCCTGCAGAAAGTGAGGCAACGGTTTTACTGGACCAATTGTCAAGCTGACGTCCAGGACTGGTGCAGAAAGTGCGCTGTATGCGCTGCTAGCAACGGACCTCGAATACGACCCAAGGCCCCGATGCGTCAGTACAACGTAGGCAGCCCGTTCGAGAGAATCGCCATTGACATCGCCGGCCCGTTTCCCGTATCCGACCACGGGAATAAATACATCCTTGTGGCAATGGACTACTTCAGTAAGTGGGCGGAAGCCTATGCCCTGCCCAACCAGGAAGCCATCACCGTCGCCGACGTCTTGGTGAAAGAATGGATATGTCGATTCGGTATTCCAATGGAGCTGCACTCGGATCAAGGCAGAAATTTCGAATCAACCTTTTACAAGAAATAAATCTACTACTGAACATCCGCAAGACAAGAACCACGGCCCTACATCCGCAGTCCGATGGAATGGTGGAACGGATGAACAGGACGATCAACCGCCACTTGTCCAAGGTTGTCTCTGACCATCAAAGAGACTGGGACCAGTATCTTCATTTGTTCCTGATGGCCTATCGATCCGCAGTACACGAGTCAACCGGTCAAACTCCTGCTAGTATTATAATGGGCCGAGAACTGCGACTGCCTTGTGACCTGAAGTTTGGGATACCGCCAGGACAAGACACTGCGGGAGAGGACTACGTCAGCAAACTTCGGCAGAGAATGGACGACATCCACGAACGAGTCCGGTTGAACATCCAGAGTGCCAGCGATAAAATGAAGAAGACCTATGACATCAAGGCCGACGCTGGAGGATTTAAGGTTGATGACCTGGTTTGGCTGTACAACCCCAAACGTCGTCGTGGACTATCACCAAAGTTGCGGAACTCGTGGGAAGGCCCGTATAAAATCGTGAAAAGGATAAACGACCTTGTGTACCGAATCCATAAGCCACCCGAGGGAAACCAAGGGTCGTCCATTTCAACAGGTTGGCCCCTTACCTGGAAACCATGACCAAGTTCGCACCCTCAAGCCACCGGAGGATGATATGACGTTCGAGAAGTTTATGTCCTTGTATTCAAACGGGCAGAAAGTTCTACATGGGGTTACTAGAGGGGTCACGAGACCTTTTCGAGGTGCCTGCTGACTACGCACTAGCGCACTGTGTGGCAGAAGATCTTCGAATGTCCAGGGGCATCGCCGTAGTGTTCTCCAAGAAATTTGGTCAACTCCAAACACTGCGGGAGCAGAATCCAGAAGTTGGTGGGGTGCTACAGTTGAAGAAAGGCCAGAGAAACATCTACTACCTAGTTACCAAGAGGCATTCCCAAGATAAACCGTCCTATGAAGATGTCTGGAAGAGTCTCACCAAACTAAGAGATACTATGGTGGACCAGAATCTGGTGGATCTAGCAATTCCAAAATTGTCCTGTGGTATTGATGGGTTGGACTGGAGAGTCATAAGAAGTATGCTGGAGGCGATATTCAGATCCAGATTTTGGTTTGCTGTAACCCTCTTCCACGACCGATCATGAAGACCGTGAAGTGTTACTTCCATCGAACTTCACGGTGCAGATATGGGGAGTCATGCAGATATCGTCACACTCCAAGGATGAAATTTCGGGACGAAATGTCTTTAAGAAGGGGGCAATGTAACGAACCTAGGCCGGACCTGTCGCCTCACATGTTGCCGTCGACAGCGATGAGATCATCCCCGGAGATGTTCGAGAACCATCCAGTGCGCTCTGCCGCGGAAGACAACGGTCAATATTGGAAACAATTGGAACACGCCGGTCGCCAACGGAAAGAATTCGAAACATCGAGAATGCTGTATCGGAGATAAATAGGCAACCCTCAAGTCTCAGAGACAGTCTGAACGAGCCCATACCATCGAGCTATACAGTGGCGTAGTAATATAAATTAAGTTGTAGATTCAGTGTGAAATAAATTATTTAAACCAAGTTAAGTTTATTTACGTTACAGTAGTAACTTTTTCTAGGCAAACCTGCTGCTTTTGAAGGTTAACACCATTCCTGACTGGGTATCGTCTCAACATATGGGACATGTGTCTCAAAAATGTAAAAAAACGAGCAGCAGATGTTGACAGAAGGGGGAAAATTAACCGAAACTGAGGTAAAAAATAGTCTATTTTATGTGAATTATTTCAAAAGCTAAACAACCATTCATTGGGGTATATAAAGTTAATGGTCCTAGAAGTTCCCAGGTCGAAAAAGCTCATTTCATTGATTGACCATCGCCGCCATATTGAAAAGTCACGTGGTTTGGATTGCCTAATGGTTTCACCGGAAAAAGAAATTATCTAAGAACTTGAGTACCACCGTTTTGTGATCAGTCGAGGAGTCTCACATAGAGTGACGTAATATGGGGACAAAATATGCATATTCGTTTGAATAATTCTGAGTATTTTGAAATCGTACGGAAATAGTATATAATGCAACGATCATGTAATGATAGCTATTAAAACATGAGCACGAGGTAAGTGCGATTGTATTAACAGTCATAACATGATCGTTGCATACACTATTTTTTCTACGACCAATAAATAATAAAATAAAAACAAGAATTTCTGGTGGTGTACAAGATAATTCTTCACTGCTCGACATACTTATAATACTTTTGACGCGTTGTAATCGAATGTCGATTGAAATTAAATGTCAAACAAGTATGTAGAAATATACCACTTGATTATCCCCAAGTACGTGTTTCTATAGGCCGAAAATTCGTTTCATAATGAAAAGTACGTGTTTTTATTGGCCAGAATCTGTTCCAAAATGAAAATCCGTGTTAAAATGGACAATATTAATAAATCGGTAGCGGATATTTAATTCGCGTATTATGATACGGGAATATGAAAAGAAGTTTTCCGCACATTTATCTTATCTACTAATCTAATGAGCGCTTCTAAGAAAACAATTTTGAATTATATGGCTGTTATATTAGCACGCATATTGTTTTCTGCGATTCCGAAACGTTCCTGGGAATATGCTTTTCGTTAATTAATAGAGCACTATAATTTTTCGACTAGAAATAATCCCATCATGTTTTATTTGTTTTTCTAATTGTAATATTTTTTTTGAAAATTAAGATCTACATTGAATAAAGAAATATTATTGAAGTATGCGGATGCCAGTCTATATTTTTTTTATATTATCTCTATTAGAATTTCTTCTAGGAATTTTATCATTTTAATAATTTCTTTCGGTTTTACCCTTATACAATTCTAATAATATTATCAACTGTTTTGATATAAATCTCGAAAGCATTGATTCATAACCAAATTTGGCACAATATTGAAAAAAATATACCGGGTGATTCTCTAAGGTGGCCCACCCCTATAACTTTTTTATTACTGAAGATAGAAAAACGAAATTTTGGGGTTGTGTATTATAGTTCAATTTACATTTTTTGGCATTATTACTTGCTTTGCAGTACGTCCGGTATGACCGGAAATTACCCCAACTTTTGATTTTTAAATGGGACATCTCATATATTTTTACTTATTTCGATCGAAAATGACATTCTAAATCCAACAACACCTCACTTGTCAATATTTGACAAATAAAGTCATTTTTTGTTTTCGGTCTAGAATGCCATGGATCGTGTAAATCGCTTCATTCTTGGCCAAGTAACGTGAGAAAAATACGACTCTGAGGTTTGTGATTTCACAGTCGTTTTGAGAATTGATTGGAAGTCGCAATATGAATTTTTCCAGTTAACTTTATTTTATCAACTGGAAAGGGAATGGCTCGTAGGCTTCTTGTGAAAAATCATTTTCTCACGAATAATTTGATACCACACACTTTCACTTTATTTTCACCATTTTTCTGAATAATTGCAAGAGGCTATCTTACCTAATAAAAAATAATACGTTTTCGGTATACGTATGCACTAAGTCCTCTTATTATAGTTATCCGTGACAGACTATTGAAGCTGTTGCTAGGACTACCTAAACAAATGGGCTAATGAATATGCTGTCACTTTTAAAAATGTATTTGTTGTGTAGTTTATAATTTGATATGGAAGATTATACTAGAAACAAGAAAATTGACATGTTGCTAATTTACGGAGAAGCAAAAAAGAATGAAACTGATGCAGCTGTAATTTATGCTCAGAGATTCCCTAATCGTCGCCATCCCACTCGGCATTATCTTCCAAAACTGGAAAGGAAAATGCGAAATGAACCAGAAAAAAATGCCAATAACTTCATCGTCAGTGAAGAAAAAAAAGTAGACGTGTTGGCCTATGTTGAAGTGAATTGTACGGCGTCAATTCGCCAAATTGTTTCTGAGTGTGATATAAGTAATTCGTCCGTTCGGAGAATTCTTTACAAATATAATTATCGATCATTCAAGTACCAACTATACCAACGATAATGACCACAACCGAAGATTATTGCAACTGGTTTCTTACTAAAGACAAGACAAGATGTACAGTTGTGTGCATAAAAAAGTCGTACAAGGTTTGTATGGTGTAATCCTGCCTATGATGTTCCAGATTTCATAAAAAAGTAGTACACGTACACATTTGACAAAAATAGTTTCAATATCGACACTACTTGTCAAAGTCAATAAGAAGTTTAATTAAGATTGACAAGCCTAACTCACAATAGCATATAACTGCTGTACGACTTTTTTATGCACACAACTGTACGTTTTCCATTCAAAATTGTTTATTCACCAACTTGGGTCTGTTCAATCGAAATGATGGAAGGTACTGGTCTCAAACAAATTTACATGTGATGCAAGAAGAAAATTTTCAGCGATTTGGTTTCAAATGCTGGATGGGTATTATCGGAGGAAAACTTTTGGGGCCAATAATTTTCGACGGACAACTTACTGCGGAAAGATATCTACAGATCCTTGGAAATCAAATTAATGATTTCACTGAAGATTTGTCACTAGGTAACCAAGTTGATATCTATTTTCAACAAGATGGAGCGCTACCTCACAATTCTCAAGTCGTAAGAAAACATCTGAATGAGACCTTCCCGGAAAAGTGGATTGGCCTGCGAAGTACATTCTTAACCCTTCAGTGAAGTGGTAGCAAAATATCACAAGATGGAACGGGTTGGGTCTATTAGCCCGAAAAAATTAATAGACATCTATTTACAGAAATACCGCATTCACAGAAGAGGAATAGTTTAATATAGTAAAGTAATAGTATAAAATGAAAAATTCATTCGTTTAAACATTTAAATAAAAGATTATAACTGACATAACACATAAAAACTAAAAAAGTCATTCCGTAACACAATCCGGGCATGTCTGTTTGGAATGTTCTAAACAGATCATTTTACCACAATTGTGACAGCGATATCTTTGTTTTACGATCCTTTCAGAATGCGCATCTACCTCTACCGGATGGTGGCTGTACAACTTCGATAATAGGTGTGTTACAAAGTTTCCTTGCAAGTTGCTTTACATCCTTTGATATATGTTTGTCACTCGCTCTTCTATTCAGTTGGTCCTCAGTCAAAATTAGACTAAGCTCCTTTAGGAAAGTCCTCCGTGAAATAGGTTTATCTTAGTTGTTTGATCTGTATATAATGAAAGCATTCACACCGGCAACATCAAGCAAACCATTAAAAATAGTCATTGGCCACCTCCTGCTATTTCTAGCTACACTATAGGATGAAACAATCTGATCAACTGTATCAACACCGCCTGTCGTTACATTGTAAAGGGTCATCATTTCTGGTTTGAATTCGTCACCAGTAGATTGATCAATCGTATAAGTATGGTGCATCGTAGACAAAACTAATACAGTTTTAATTTTTTTTGGTCTGTATGATACTAAAGTCATATCCGCTGTGAAGGCAAATATACTTGATTTGACAGGTCGTTCTGGAAGTAGTAATTCTGGAGGAATGTCTCTCTTTTTGGTGCGTAAGGTACCCAGAAGAGTGAGTTCGTAATTTTTTAGCAAAGTTGTGGCTAATGGTATAGATGTAAACCAATTATCCATAGTCACATTTCTGTTTGAATTGTGTATTGGTTTTGTCAATCTAACAACTACCTCAATAGCATTGTTTTCCACTTCATATGGTCCATTGGGTTGAGTTCCCACATACACTTCCAAATTACATGTGTAAAATACTCTCGCGTCCACCAACGAGAATATTTTCAGCCCATATCTAGCTGGCTTATTGGGAATATACATCCTGAATAGACATCTCCCACGGAATCCTAACAACTTCGTCAATGGTCGCACATTGTCCTAGACAATAATGTTTCCGAAAAGTACTGTTGATATTTTCGAAAACATTTCTTATAGCAACAAGATTGTCTGTTGCTTTTCGTTCTGCTCGTGTATTGAGATCATCGAAACGTAAACATCTCAATAAAAATCGGAACCTTCTTAGCGCCATGGTCGTACGGAAAATTTCAACCCCAGTACCATCCGTTGCCCATATCTCGTAAATTGAAAGGCGGTTACTCCGAAGAACGCCAGCTATATAAAGAAGTCCCAGAGGAGCTCTGAGTTGGACATCGTCTTTATCCTCATATAAATCGGCAATTTTACAAATGTATTTGTTAGTACAATCCACAATTTCCTGTTGTACTGATTTGTTGAAAATATAAACAGGATGTTCATAAAATCAGATGTGGAATCATCTGCGACTGAAAGATAAACTTTAGTCACTATCTTCCATCGTCAAGATAACCTCTTGTGGGGTATTCATGTTGAAAAGGGAAACATTCTCAATTGAATTTTGATAGAAAGATTTTTCTGTGAATTGAAAAATCCACGATTAAAATGAAGTTATTTTTTGTGAATGTCTAACGAAAACAACTACTTCCCGGCTAAAGCCACGCTGGACATTGAACTACATCTGATAGATATTCTGAGAGGCCCTAACTCAAAAGAAAAAATCTGAAATTGAAAATTTGTATTTTTATTCAGATAGTTATTTGATTTTCTATTCCAGTCTTAATTAAGAACTCATAAAGATGAATGAGGCAGAGAAGAATGTTTTCCAAAAGAGAGTACTCACCAGAAATCATTCATAACATTGACGCAGGAGAGACATCGCATTCACTAGGTCTTCAATACATTTCTGTCAACGAAAATCTATTTCACGCTTCCACGATCATCAGAAGATGTAGGAAGACCGGAAGAAATGGGAAACACATTTTCAAGAAGCAATCTCACTTTGCAAAGATGGAAAAAGTTAGAATCATTTCTTTTTGGAGAGACACTTTGAAATTAGTGTTTTCTGACATTAAAACCTGTCATGGGGTATGATAGATTGATTTGTTGAAAATATAAACAGGATGTTAGGGCCTTCTCAGAATATCTATCAGATGTAGTTCAATGTCCAGCGTGGCTTTAGCCGGGGAAGTAGTTGTTTTCTGTTAGACATTCACAAAAAATATATCAGAATTAATTCAGTCGTTTTAAAAAAATTTTAACATGAATACCCACAAGAGGTTATCTTGACGATGGAAGATAGTGACTAAAGTTCATCTTTCAGTCGCAGATGATTCCACATCTGATTTTATGAACATCCTGTTTATATTTTCAACAAATCAATCTATCATACCCCATGACAGGTTTTAATGTCAGAAAACACTAATTTCAAAGTGTCTCTCCAAAAAGAAATGATTCTAACTTTTTCCATCTTTGCAAAGTGAGATTGCTTCTTGAAAATGTGTTTCCCATTTCTTCCGGTCTTCCTGATGATCGTGGAAGCGTGAAATAGATTTTCGTCGACAGAAATGTATTGAAGACCTAGTGAATGCGATGTCTCTCCTGCGTCAATGTTATGAATGATTTCTGGTGAGTACTCTCTTTTGGAAAACATTCTTCTCTGCCTCATTCATCTTTATGAGTTCTTAATTAAGACTGGAATAGAAAATCAAATAACTATCTGAATAAAAATACAAATTTTCAATTTCAGATTTTTTCTTTTGAGTTAGGGCCTTCTCAGAATATCTATCAGATGTAGTTCAATGTCCAGCGTGGCTTTAGCCGGGGAAGTAGTTGTTTTCTGTTAGACATTCACAAAAAATAACTTCATTTTAATCGTGGATTTTTCAATTCACAGAAAAATCTTTCTATCAATATTCAATTGAGAATGTTTCCCTTTTCTTCCTGTTGTACATTACATAACTCCCAAGAATGGAGAACAGTCTTCGCTTTTTTTGCCTCGCCTACGACTCCAGGAAGTTTCCGCACCAAATTGTGTGATCTGGTTCTAACATTCTTTGGTTGACCCATTTTGCACCACTTGAACCCATTTTTCCCAACATAATATAAATGTATTTTTTTTTTTTTGATCGTGCGTAATACCTCTGGTACGAGCAGATGTATCGCCATCATCTCCGCCCTCATTATCGTTATGTTCATTTATCTCCTCTATATCCTTATCCTCCTCCTCCTCAATTTCTGAAAAGTGGTCACTGACAATCATACGATATTCTCTCTCAGAATCCGAATCATCTGCATATTCATCACCACTAGACACCTTGTCAAATAGATTCTGGAGTTTCCTCACCTCTATTTTTTATGGATCAGACATACTTGTACTTGATGGAATTCAAATAAACGATAAAATGGAAAGTTTCACGAGTGAACGGGTTGGGCCTCACAGACCGAAACTAACAATAACATGAAATACCGATCTCCACTAATAGCACTCTTTTGTCGATGTGCAGAGCGAATTGAAACAGGAAGGCACTGGGAGGAGCAGACGCGTCAGCGCACGCGTGACGAAAAAAAGAGGGGAATCTTTTTACGCTCTGGTCTGAGATACCCAACCCGATCACTGAAGTGTTGAGTTGTCATATTTTTTCATAATGTATTATTTCTTTTCAATATTGTAGATCACCAGATCTTACTCCGCTGGATTTTTTCTCTGGGGAACAATTGAAAATCAGGTGTATAGATAGATAGATAGATGTTTATTAACTACGGTATATAAGGATACATAAGTAGCAAGTCAGTAGTACAGAGTGATAATAAAAACAGCAGATCTGCGCAAAGATCCTTTAGAACATTAGAAATAAAAAAGAAAAATATATATATATATATATAAACAGTTAATGTACAACATTGAGTAAAATAGATCTGATATATAAACACACAAACGTACATACATACAGACTTAATAATAGGTACATATTAGAAATGTTATAGAAATTCAAGCACTGAGGTTAAGGCAACATATTCCTCTGTACTATAAAAACATTTTTTAATTAAATATTCCATGATTTGTTTTTTGAACATTGGCAAGGGTAAATTCCTGGTAGTGAACGGTAAGATATTGTAAAGGTTGACATCGAGTGAGTTCTTTGAGGATTTCTGTAAATTAAACCGGTAAGGTCTCAATAGGTTAGCCCCACGGGTGTTATACTCGTGAAAATGGGAGTTGGTCGGAAAACCGTCTTTATGTTTATGTATTTCCAAGAGAGTATGGTATATGAAAATAGATGGTAATGGCATGATGCCCAAATTTATGAAGAGGGGCCTACATGAATCTCGGTAACCTACATTCGAAATTGTTCTAATTGCGCGTTTTTGGAGCGTGAAAACTTTTGTAGCATTGGAGGAGTTGCCCCAGAGCAGAGTTCCATAGCTAGCATGGGAATGAAAAATGCATAGTACGCCGAGAGAAGCGTTTCCAAGCTTACAAAGTTTCTCAATTGCCTGAGTAAGAAAATATATTTTGAGAGTTTCTGACTCAGTGCTTCTACGTGAGGTGCCCAATTCAAACTGTCATCAAGTGTAATTCCCAATAAGTTGACGGTTTTTCCCACTGAGATGTTATGATTAGTTGAAAATATGATTTGTTGGGTTTTTCCTTTATTGAGTTTCAGTAGATTGGAGTTAAACCACAATTCAGCTTGTTTTTCGGCATGTGACATGGAGGCAAGCAGAGTCTGGCAGTTCTTGTCAGAAGATGTGTCATCGGCATAGATGACACATTTGTAGGGTTGTAGTTCATAGAAGAGATCATTGATATAGACAATAAACAGAAGAGGCCCCAGAACGGATCCTTGGGGAACACCAAATTCAATTGGCTGTAGATCAGATGTTCTGCTATTGCCCAGATCAACAAGCTGTTTTCTGTTCGTCAGATAGGATGAAAAGAGTGAGAGTGCCAGACCTCTAACTCCATATTCTTCCAGTTTATGTGACATATTAATATGAGAGACACAGTCGAACGCTTTACTCAAGTCACACAGTGTTGCAGAGCTGTGATGACCCTTTTCAAATCCGTCGACTATGTCCCTCACAACTCGTGCTACCGCTTGAACAGTGGAGCATGATTTTCGGAAACCGTATTGGTCCGAGTTAAGAAGATTGTTCTCCTCAAAATAAAGTTCAAGCCGTTTTTTGAGAATAATTTCGAAAATTTTACCAAAAATGGGAACGATAGAAATGGGTCGATAGTTTTCAGCTTGATTTTGGTCACCTTTTTTAAAAACAGGGATGACTTTGCTGATTTTAAATTCATCAGGAAAAGATCCTTCGCTGATACAAGTATTGAAGATAGACGTCAGTGGATCAACCAAATATGTACAGGTTTCTTTTATGATTTTGCTGTTTAGATTGTATACATCAAGGCAATAGGAGTTTTTCAGCTCATGTATAGCATTATAAACTTCGGATGGAGTGATGGGTTCAAGTAAAAAAGACCCGGGTGAGGTAGGTTTAAGTTTATTGTCCAGTGATTTTAGAGAAAGGGTATTAGCATTGAGTGGGAGTTGACTTATTATGGTTTCGGCAATGGTGGTAAAGTATGAGTTGAATTGCTGTGGAGAGATCGCGTCGGATTTTACATGAGATGCTGGTTTACTTTTTCAAAATTGATCAGCCGCCAGCTATCTCTGATTTTATTATCAGATTGGTTGATAAAATTATCGCATGATTTTTTTAGATTCGATAAAGGCCTTTTGATATTTATTGTTGATCATTTTGAAAGCTTGCTTATGAACGGGATCATTTGTTGCATCGCAAATTATCTTTACCGCACGTACCGTATCCCTTAATTTTCTCAGATCGTCATTGAACCACCTGAGAGGGTATTTGAGTGCAAATTCAGAGGATATTTTTTGAGAGGAAAATGTTCCTCTACTAGACGACAGTATAGGTTTAAGAGGAAATCCACCTTGTTTTTCGAGGAGTTTGACGAGTAGAATGTGTTCCAGTTAACTGTATGTAACGAGGCTCGGAAGGCGAGTATTCCCTGGCTGGTTATTTGCCTCCTGAAATACGGGGCACTTTTTTGTCTCTCGGAATTTTTAAGACTCAGTATCTGGGCGTAGTGGTCGGAAAGACAGGGATCGATTACGCCAGTCTGATAGCACGATTCATCTAAATTTGTTAAAATATTGTCAATGCAGCTGCTGGAGCCATTTACAATCCTAGTAAACTCAGCAATAGTTGAATGTAGGCCAAAGGAGTTTATTAGACAGATCAAATTACTGAGATCAGTGGATGTTCTCAGGAAATTGATATTGAAATCACCCAGTAGAATGATTTTTACAAATTTTTTCGAGATAGAGATCAGAAGTTCTTCTAATTTGTGAAAAAAAATGGTACAGTCATTTATACAAGCTGATCTATATATTGTGATAACGGCAATTTTAGAAGTGCTGAGTTCAATGCCACACACTTCGATGTCACGCTCAATACAATAATCCCCTAAGTGAAGAGGTTTGAATTCAATGTTATCACGTACAAATATAGCTACACCACCGTGTATATGGTTGGCTCTACTGAAATATGTTGCCAAATTATAGCCAGGAATATTACAGAATTGTAGACAATCCTCATTTAACCAGTGCTCGGAAAAACAAAGAACACTAAATTTATTATTACAGTCTAGAAACATAGAAAGTTTGTCCAGTTTGTTCGAAAGTTTACGTACATTCAAATGAAAAATACTCACTTCGTCAGAATTAATTAATTTACAGATCTTACTGCTGTCCCTATGATGTTTCGGGTGGTACTCTTCTTTTGAGAAAAAACCGTCTAACATGAGCACCCATGGGCCAGACAGATTCATCCCAGGCTTTTTCGAGGTTGCATTGGTTTATGCATACCGTGAAGGACGAATAGAGCTGTGGAAACATTGAATTAATTTTTTCGATTTTAGCTTCGGGAAAAGAGCCCTTTATATCACGAAGAAGTTCTTCAGTTGTTGTCGAAGGTGTCAGTTTATAGACATGCAGCAAGCAAGTTTTGTTGATTCCAGCTGTCGAACAGTTCGGCGATTTTCCTACAATAGGTTTATTAGTGCCACGATATGATTTTCTTCCTTTGGGAAAGGGATTACTCCGTTGAGCAGGGCCATGGTTCAATTCAATGAATTTTTGACATTCGAGGTTGGACTCGACTTCATGCAATGCAGAAGAAACCTGATCGCGAGTTATGAACTGTGTTTCTTCTGTAGCTGTAGCTTTGACAGAATTAGCTTTAGTAGTTTTCATCTTTTTCTTACTATGGGACACGTGTTTCCATTCATCGGCACCGATGTCAGGATTTACATGAGTTGGTGCTGCATGGTTACCGTCAGAGATGGTGTGGACTGCACTGGGACGAGTAACTTTGGTACCTTCAGTGTTTGTATGAGAAGCGTGGCTTTCCAGAACATCAATCTTGAAATTCATGAGTTTGATCCTTTCAGACATATGTTCAACTATTTGTCTCAGTAGTATTACTTCTTTCCGTAATTCACAACATGTCTGCCTTGAGCAATTTTCACTACCCAAGACTGTCACTACCGACGAAATGGACGAGTCCAAATTTTCGCTTTCAGGTTGGCCTTCACGTTCAGCCACCGATTTAGAACATTTTACACAGGTCAAAATCATACCTTTGTCATCCATGGATATCCGATTTCCACATTTAATATGTAATGGAAGCTGACACAGTTCACAAGCACTACTAATTTTCAATTTATCGTTGCAGTTGCTGCAGTTTTTAAGAGATTCCTTTGGAGCAGCTGTTAACACCTGCTTATCGTTCACCAGTAACACAGTATCAGCTACTCGTGAAGAACTGGAGTATAAAGTAAGGGTGGCATTCCAGAACATCACTGCGGAACAACTTATCAATGTGGTGCGCGCAACAATTGGAAAAGTTGAACTTTGCCGTGATCAAGAAGGAGGCCTTTTTGAAAATTTAAAAACTTGATGGACCAATTTGCGACTTTTGAATAATTCTAAAAACGACTGTGAACTAAAAAGTCTCAAAGTCTATCCATGGCATTCTGAATCGGAAAATAAAAATTGGAATAGAAATTACTTTATTTGTCAAATATTGAGGTGTATTCAGAATCTCATTCTCGATCGAAATAAGTAAAAATATATAGGATGTCCCATTTAAAAATCGAAAGTTGGGGTCATTTCCGGTCAAACCGGAAGTACGGCAAAGCAAGTAAATATGTTGAAAAAATGTAAATCAAACTATAATACACCACCCCCAAATTTCGTTTTTCTATCTTCAATAATAAAAAAGTTTTAGGGGTGAGCCACCTTCGAGAATCACCCGGTATATATTAGGGATGAAAGTTTTGTGATATGTTTTGTTCATCGAGTCTGTCTTCCAATCAAACTCTTATAATGATCCGATATAATTTTCTGACAAACATTAGCAAAACACCTCGCTCACCTTTTTGGAGTTCTGGCAATGAGCGCCTCGAAGGCCGTAATGTAAGATGGCACGCTGACCACAATGACTTCATCTCTGTGAACTTGTACATCGGGAGCCAGGAGGTTGTTCATATACTCCATCCAAGGAATACTCGGGAAATTCCGTTGGAGTTCCTCGATGGTCATGGGGTTATAGAGTGCAGAGGCGTTCCGACGTTTCTCGCTTGGTAATGAAATCTGCAATTAAAATTGAAGTGAGATGGAAAACATTCACACAGTGTCACACTTGGAGTTGTTTTTGAAAAAAAATTAATTGGTGCGGGAGGACTTGATGAAAATTCACATTGAAGCAAACAAAAGTACTCGTGTTTCGCTATACAATTGCTTCTTCAAGTATAGATCCTAGTAACTCAACAATCACGATGGAGCATATTGAATAATCAAGGCAGCTAGTAGTAGGATTATGAATCTAATTACAAATAGTGACAACAATCCAATAGGTGATTATTAGAACGAGAACTATATCCATTACCTGTTCAATCCACAGTAAAACTAATTAAACAAAGCAAAATTACTCGAGTTGAGCTGTTCATTCAACAAATATTCTGTCTTCTGCATTCATTAATTTTCAAACTTTCTAGGAGATCAAGTCAGTCAAAAGGCGAGTTGCAAGCGTTGAATTTGTTTTACCATTGTCGAAACAGTTCCTATGTTCTGATAATCGCTCTTCAAATATTCTGCATGTTTGTCCTATGTAAAAAGTTGCAAAAGAGCCACGAGTTGCTTAGCGTATTTGTATGCGATATAAATGTTGTTTTGATGTAAGAAAGTGGGAATTTTTTCCGTAAGAATGCCGAAATATGTAATAACTGACATTATATTTTTCGTTTCCAGTAGAAACACTTATCTTAAAGCTTTTTCATGAAGGTTTTTTCGAATGATATCATCCATCAGGTTCGTACTCTAACCATTATTAATTGCAATTTGTTTAATTATATTAAATTTTTAATAAAATAAATCTGAAAGAGAAATATTGATTAGTCTATATATCATTGATTTGTTGAAAATATAAACAGGATGTTCATAAAATTAGATGTGGAATCATCTGCGACTGAAAGATAAACTTTAGTCACTATCTTCCATCGTCAAGATAACCTCTTGTGGGGTATTCATGTTGAAAAGGGAACATTCTCAATTGAATATTGATAGAAAGATTTTTCTGTAGATTGAAAAATCCACGATTGAAATGAAGTTATTTTTTGTGAATGTCTAACAGAAAACAACTACTTCCCCGGCTAAAGCCACGCTGGACATTGAACTACATCTGATAGATATTCTGAAAAGGCCCTTAATTAAGACTGGAATAGAAAATCAAATAACTATCTGAATGAAAATGCAAATTTTCAATTTCAGATTTTTTCTTTTGAGTTAGGGCCGTTTCAGAATATCTATCAGATGTAGTTCAATGTCCAGCGTGGCTTCAGCCGGGGAAGTAGTTGTTTTCTCTTAGACATTCGCAAAAAATAACTTCATTTTAATCGTGGATTTTTCAATTCACAGAAAAATCTTTCTATCAATATTCAATTGAGAATGTTTCCCTTTTCAATGTATATATCATATTGTTGAATTCTGCTAATTTATGTTGATATGGATGTGTTTCCCATATTTTGGGTTTTCTCTCCCCATGGAAGTAAAAAATATTAATTATCTTTCTAAAAATATGGAAAACAATATACCTTCCCAAAAAAGATTCAGATTGTATGGATGTGCTGAGGAACTGTGTATTGTGATGTTTCTATATGAAGTCCAAAATTACATACTGAAAGTTTTGTTCAATAGAGGTAAGCTCTTTTCAAACAGTTTATTATATAATGGAAACATTTTAAATGTCAGATATCTTTATTTTATAACAATTTCAACATTCTACTACAAAAATAGTCAACATCTCCAACAAATATTTCATTCTTATAACCCAACGAGCAAAACATAATGAACAAATAGCAATTCCAATGTTCAAAAAAGAGGAGTCAAAGATTTGTTAATTATTTGGCACCAAAAGTTTTTGATATACTGCCTCTAGAAATAAGAACATCCAGCACTGTGGAACTATTCAATAAAAATTGTAAAAAATATATTTGTACAAACTACAATAAGTTTGAGGCTTTGTTATAAAAGTACACTCAAAAGATACTCAACAAATTTTAGGTTAATTATTTATGTTACCAGTTATCATCAACACGTTAGAATATACTTATTATTATTATTATAATTATAACACCAAACAAACACTTATAAGCAGATACTCGAAAAAAATGAAATGCAACCTAACGATTTTTTGTTAATGTCAGGTCTAAAAAGTTCATAGAACTATCTGTTTCCATTTGTTTGTATATTCATTTGGGAGTGAATTGCAATGATAAAGTCGAAAAATATTTCTAATTGTCTTCCAGTTCCCACAAAGCACACCAAAATGTCGTTCACATACTTGTACCAATATAATAAATTTTTTGTTTGAGGATTATTGCAAATTTTTGCCTCCAAGTTGTCCATAAATGTTCCCGGTAATGAAGAACTCAGGACTTACCCATTATTAGCCCTTTATCAGAAGAGCATGAATGATTGTTTAATTGTTAAACAAAATCAGCCTATTTGTTCTATCCTATCTTTCGTTGAAGTACCGTCAGTGAAACTTTCCGGAAAACGCAACACCAGAAGTATTTCCTATTCAAAACGAAAAACATAATTCCAAAGTTATTACATATTGAGGCCCACTTACATAAAAAAATCCACTTTCTTACGTAAAAACAACATCAATATCGCATACAAAAAGATAATAATTCAGGTAAATTCGTTCTTGGGCTCATTCGAAAGATAAATTTATTCCCTATGAAATAGTTTGGTATGTCCATTACCGTATCTTCAACAGTTCAAAAGATAGAGCCGTTGATAATGAAACACATCGAATGGTCGCTTCGATGTTTGCAATGTACCAAAATGAAAAATTAAAAAAAAAATAGAAAAAAAAATAACACATTATAGTACATATGGTTGTTTTGTTATATTTTCTGAGTCAAAAAAATTCAACATATTCGACAATTGTTTATTCAATACACAAATTGAATCAGAATCAAAAATATATTCTTCTATCTCATGGGTACATTTTTATAACAGGACAATCACATGTCCGAAGCGATTTCCAGTGAACTATTAAGCCTATAAGCATGAATCAAACATCTAAGTGAAACCCAAACGGGCATCTAAATGCTACAATCATAACGGTCTCAATTGTATGTTATATTTAAGAATTTATATATGTACGATCGAAATAGTCATTCCGGTAACTGTCCAAAACTTAATTTATAATTTTCGAAAAGTATTATTCTGTAGTTTCTTCATTTTGGAGTATTTGAAATCATTATTGAAACAATTTTCAAAGTATGTACTACCTTTATGTAGCATATTCTTTCCGAACAACTTTCAATATGAAGTGTAATAGTTAATTGTTTTATGTCTAGACAGTTATCCGTCATTCCCGAAAAGCAACAAACCCATTGAAATATTTCGCGCCTATGAACCTCATAATTCCACGCATGTGCACTGAAATATATAGCTTGTGGTATGTTTGGTCCAGAAATACTGGTGAATTTTCGTAAATATCCATAGTTTTGTTTTCAATTAAGGCGGATTATGTTTGCGTACTCTTATTCCCTATCAATTCGGTAACATGTGTTGATAATATTGTTCTTTTTTTCGAGCGTTTTTTGATGAATTGCTAAATACTTCTCGTTGTGATGAACAAAACCACATAGCTTTGAGTTGCTCGGCCGATAAACCAGGTAACTAGGAATAATTTGGTCATTTCGGAAACGTCATTACGAAAAAAATATCCAAGATGCAACATTGTTTCCGAAATTATGGTATTGTTTCCGGAATGACGTTAATTTCCTTGGAGGTTATTTATGGACGGTTTGGCTTCTCATTTCTGAATAACATGGAGGAACAGAGATTTATAGATTCGAAGAAAAAATTCAAGAATGATCGTCATCAACATGAAGACGGAAGAAAACAAGAAAAAAAAACAGTAAACGCACTGGTAGCCAAGACTAAAATTTCTTCACGTTTCTGTACTTGAAGAAAACCAAAAAAAAAAGACAAAAATTCAAATTATAATAAATAATCAAGACACGAAAGAAAAACAAGATACCAATGAAAAACAAATAATAAACCAAAAGAAGTTAGCACAGAAACTGAGAGAATCTGAGAAAGTTATAGCTAAATTAAAAAAGAAGTTGAAAAATTCTAGAAGGAGAAAAAAAGAATGAAAATTGTAAACCTGCAGACTCACAAAGATAAATAAAAAAGTCGATTTGAGGTCTCTCCAAATACAAAGATTAAACGTACAATCACTAGATAGACAGAATGAAAAGGAAGTATCGGTGGTATCATAATATAAGATGATTGGACAGGTAAAAAAATTGTTTCGTACAAAATCCAGGAAACAAATAGGTAATTTGTGTTTGAGTTGAAATGGGAGAAAGAAAAGGAAAATCGAAATCGCACGAAAAATTCTTAAATCAGTTCAGTTTCTGGAAAAGACAGTAACTGACGAATATGCCCAGGAAAAAAAAATCCCAATCCCTAACTGAAGGTCCTATCAAAATATCTATCAGATGTAGTTCAATGTTTCAGCTTGGCTTCAGCTGGGGAAGTAGTTGTTTTCTGTTAGATATTCACAAAAAATAACTTCGTTTTTATCTCGGATTTTTTAATTTACAGAAATATATTTCTATTCAATATTAAATTTGCAACATTTTGGTAATAGGTCAATTCGGAAACATAACGTCATTTCGAAAACTGCAAATTCTATTTCAATAACTATGAAATAAATTGATCTGAAACACTAAATGGTGATGAATATAATTAACTGTGCTTTTATTTCAACCATAGACAATACAAACTGAATTTGGCAATCTAAATATGGTTTAAATTTGAATAAAAAACTCAGCTTTCTGAATGATGTTCAAAATAAGTGGCTGTACATGTGCTTAATATTCACAACAACGAATCAAGTCGCCAAATTACGTTTTGTTCGCAAATCCTTCACCATTCATTTCAAATTGTGATACTTTTATAGAAGTAATTTCACAATACAAAAAATTCCAGTATATTTTAATCCGTTTCCGGAATGAAGATTTATGTGATACTAACAAATACAATTCATTCTAAAACTCCAACCATTGGATATCTTCCGTAGCAGCTTCCATATATTCCTAGGAAATATGAACTCATTGGAAAAAACTTGAGGCGATTTCGATTTTTAACTTTTAAATTTCAGTAATTGTCCCGTTATAAAATTATTACCCTTATAGAGAATCGTGAATAATTTTTTAAACAATGAGAAGATGAAAAAGTTAATTAAAAATTGAAACATTTGAAAAACCCAAATCATATCTTATTCGAAATGAAATTCAAAAAATTGTTAGTAATTAAAATTTGTTTGATAATATTTAAACAAATAGCGCTCAAAATTGAGTAATAACAATAAATTTTATTCAACTTTATTTTTTATTTTTTTAATATTGCTTAAATAATTCATAATAATTAGATTATAACAATGAAAGGTACCGAAAGTTGATAATCACATAGTTGTTGAAAAATCTCCACGATATCGAATTTTGTTTAACAATTATCCGACTTGGAATGTAAACGAGAACACTAAAAAAAAAATAATCGAAAATATTTTTTTTTGCAGATTTTTTTTTCCTTCAAGTGTTCAGATGATACCATATTTTTTTCAGATTTTCAAAATGATATTTAATAGTTTGAAAAATATTCCAGTCGGTTCCAAGGCAGTCCTAGTTTTAACAATGAATGGAAGGTATAATAATAGAGATGGAGTTCACGGAAATTTCACCTTCATTATGAATCTTTTTTTCCCAATTTCTCTATGAATCTTTTTTTCCCAATTTCTCTGACGTTAATAGTTTTCAAGTTATTTGCAGAAAACTAGATCCCTATTTACCCGAGTGTTCGACGCAAAGGGGGGTAATGTGTTCATCTTGTGAACAAACGCGTGGGCCGATTTTGATGATTCTTACGTTAATCGAATTGTCTTAATCTTGCGAGTGTCACTAAAGTGACAGTAATCAAAATTCAATGTGGCGACAAGCAGACGCCATATTGTGAATGAAGAAATGACAGTAATAATCAAAATTCAATATGGCGACAACCAGACGCCAAATTGTGAATAAAAACATGACAGTATCATTCAATGTGGCGACAACCAGACGCCATTTCGTGATAAAATTCAATATGGCGACAACCAGACGTCATATTGTAAAAACTACTGACTGAATAGTGTAAAATAAAAAAAAGTTAATTTAAAAATAAAAAAAATTGACTGCGTAAAAAGTGTACTTTTAGAAAGATGGAAACAAGATGACCAGAAAATATTGTCAGAAAATTATATTTCAGGAGATTCTGACGCCATATCAATACTATTATTGAAATTTTATAAAAATTTTCAGAGGAGTGTTAATATTCTACAGTACATACAATATGAATTATGGCGTCCTTTCTCAAAAATAGATTTCGGATTGCAAATACTTTGCTCATTCTTTTCTCCTTTCATGCTTGTGATCCTTTTGTTTCATTATGTATTATGTTCAAATCAACTAGTCCCTTTCTATGAGACAACTAACTACTGAAATGTTTCTGACTAGGTATAGCCCAGAAATATCGCGGTGATCTGGAGTTTCACAACTTTACTTACGTTTGCCAGTTTGATTTCGAAATCCAAAGACTGCCTGAGTTCCCTAGCTGCTCTCTCTCGATCTCCTCCAAAAAGAACCGCAATGTCGACCATGTAATCATAATAGGCTTGCACTATCTTGTCATTCAAACCTTTGGTGAGGAACTCCCTTCGGAGACCCAACGATGCTTGATCCAACTGCAAAAATTAAGAAAATATATAACCTGTGTAGTGGCTCTGAATTTTCTTCTCCAAACACTTAGTTCGTGAATGTTTTTATGGATCTTTGGAATATCGAGCAGTGTCCACAAAAAAAGTTACTGAGAAAATTTCAAAATGTGTGAGGTATGTATGTTTCCACATATTACTGGAGTTTTGTGTAAATAAAAACATACTTCACAATTGTGGTGTATTTACACGCTCATACCACATTTTTTCCGTTATTTTTGCATTATTCAGCTGAAAACGAATCTGTTGATACCTACTTTGTATTTTCAGTATGTAAGGCCATAACCACACACACAAAAGATACTGCTTCATGCACCTTCTATATGAGCTACATATACTAGTTTTCAATATATCTAGCTTTTGGTGTATAAATATTCTGCAGGTTCATTTATATTAGTGGAATACCGATTAGATTAACTGGTTCTGTATCGCAGGATATTAATGTTCTGTGCTGTGTTCTTTCATTGTTTCAATACTTCTTTACATTCCTCACTAGTTTGAAACATTTTTCTGTATTCAGTTTTGTGAAAACAATTCAAAGAAAAATCAAAATCAGCTCAATCTTCCTAAGTTCAAAGATTTTTTTATGATGGGCCATATAATTCGACCATATTGGTAATATGGCTCAAGTGCAGTGCAAATAATTCCTGACCAGGCTGAATTATATACGTATCTCAACTCGTACAAGTTTTCATTAACTCATGAGGGTTGGTCAAACAACTGAGAAAGCTGTTAAAAACAATATCAGCCAGATACTTACCTATTATGTTGTTGAAAAAAATATTCCTCAAAATATTCAGGTTCATTGAAACAAAATACACTACTTACTTAGTTGAAGAACAGATTATTATTAATTTGGGAAGAAACGATAGTGATACAGAAAGTGATGAAACTGATAGATCAGGCGTGGAGGGGAGCAATTTGACTGGAATAGAGTAATTGAAATATGACGGGGCTCGGAACTGAACTGTAGAAAATAAAAAACTACGCTTATTTGTAAGTTTCATGTGTGAATCTGTCTGTAGATATTATTTGGAATTATAATTATTATTCAGGTTAGTTATTGGGTATACTGTTGGTTCATTATTATTCAATTGTTTTATGTGTATTAAGGCAAATGCTAATTCAATATAAAATAATGATAATGAGACAAGGTTAGGTTAGGTTACAGACGTTCATACTCCAGGTTACCAATTGTATAACCAATTTTATATCTTAGTTATATTATATGAGAAGGAGCATTTGTAAAATGAAATAAAGTGTTGAGATGGGCTTCATTTTGCTTGTTTTGGCAATAATATAGTTGATTTAAAAATCATTCACATTGAAAGCAAAGGTAATTAGCATGCTGAGGTCTCTGAAAATCAGTAAAGATAAATATTGAAACAATTTGTTAAATAGTGAATTGAATGTCAATGAACCCCCGTTGTTGAATCTATTCCAGACCCAATTTTCATCAGTATTCTTGATTAAGCTACCATGTAGCGAAACATGTCGAATACATTTTGAAAATATAGTGAAATTAAACAAATTGTGTTTTATCTACCATTAATGATACTTCATTTGGAAATTAGAAAATACGCCTCCTTAAAACCCGTAATGGAATTATTTTGTAAAACGTAATCCATTAACCAAAAATTCTTTACGAATAATTATTACATGGACTATTCATTCAGGGAATTTCACGTTCTCTAGGTCTGTTGCACAGTGACTCATTCACTCTTTCTTCGACGCATCTCAGAGGTCAAACTACAATGGTCGACCTGTGAATCATCCTCATCCAATACCCTACACAAGTTAGAGTCCATAGAAATGACAACAGGATAGCCACAAGACTCAATCCTAAGCACCCTATTCTTAATCTTCATGAATGACCTAGAGAAAAATTGTAAAATACCCGACTCAAAAATATTTTACGCAGCCGACACAAATTTCGCCCTAACTGGTGATAACTTCAATCAAACTTTCGATAACGCTAACCTGAGTACACAAGAATTTCATAACCAGTGTGAAACCAATGGACTCGATAAACACTGAGAAAAGTAATTCCATGACATTTCTCCCAATAAATAGTAGTATACCCCCGATGATTCAGTAGCAATAAAAAACAAAATATTAAGATGACATGGGAAGAACATATAATTGAAGTCACAACAAAACTGAGTAGCATGTGCTTGCGATTTCGACAAATCAGAGGAACGATATTACGAATGATGTATTTTGTTTTGGTAGACTCGACAGTGTCATATGGGATCATACTTTGGGGTTTGTCGTTGTAGTTGAATAATGCTTTCAAAAAACGAAAAAATATATAAAGAATCAAGGGAATAGCACCGTTAACCTCATGTAGACCTTATTTCAAAGAACTAGAACTGTCCCATGTTTATACATCTATAAATTAATTCTTTACATATACACAGAGAATAATGAAAACAGCTCAGTTCCTCATGAGTACGACACCAGGAGCAGAAAAAATATATATCAACCCTTTTCGAGATTTTCTGTGGGATAACACTCTTGCTCATACATACGGTTCGAAGACAGTTGAAGGAACGGGAGCAGGAATACATGGGGTAAGGCCAATAAGGGATTACATAATACCACTTGGCAAATGCTCCACGATATTCCAAGCTGAAACACATGCTATTATGGTATGCATTCAGAAGAATCTAGGAAGTGGTCATAGGAAAAATCTGACTGTCAAAGTGATATCAAAGCACTGAACTCTATACAGATAAAGTCTTAACTGGTCTGGGACTGCCTCCAGAACCACATCGAGCTGGCAAAACACAACAAGGTCACCTTGATGTGGGTGCCAGGTCATAGAGGCATTGAAAGCAACGTAAAAGCGGACCAGCTAGCTAGACAAGCATCTGAAACGCTATTCACAGAGCCAGAACCTGTACATGGGATTGGCAAAAACCGATGCAGGACCCTGATCGATGAGTGGATAAAAAGAAGACACCAACAATATTGGGATCAAACTGTCGGGCAAATGCACAGCAAAGTCATGGTAGGGCATCCAAACCGGACCGTGACGGCTGACCTTCTGAACCTGAACAGAACGAAGGCACGTATGATAATAGGTCTGTCGACTGGACACTGCGGCCTGAGGGAACACCTAAACACCATGGGAGTACGTAGGGAAACCGTGGAGTGTAGGCTATGTGAAGCAGAGGAGGAAACAGCCTCTCATATTATCTTCGACTGTGACGCCCTAAGTAGTAGGCGACACAGAACCTTTGCAGAGATCAGCCCGGAAACAGGCATGAATCCGAAGAACCTCATCAACAGGCTACTAAACCTAATTAAAGGCACAAACCTATTTGATTGAGGAACCACTGACGACAGAATGATACAATAGACCCAGCTGGTCGCAGTGTCAAGGAAAGCTAAGTGCCAACCCTGTCTCTGGCTCGTCAGCTCTCAACCAACCAACCATGACTTAGATTTGGAGATGAAATTTTTTTAATGCATATTTGGAATCTACACATACGAATTTTTTTTTTTCATACGTTTCTCAAACAATGTTTAAGAATGCTACAGCGTTTTGGAAACGCCTTCATGCCCTTGGAGACAGAATGTGACGTCACAATACTGTTGGGCCCGTTGATCCTCTCTTCTGCAGTAGCCAGCAAGCATGTGTTGCTGCGGTTAATATTGTGAAGTATTTATTATTCGCGTCGTTATCGATATTGATTATGTAATTTTCAGTAGTAATACCACTGGTGACTGATTTTTCGCGATAAGTCTGTCGATTTAATTCTAAACGAAACTGAGTTGCTTCAAAACACCACGAGTCCACAGAACGAGTGGTGTTTTCTCCAAGCAACTCAGTTGAGTTTAGAAATGAAAGACAGACTTATAAGATAAATTCAATCACGAGTGGTATTTTATTAGACTATTTCACGAACATAGTGAAAGGTAAAAAAATTCAAATTCGGCAGAATGAAAGGAAGGAATTCAATAATAATAAATAATTCAAATTTAATTATGATCATAAAATATTTATTTTAACTATAAACAATGTGTTTGAATTAATATTTGTTACCTATAACAATAAATACTTTTTTATGAACACGAACATAATACATTATTCTCGACTATAATTATCATAAATGGTGCAATTGTTAAATTTTTGAATAGTTTGACCGTTATTAGGTGGATAAAATGTATTGTTGGTATTATTACTTGATGTACTTGGAGTACTCCTAAAAGTATTCACTATACTCTGATGATGTTCAGCACTAAGATGTAAATACGGTTTCATCGAGACTAACACCAATGAGAGATATGTCAAAGCCATATGTTACCAATTAATTCCTTTCTCTTCTACCAAACAATAATCCCAATTTTCAAAATAAGAAATAAAATGTCCCCAATATATTTACAAGAAAAAGTTATGTACAATGACCAAATCCACGGATACAATAAGTTTCAGAACTGACTTCCATATTCGACAAGTCACATTAACATATACCCAAAATTCTGTTTTTTTCAAGGGACTTGATAGCTATAATGATCTGCCAGAAGAGATCAAACGTTTAATATCTATAACATTCTTCAAGACAGAGATAAAATCATATTTTGTTAATCAATAAAAACCTAGTAGCCAATTCCTCTTTTGTTTGTTTCGAGTTGATATTCAGTTAGGACAGGTATACAAATGTTTTACTATGTTTAAAGTATTTTGTGTTATCATTAAATATTTTTTAGAATTTGTATGGGCGTATAGATGTATGGTGTGCAAATAGATGTAGTAGTTGTGTATATGTATGTGTATATGTGTTGTATATATATTTTTATTTTTTAAACTTGGTCTATATCGACCTAAAAGCATGATATATATCGTTATCATTGTAACCATTGCAATGACTTGAAAATGTAAATTAATAAATGGACTAAATAAAGGATTTATAAGGATTTATATCATGCGAATCAAAGCTATATGTTGTTTTTGCTCAATTTGCAATAAAATACATAATTCTTCATTACTGAGAAGTTTGATCTATTTTCATAGGTTGAACTAGAATCAGGCAAAAACATATTGGTGGACTGAACCCGGAAAGAACACAAAAGCAATTTGTATCTCCATGAAAAACAACTGTCCGGGATTATCGAAAGTCTTACTTACGTCAATGATTCTCTTTGTTGAATTCTTCACATCCACTCCAACAGAGAAATCCATGAAGTAATCCACACTATAACCCATCTTCCTGAATTTATACACTGACGACCGCCAATCGTAATCGCCTTCACTCCATCTGTCTGCCTCCAGAACAGGCCATCCCCCTAAACCCTTCAGTATTTCGTGTATGGTACTCAAACCTTCTTTCTCTATCAATGTCTTGTTCATGCAGGCCCTATAGAGCTCTTTCGTGAGTTGGAACGGTTTCGGTTCGTGAGATTGGATGGGCTCTTCAATCATGGTCCTCAGCTGCTCTTGGAGCACATCGCTGATGATGCTGAAAGAGGTTACTGATGATTTATCGTCGGGGATGTTGGTTTTCTTGAGAAAGGTCCCGCAAGTGAATTCGTAGAAGTCATCGCAAGGGTCGACGGAGGGGTTCATGTACTCTAGGACTCTGGAAGCTGTGTGAATACAGCCTGGGGTGAGGCATATTTTTTCATGCTTTTTCTTGTCGGGAAGGGTGAGGCAGTTGGACTTTCCCCGTCTCAGGGCTTCTGCGTTGAATTGTTGAGGATCTGAAAAAGAACAAAAACATATTTTTACTTCATATCTCAACTAAGTCAAATATAGCCTCCATTACAATCAGCTCCAGTTCGGGCATATAGGCCAGTAGAGATAGACATGATTTTCCAAAAATTTCATAGTAATTAGAAAAGTTTTAAAACTTCAGTAGAATGGAGAGTATGTTTGAATGATATCAAGTTTTATTAACAACCCTTTTTTCTGAATGGAAGATGCTGAAAATCAGGATTCAATGAATTTTCACATTATTGGCGCGAAAAAATATGCAAATGTTTTGCCAAACTTTCGAAGTCTTGAAAAATAGCAATTTACATCCTCTGATAAATTTGCAGCCATTCAAACAAAACGGAAAGGTTTGTTTCATCGAAAAAAAAAATTGTTGTTAATCCTAATTTTTCGATGAAAATTCCAAAAGTTTTGCAAACTCGATAAAACGACGAAAAAATCAACTGAAAAGCAAAAAATAAAATGAGCGTTGTCAGTCTTAATGATAATTGAGCCGCTGTGCATCTCGCTGCCATTATTTTACGCTTTACCTAATTCAATTGCTAGTTTGTTTGGCGCCGACTCAAAATTAGTTACTTACATTAGTTTAGGAGCTCAATTATCATTGAGACTGAGAAGGTTTATTCAATTTCTTGTTTTTCCTCGGTTTAAGTTTTTGTTAAAAAGTGTTTATTTTTCAATTTTTTGTGGCTGAAATCTACTAATTACTACCTATTTAATTTTTGATTACTTCCAAAATACTTACCCACCTTATTCCAACTATTCACAGTTAAATAATATGATAATCTATGTTGGAAAGGGAAACATTCTCAATTGAATATTGAACAGAACGATTTTTTGTGGAAGCGTAAAATAGATTTTCGTCGACAAAAATGTATTGAAAACCTAGTGAATGCGATGCCTCTCTTGCGTCAATGTTAGGAATTATTTCTGGTGAGTACTCTCTTTTGGAAAACATTCTTCTTTGCCTCATTCATCTTTATGAGTTGTTAATTGAGACTGGAATAGAAAATCAAATAACTATCTGAATAAAAATGCAAATTTTCAATTATAGATTTTTTTTTTGAGTTAGGGTCTTCTCAGAATATCTATCAGATATACCTCCGTTTATAATACCACAGATATTGACTCTGCAGTAGAAACACTTGTAACATCGATTACCACAGAAATTAAAAACTGTAGCTACACGGTGAAAAACAATAAAAAAAAACGCAAAAGCTGGATAACTCATGGATTAATTAAATCGATTAATGATAGAGACAAAATGTATCAGACCTTGAAAAGAAGCTATAACCATGAATTAAATAAAAAATATATCGAATATAAAAATAGGCTAAATCTCATAATAAAAAACACCAAAAACTATTTCTACAAATAAAAAATTTCTGAAAACCCAAATAATAATAAAGCGATGTGGCACACCATACAGGAAATAACATCCAGCAAACAAAATAATACACCTATCAAACACATGACAAAAAATGGACATATTGTCAGTGATGAAAAAACTATGGCAAATCTATTCAATGAACATTATATTACAGTAGGCCCAGGCTTGGCTGGCAAAATTGCAGTTGATCCGAACTATATCCCCCCTCAAAAAAAAACAAACAACTTAAGCTCTTTTTTCCTTCCACCTTGTACGCCCACAGAAATAATCAAAGTCGTAGAAGAATTGAAAAACAAAAAGTCTCCAGGCGAAGATGGTATTACGGGTGAAATTTTAAAATGTATAGTAAACCATATCTCTGAACCTTTTGCATATCTATTGAATAGATGCTTAGAAAAAGGATATTTTCCTTCCTTGTTCAAAACGTCTCTGATAAAACCAATTCTTAAATCCGGTGATCCCGTTGATGCTACTAACTACAGACCTATCTCACTCATAACAACATTTGCCAAGATATTCGAAAAACTTCTGAAAATCAGGTTATGCTCCTACCTAGATCAATTTAACATCTTATCTAACAGACAATATGGATTTAGAAGTGGTGTATCAACACAGGATGCCATAATGCACCTGACATCTAAAATATATAGTGCAATGGATACTAATAAAATGGCTTCGAGCGTCTTCATAGACCTCTCAAAAGCCTTCGACACTGTTAGCCATACATCTTTGGAAGATGTGGGTAACAGGGGCGTGGGGCTACAGTTATTTAAAACGTATATCACAAAAAGGTACCAATTTGTACAAATCAATAATACCAGAAGCGAGCAAAAGGAAGTTACTTTCGGTGTACCCCAAGGATCCGTGCTGGGACCAGTCCTTTTCAAATGATCTTTTCTCAGTTCCTACAGCCGGGGAAATCATAGCATACGCGGATGATATTTGCATCTTCTACGAAGAACAAAATTGGAAAAAAGTCAAAACACTGGCGGAAAAAGATCTTGCTAACGTTCAAAAATGGTTCAATAGTAAATTACTCACCATAAACTTTGCAAAAACATCGTTCCCTTCCACTTATATTGACAGTAGAACATCACCAGACTTCCAAACAATAAAAACTCTAAATAACGCACATATAAATGCTGTTAATGAATTTAAATACCTGGGACTCGTCTTGGACTCTAAACATGTTATTGAAAAAGTTAGATTCTTAATACACAAATTTAAAGTTCTACGAGATATTCTCAATCCTAAGATGCTACATACAGTCTATATCTCACTTAATGTATGGTATAGTAGCATGGGGAAGTGTTGAAAAAACTACTTTGACAAATCTTGATGTCATTGAAAAAAAATCATTAAAGTTATATATAAAAAAGATTTTACTTATCCATCCGACAATCTATTTCGGGAAAGCTCTATAATGGACACACGGCAGCTTTACTATTATTTTACAAACATCTACCAACATGAAAATGTGCATCAACTTAAAAATATCAATCATGAATACAACACACGAAATAAAAAAAAACGTACGTACTAAAAAAGACCAAGAAAACGACTGGCCAAAAATGCTACACTTATCTAGCCCCTGAACTCTATAACACACTCCCAGATAATATTAAAAATACAAAAAAAATTAAAAACCTCAAATACCACCTCAAAAGTTTCATTTTTGAAAACTCTAGGGAAATGATTCATAGAATAATAGAATAAGCAGATAGTGCCCTGGTTGTATACTTATACCTATTTCTTATTACTTAATACTTTATTATTACTTATTATTTTTAATTATTATATTTTTTATATATATATATATATATATTGACAATAGATATATTTATATATATATATAAATATATCTATTGTCAATCTCAATGATTTAACTCGTGATTTTAATTAGTATAAGTTATATTCATCATCATTATTTTTACTGTGGTTTTATCTATATCTATAGACAATCTTAATGATTTTACTCGTTGATTTTAATTAATAATGAGCATAATGTTATATTTATTACCATTATTGCTTTATCTCATATGGATTTGTGTATTTATGTCACGCACAGGTTTAACCTTTAGTGACTTTTTCCAGTTTATTTACTTTAGCTAGATTACTTATTCACATTCCAACAAGAATTCTAGTGTTTATTCTGTAATAATAACATTTTGTGAATAAATTTATATTATTATTATAATGTAGTTCAATGTCCAGCGTGGCTTTAGCCGTGGAAGTAGTTGTTTTCTGTTAGACATTCACAAAAAATTACTTCATTTATCGTGGATTTTTCAATTCACTGAAAAATATTTCTATTCAATATTCAATTGAGAATGTTTTCCTTTTCAACATGAATACCCCACAAGAGTTTATCTTGACGATGGAAGATAGTGACTTAAGTTTATCTTTCAGTCGCAGATAATTCCACATCTGATTTTATGAACATCCCGTTCATATTTTCAACAAATCAATGATTATATACTTTAATTATTTATTGTTATAAAATATAAATTTTGTTTGATAGTTCCAGTTGGTTTATTCCAGCACTTTGTATTTGATTTCATCCTTTCATAGAATGTTATTATTGTGACGGATGTAGGAGAACAAAAATAATGACTAGAAATCTGTCAATGTCACCTACATATGTGGTCCAATGTTCACAAGTGAAAAATCAATCATCCCGTATTTTTCTACCCATTGGGGTGGATTATATCATTCCAAATAGAAATATGATCAACTATGAGGTATAACCTATCTAATAAAATAAGAATCATCCAAATCGGAAAACCCACTACATAGTTATGCCTAATACAATCGGTTAACGAACCAAAAATCAGAGGGTAAACGATCAATATCCTCCATTTTTCTACCCTTAGGAATGGATTTTTTTGTTCAAATTGAAATGGGATCACCTCTGAAGTATACCCAATCGAATGAAAAAAGAATCATCGAAATCGAATTACTCTGTAAAAAGTTATAAGTTCATACATTGAAAAAAAAAATATACGCGTCGACTACAGAACCTCCTCCTTTTTGATATCGTCGGTTAAAAATATAACTAAAAGAATATTTTTGAGAAGAGTTTTAATTTGCAACCTCTTGTGTCAAACAAAAAATATATTTTTTCATGTTTTTTTTTTTATTGAAATAAGTAATATCGGATTGGCGGGTGGCCCCGACCTCCCGACCAAGTAGATTGGCTCGATCCCCCACCTTTTCTGCCTTTTGGTTGGCACGTGGCACGTGTGTAGCACGATCGGACCTATCGGACATGATTTTCTTTTCCTCGTCATTTCACTACTAACAACAAGGAAATTAAGAAACGTGTTTTAGCTCGATAAGTGGTAATAGTGCAATGATTGCATTAATTGAATATTGGAAACAACATAAGTGCCTTTGGGACCCAATCGCTGTTAGAGCAATCCCAATTCTTTTCTTTTTTGACAGAGCAGGCGCCATCCTTGCCGGTTCACGTATAACTAGTAACTGATAGCACTTGATAGGGAAGATTAAAATCGGTACGTGTGTACAGTCGATCCAATCAGTCCCGACGTCGGCCCCACGATATCGGGTCCGATGAATTGGTACGTCTGTATGCCTCTTTAAACCTATTTGTACAATGTTTACAATTTATGGCTACATTATGAAAAAAAAAACAACAGAAGTATCTATTGTTATGTGTCAGATATCCTACCGTAACCCCATTCTCTTTCTTCTGAGTTTAGCCACTGTAAATACAGCTAATTAGAAACTTTCAGGAGTCTGCAAACTCGACAACGTTGCGCCATCTACTTGTTGGATTCCAAACAAGCTAACACCAGCTCAGAGTAGTGTCAACGCTCTGCATAGCTTTGACAGGGGAATATAGAAATGGTTTATTGTACAACGTGCATGGAATTATATATTTCCTTCACTTGAATAGCAAAGCAATATAATTCAAAGATATTATTTTCTTCTAGAAAGGTAAAATACTCAAAGCTGGATAATGAATAAACTGTCAGGTTTCACAATTATTCTTGACAAATTTCTCTCATTGCCAAAGTCGCTGAAATATTGTTTTGTAAACCGAGTATAACTCATATATTCAAGTATTTTTACTTTCGATATAAAAACATGGCTTTTATTTCTGTCCCCCACTACGTTGTGATCCATAGTGTAAAACACCGCCTACGATATTGCTCCAAAACATAAGTGACTAAACTGTTAGGCCAATTCACATTGATTCCAAAAGTTTTCAAATATCAATATAGCCATAAATTGTGAAGAAGAAAACAAAACAATTAATTAAAAAAATGTTCCGGTGAACAATGACGGTTGCAAATCTCTTGCGTCACGTAAAATATTAGTCTTAATTATAACTGTAATTTGCATAAATTTTGCAATTATTTCAGCAGTTGTAAAAATGCAAAAAATTAATATTACTTGAGGTTAAAATTTTTCATATTTACTTTGACCGTTTTTTTATTTGCAACCAAAAAAAAAGTTTGATAAATACATTATGCGTTTTTCGGAAATGGTTGCAAATGTACGTGAATATGTTAAACTTTTTTTCCGTTCACTTATCCAATTTGAAGAACTTCTGTAATTTTTTAAACAAATAACAAATTAAAAACTCGAACAAATGACAAAAAAAAGGTTTCGTAACTTTTACAAGGTTGCAAACTTAATGCATTTTGTAAAACATTATTACTATCGGTATGCCTGGTTTGCAGAACTTTTGCAATTTCTACTGCAAAAATAAAGAATGAAAACATTTTTTCTGCAATTTAAACAATGTTTCGTACGTCGCAGACTTCTGCAAAATTTTATAATTCGTTTTTATGAATGCACTAACATACTATTGAAGTTTGAAAACTTTTGAAATCAATGTGAATTGATTATCTATATCTACTGGCCTAATAATTTAGTCACTGATGTTTTGGTGCAATATCGTAGGTATGCTACCCTATGGATCACAAGGTAGTGAAGGACAGAAATGAAAGCCACGTTTTTATATCGAAAGTAAAAAATACTTGACTATATGAGTTATAATCGCTTTACAAAGCAATATTTCAGTGACTTTGCAATATGTTGAAATGGATTCAAGATAAATGCGAGTCATACCGTTTTCATGGATATGTTTATATATGTCACAGTCTTGTCAAACATTTTCAACTGTTAATATTCATTTTATATTTTCACTTATAAATACGTTTGGAATTCACGTTAAATTACATTCATTGGTACAAGTTGTTTGCACAACAAAGTTCTGCCCGACGCTCTGCTCAACAGGTTATGGGCCCAGGATCTGAAATCTGTTAGCCTAGAAATCGTGTACCAACTGAAGTTAACCAAGAAGTGTTCCTGTCCAGTAAAAACGTATTGAAAGACTCGCATAGTGTAAAATATAAGTGATTCTGTGAATATGAATTCGGCGAATATATCCAGATTTGAAACCCTGAACAAAGATAATTATGATACCTGGAAAATGCAAATGGAGGCCTTACTGATCAAGAATGATGCATGGGTATACGTAAATGGTGAATATCGAAACCATTTCCAATTGAAGGGGACGCAGCTTCTTTGAGCAGTGTACAAAATTGGATAAAGAATGATTACAAAGCAAAATCCGATATAATTCTGTCAATCAGTCCATCAGAATTGAAACAAATCAAAGGATGCACAACTTCTCGTCAAGTTTGGCTGAAGTTGGAAAATATTTACCAGTCGAAAGGACCAGCTCGAAAAGCGACACTATTGAAACAGCTCACGTTGCAGCGAATGAATGATGGTGACGATGTTCGTGATCATTTGAACAAATTTTTTGACGCAGTTGACAAATTGAACGAAATGGAAGTCGAAATCAATCCAGACTTACTGTCCATTATGTTGTTGTACAGTTTGCCCTCCAGTTTTGAAAACTTCAGATGTGCAATCGAGTCCAGAGATGAATTACCAGTTCCAGATATGCTACGTGTGAAAATCATTGAAGAAAACGATGCACGACAAAATGAAGCTAGGAATTCAATGCAGAATGCAATGTTTGCAAATAAAAAGCATTTTCAAAGCCGATACAACAAAAAGCCTGAAGTCTATGAAGGTATTCCCATTCGGAAGCTAATACGAAGAACAAAGAATTTAAATTTCGTTGTCACAAATGCCGAAAAGTTGGACATAAAGCATCAGAATGTAAATATAATCGTAAAATAGATGAACATTCAGCAAAATATGCCGAAAATGTGTGTCTATGTGCCACCGAAGATATTCGAATTGGCGATATTGAAACGAAATGGTGCTTAGACAGTGGTGCAACGTCACATTTATGTAAAGAAACTGAAAGTTTCACCGAAATGGTTCACATAAATAACGAATCATTGAAACTCGCGAACAATCAATCATCTAAAATAGTAGCCAAAGGTACCGTATCGTTCATGACCGATGTTAATAGAGAATCGAAAGACATAACCCTAAGCAACACTATGTATGTTCCAGACTTGCGTACCAACCTGATGTCTGTTGGGAAGATAGCTGAAAATGGATTTGAAGTCGTATTCAAGAAGGACATTGCTCTAGGGACCGACGGTGATATTAAATTGATTGCAGATCGTATCGAAGGATTGTACCATGTGCGTGGTATCCAGGTATCAGCTTTCTCTTCACAAAGAAATGAAGGAAGTCTTGAATTGTGGCATCGTCGGCTGGGACATCTGAATATTGAAGATATCCTCAAATCTGAACGGAAAGAAATCATTGGCGGAATGAAATTGGAAAAATGTCATGGAAACTTCAAATGCGACGTATGCCATCACGGAAAAATGTCAAAAATCCCATTCCCGAAAAAGTCTCTCAGAAAAAGTAGCTTACTAGAACTGATACATACTGATGTATGTGGACCAATGAGGATAGATTCCATTGGAAAGGCGAAATATTTCATCGAGTTTATTGATGAACATTCCCGATGGTGTGAAGTGAGGTTTATCAGATCCCAAACGGAAGTACTCGATATCACTAAGAATTTCATCACCTTAGTTGAAAACTAGAAAGGGAAGAAAATCAAATGCATACAATCAGATAACGGACAGAATATACAAGCAAAAATTTCGAAGATTTGCTGAGTAGTCGAGGTATTACAAGACGTCTTACTTGTCCGTTTAACCCAGAACAAAACGGTATTGTAGAAAGAAGAAACCGTACACTCCCAGATACACCAAGATGTCTACTCATGCAGTCTGGTTTACCATCTTCATTTTGGGCCGAAGCCGTCAACACGGCGAATTACATCCGAAATCGTTGTCTTACCAGGAGTTTGAACGGAAAAACTCCGTATGAGGTTTGGAATCGAAAGAAACCAGATGTATCCCATTTTAGAGAATTCGGCTGCAGAGTTTTCTGTCTCAACAAGGATCCAGGTAGAGGAAAATTCGACTCTAGATGCAAAGAAGGCATTTTCCTGGGATATTCCGAACAATCAAAAGGATATCGAATTTGGCTGAAAGGAGAACGGAAAATTCACATAACAAGAGATGTGAAATTTTTTAAGAAAAATCAATCGGGTCTTGATGAATATCAAGATTTTGTTCTGATTGAAAATGAGGTAGATAATTCACCTCGAACAATTGACATTGAAGTTAGAAATATCATGCCTGAACCTGACATGAATCAAACTAGTGAACCAGAACCTGAGGATAATGTTCAAGAGGCTGAAGAACCCCAAATATGTCATGAACAACACTCTTTACTCAGGAGAGGACCTGGCAGACCGAGAATTGAAAGGTCGGGCTCTAGGGGAAGACCTCGGAAGATTTATAGAGCGATGGAAACTCAAATGAAGAAGGAAACACTGCACTTATTTCAGAAATTCCAATGAAACATGCGATGTCTGGACCTGATAACACCGAGTGGTACCATGCTATGGTGGAAGAAATTAAGTCCATCATAAAAAATGATACCTGGGAACTCAAGGAACGTCCAAAAGACCGACATATAATTGGAAGTCGTATGGTTTTACGAAATAAGTACAGAGCTGATGGAACACTCGATAAAAGGAAAGCACGACTTGTAGCCCAAGGTTTAAGTCAAGAACCAGGTATACATTTCAATCAAACTTTCGCTCCAGTTGCTAGACTAAGTTCGATTCGACTTGTTGCGGCACTGGCAACCAAATTCAAAATGTCACTTCGACAGTTTGATGTAACTTGTGCGTACCTAAATGGCGAAATCGAGGAAGAAATATTCATGGAACCACCGAAAATATTGGAAGAAATTCTGGAAACGATCGTCAGTGCGGAAAGTTTGAACTCCAATGTTATCACGAGAGCGGCTGATATGTTGGATCAACTTCGTCTAGGAAACCAAGTTTGTTTTGTGTTGTGTTCGTCAAGCCGGAAGAAGTTGGTATAACAAACTGAATAGCGTTTTGATATCATTCGGAGCCAAGCCATCAAATTCCGATCCATGCGTCTATCGCATAAATCAAGGGGAAGGCTTGGGAATGAGTGTGATTTATGTTGACGACATCCTGGTAGTTTCGAAAAATCCAAGTACGGCGGATACGTTATATCAGAAACTATCGAAACATTCTGATATGAAGGACTTGGGAGAAGTCGGATATTGCCTTGGAATAGAGTTTTCGAAGAAAGAAAATGGAATAGCAATGCATCAAAGAGGATACATCAAAGAATTACTGAACCGTTTTGGGATGACAGATTCGAATCCAGTGTCAACTCCATTGGACCCCAATGTGAAATTGAAAAAGTCCGAAGGAGCTCCAAACGAAGATGTGCAAACAAAATACCGTATCGTGAATTAATTGGTGCTTTGACGTACCTGAGCACTACAACGAGACCGGATATTAGCTTTGCAGTAAGTTATCTTGGGCAGTACAACAATTGCTACGATAAACCACATTGGACTGCAGGTAAACGTGTACTACGCTACCTAAAAGGAAACATTGATTTGGGACTTGTTTATTCACCAGATCAGGAAGTTTTGACAGGTTTTGTGGATGCTGATTGGGGGTCTTGTCTCGATGACAGAAGATCCTATTCAGGATATACTTTTATTTTATCCGGAAGTCCAATTTCATGGGATTCGAAAAAGCAACGCACTGTCGCCCTCTCCTCTACCGAAACAGAATATAAGGGGGTTGACTGAGGCTGCAAAAGAAGCGATATATCTCCGGAATTTCATGAAGAATTTGGAACTTGAAGAGTTGACAGACATAATAATTCTTCAATGATTATTTCAGCGCACTCAAACTATCAGGAAATTCAAAATTTCATGCTAGAAGTAAACACATCGATCTGAGATATCATTTCATCAGAGATTCGATTAGAAACGAAGAATTCACAGTGAAACTTGTGTCAACGAGAAACATGACAGTCGATATTTTCACAAAGGGTTTACCGAAAGCGAAATATGAAGCTTGTGTGGAGATGCTCGGACTGGGTCCTGTTTTTCATTCAAGAAACTGGAATTGCCTCGAGGTGAAGTGTTGAAATGGATTCAAGATAAATGCGAGTCATACCGTTTTCATGGATATGTTTATATTAGTCACAGTCTTGTCAAACATTTTCAACTGTTAATATTCATTTTATATTTTCACTAATAAATACGTTTGGAATTCACGTTAAATTACATTCATTGGTACAAGTTGTTTGCACAACAAAGTTCTGCCCGACGCTCTGCTCAACACAATATGACATGCTCTCCCCTATCCGAGAACTAAAAAACGAGGGGTTGATGTAAAATAATGTTAATTAACTTCGATCGAGATTGAGGGAGTTCATCCAGGCTAAATTAAATCTACAATTCTCATCAGAGAACTTACACTGGTTGGTTTAAAATTATTCGAATTGGATTTTTATTTGTTCACGAGATCAACGTGATATTGTACCATCATTGAGGCATGTGTTATTACCAGAATAAATAGGCGTTTTGGCAATTCTCGAAATAGTTGAGAATTCAGATCAGATAAAGCATGCTTTTACTGCTCCAACAAATTCGGATTATTATTCAGTTCGAACAGGTGGTAATTTGAATCATAGATAAAAAATAAATAATATATAAACGTTCATAGGTACACACAAATGTTATTAGAATAGTTTAGTTTACAGATAATTAGGTTATAATTTGCTTAGTGTTCGTTTGAGTTTGACCAATAGGATATTTTTTCTAATGGATCATAAAAACTAAATCAATCACGTCACAATTACGTGATCTTCATGATTTCTCGAGCGAATTGAGCATTTCAAACGAACAGGATTACCATGTAGTCCGATTTTTTTGTGCTCATGGACACTTTTACCGAGGAAGTAAAAATCTACAACATACCAAAAATTTTGGTAATTTAACCGAAAGCCATTTTCGGATGGTGCGATGTCCTTTAAATTTTGTGAATATTTTGGCATAATTCAATGAAGAACTTAGGGAATATTTTTTCAATGCTGGTTCATAAAACAACTTATTAAATGGTGATGCAACCTAACCGTTCAATTTTGACAATTTTCTATCTGAAAATAATGGTGGGTGTCAAATTTTCTGATAATTTTTCACGGCAAATTACTCGCCTAAATTCGATTACTATCGCATGAATACAAAGAATGCAAATTAGCGTATTTATATTCAGTTACCAGCATTGATTCGTAAATATTCAATCGTGCGCGGAATCTTGATCAGCTCTGATTGGGTCAACAACCATGATTTATCCTTAAGAATTGTCAAAAAGTTATGAAAAGAGTCATTGACCGACTTTCTAATACCATAAATGCTGTGATTTTAAACCGGTTTGCGAATCGATTGATTGCTTGGCGAATAAATTGCCTTGAGTTATTTTGTACGTATGGGAAGTTTCAATATCAATGCTAATACTTATAAAATAGGTTTACGACGATAAAAATTTATCTTATAATAATAACTTCCAGTAATTTTCTGCTAGGTCCTAGACATATTTTTCATTGAAACGATGAAGAAACATCTTGAAAGCCTGTCAATGGTTATTTAAATAAATGCACTAAGAAGGAAAAATTAATTTCTTCATTTGTTTGACCTAAGTTATTCTGTGAGTAGCAGATTCAAGAGCTTGCCGCGAATATAAAAAAGGTATTCTTGCGCGGCAATATTTTGAATTTGCTAGCCACAAAATAACCTGGGTCAAACAATTAAAAAAATTATTTTTCCTTTTGAGTGCATTAGTATAAAAGCTTGTCACAAATTTTTTGTTTCATCATTGGGTTATAACTGATTTGATAGGGATTTCATCAAATCTGTTATCACCTCGTCATTAATCATCAGTTTGGTTTATTTTCTATAACATTTTCTGCCAAGTCTTTCGTTCAAAATTTTCCACCATGCCTTATTTTTTTATCGGAATCTCTAATTTTTTGTGTTTTTTCTCGATTTGTATATTGGCTATATATTTTATTAATAGATTCCTTGCAGTTCTTGTAGCTTTTTATCAGATCTGCGTCATTTGCATTTTTTGCTATGTAGTATAAAATTTCAGTTTATCGATTTCATCGTCAATCCTCGATTTTTTTTCTTTTTTGTACGTTTTTATCCACATGTTTTTCATCAGACATGTAACATTCAGATACCACTCGACATACACGAGAATTGATGTTTTCATAGTTCTCGGAATAAAGATCACAGTTCAAAAAAAAGTTATGCATATTTTGTTCTTAGAAACGTCTGCGTGAAGTTGAAATCTCACATTTTTTGTTATTTTCGAATTCAGTTAATTCTCTCAATGTCACTACTTGTCCTTGGTCTAAAATATGCGGTTCTACTCAGAAAAATACAAAGTATTGAATCAAATGAAATTTAATCTCAAAATGAGTAAAATTACTTCTAGGTTTTGGATTAAATTTGAAGTTTCAATCAACTGAAACTAATTTGCATGAACCAAATATATTATTCGACCAACTTTATTCATAACTCGTGTTGGCAGAAATGTTGTTTCAATCCAACCAAATAAGCTGATCTCTTCATTGAAAATATTTGTCCAAATGAGTAATCATTTTGGTAATCTACAGAATTGACAAATATGGCAACCGAGTATAAGAGCCTACACCAGACATTCAAGTCCAGATAAGTTGGCTTTGCTATTCGCTAACATTATCTAAGTCAAGGTCAGTTTTGCGAACGCTACGCCATCTTACGCATATAATTCAACCAATATAATATTATTCATAAATACTTGTTTGAATTAATCTATTTCCGTCTTTTGATTTAAATAAATATTATACTTGTGTTGGAACAAATTTTCATTCAACATGAGTAGGAGATTGTTTCAATAGGTAAACATATATTCAAACCGAAGAAATATTTTTTTAAAACAAGGGAAACAAAGCAGAAATATACAATTACAGTCATAGGCCAATCATTAGATATTTTTTCTTGACAAAAATAGTACCAGGAAACCGACTGTGCCATCGTATGAAAGACGGTCCATAGTTATATCCTGTTAATGTTTGCTACTCACAACTACAGTGTCCGGCATAAAGTTCGCAGCATATGGAAAACTTTTTTATTATTGATTTCTCAAAAAAAAACATTCGTGATAAAAACCTTTGCTTCATCCCAAACTTGAATTGCAAACACCAAAATACGACCCTATACGGAGGAGATAGAAAAGTTGTTTTCAAAATAATAACTTTATTTCTCACGGTAGAATTCAAATTCACGGGGAAAAATCAAATGTTGATCCTGAAATTCGGATCATATTTCATTTTTTTTCCCATTTTTTCCTCAACATAAGGAGTATTATGCTAGACGAATGGTATATTGTTAGATATGACGATATCACTCTCTGAATGTTTTCTTATTTCTCCCTCCCATTGGAAAATCACATTAATTGAATTATGTGACGAAATTTTACAAAATAGCAAATAAAACTGAATGATGCCAGAATGCCAATTAATTCATTCTCACAATACAAATAACATTTTTTGAAACAAATATGTCCTATGCATTATTCTACGTGGGGTCCTCCATTCTCAATACACTAACTATATAAATAAAATGTTATCTTATCCTTTATTAATTGGTAATGAAGACATTTATTATTATTATTATTATTATTAAGTGTAAATATTTTCTTGATACTTTCAAACCAATCAAAGAAATACCAAGTTATTAAATAAAAATGTTATCTAATGAATGAAATAAACATTGAAACAAAACACAGATAATGAAATAATATCTACACCAGTATCAATCTGATTAATATTCAATTCAGTGTTGACTTGTTCATCTTTGATAGACTTCAAAAAGACGCCAATAGAAGCATGATTAATACCAATATTGCGATTCAAACGATTGTGCCACCCCTCCGTGAGATTATTAATTCGCAACAAATCATTAATCGCCACTTTTCACGATTTCTTCGATTAAGACACGTATTCCCAATCCAAGTCGATTCGATATTTTGTCGGGGATGAAAACGCCTGATACCGTCTGGTTTACTTACTGATGAAAGATAAGTGCCATGTGAAGTGGAATGAATAGAAAAATCGAATTAAACGGTTTTCTTCACATAAAGGATTCAATATAAAATTGAACCAGAAAATGGTAGATCTCAGGTGAAAAACAACTACTTTCCTGGCAAATACCACGCAGAACATTGAATGATATTCACCTGAAAATCCATGCATACTTCCATATAATATCAATGGACATTGAATGCAAATGTTACTTTCTGATAAGCTCGATTATGTTTATTCTATGTCGTGTTCACCTAACAATCCGCATACCGGTTTCAGGCTTCTTGGCCCTCATCAGTACGGAGTAGTCAACCAGCCAAAGGTCCAAAGAACTCTGGCTGAAGTGAGACACAACGTAAACAAACCATTATCGATCTTGTAACACCTATAGGTACGCCGGAAAAGATAAACTTTAACTGGTGGTACCTAGTGACAGAAAGAAACACTCCGAAAATCTCCCACCTCGATAGGTTTCTAAATAAAAGATTCCTTCTCAGTAGGAGTGGCAAGCCCGTCTAGCATATAGTGAAAGATAAGTGCCATGTGAAGTGGAATGAATAGAAAAATCGAATTAAACGGTTTTCTTCACATAAAGGATTCAATATAAAATTGAACCAGAAAATGGTAGATCTCAGGTGAAAAACAACTACTTTCCTGGCAAATACCACGCAGAACATTGTATGATATTCACCTGAAAATCCATGCATACTTCCATATAATATCAATGGACATTGAATGCAAATGTTTCTTTCTGATAAGCTCGATTATGTTTAATCTATGTCGTGTTCACCTAACAATCCGCATACCGGTTTCAGGCTTCTTGGCCCTCATCAGTACGGAGTAGTCAACCAGCCAAAGGTCCAAAGAACTCTGGCTGAAGTGAGACACAACGTAAACAAACCATCATCGATCTTGTAACACCTATAGGTACGCCGGAAAAGATAAACTTTAACTGGCGGTACCTAGTGACAGAAAGAAACACTCCGAAAATCTCCCACCTCGATAGGTTTCTAAATAAAAGATTTCTTCTCAGTAGGAGTGGCAAGCCCGTCTAGCATATAGTGAAAGATAAGTGCCATGTGAAGTGGAATGAATAGAAAAATCGAATTAAACGGTTTTCTTCACATAGAGGATTCAATATAAAATTGAACCAGAAAATGGTAGATCTCAGGTGAAAAACAACTACTTTCCTGGCAAATACCACGCAGAAGATTGAATGATATTCACCTGAAAATCCATGCATACTTCCATATAATATCAATGGACATTGAATGCAAATGTTTCTTTCTGATAAGCTCGATTATGTTTAATCTATGTCGTGTTCACCTAACAATCCGCATACCGGTTTCAGGCTTCTTGGCCCTCATCAGTACGGAGTAGTCAACCAGCCAAAGGTCCAAAGAACTCTGGCTGAAGTGAGACACAACGTAAACAAACCATCATCGATCTTGTAACACCTATAGGTACGCCGGAAAGATAAACTTTAACTGGCGGTACCTAGTGACAGAAAGAAACACTCGAAAATCTCCCACCTCGAAAGGTTTCTAAATAAAGATTCCTTCTCAGTAGGAGTGGCAAGCCCGTCTAGCATATAGTGAAAGATAAGTGCCATGTGAAGTGGAATGAATAGAAAATCGAATTAAACGGTTTTCTTCATAAAGGATTCAATATAAAATTGAACCAGAAATGGAGATTCAGGTGAAAAACACTCTTTCCTGGAATACACGCAGAACATTGAATGATATTATGTTTAATCTATGTCGTGTTCACCTAACAATCCGCATACCGGTTTCAGTTCCTGAAAATCCATGCATACTTCCATATAATATCAATGGACATTGAATGCAAATGTTTCTTTCTGATAAGCTCGATTATGTTTAATCTATGTCGTGTTCACCTAACAATCCGCATACCGGTTTCAGGCTTCTTGGCCCTCATCAGTACGGAGTAGTTGAAGTTTGAAGTTTATCTTTTCCGGCGTACCTATAGGTGTTACAAGATCGATGATGGTTTGTTTACGTTGTGTCTCACTTCAGCCAGAGTTCTTTGGACCTTTGGCTGGTTGACTACTCCGTACTGATGAGGGCCAAGAAGCCTGAAACCGGTATGCGGATTGTTAGGTGAACACGACATAGATTAAACATAATCGAGCTTATCAGAAAGAAACATTTGCATTCAATGTCCATTGATATTATATGGAAGTATGCATGGATTTTCAGGTGAATATCATTCAATGTTCTGCGTGGTATTTGCCAGGAAAGTAGTTGTTTTTCACCTGAGATTTTCTGGTTCAATTTTATATTGAATCCTTTATGTGAAGAAAACCGTTTAATTCGATTTTTTCTATTTACTTACTGATGATGATAACATAGTTATCGAAACGCGCATATAGGTGTGAAGTGAGTGAGTGTGGTCAAGGGGTACTTGTGCAATTTTCAGGTTCTGTGACACCACAGCGTCACAATGAAACAGGTCTACCAAATTTTTTAAACAAAATCGCATCAGTGCAAACACCAGAGTTTTTATACATCTCAATCTGAACGTTCGATTTATATCTTTCCATTACGTTGGATAAGTTAGCTGATGGTGCCATGTGCCTGTAGTTAAAAAAATATCCGTTTTCTATTTGGAGATAAATTGGAATATATTCACTGTTCCCTATGAATTTATACATAATATCCATGATTTAACGAATTGGCCTATATTTTCAAGGGTAACATTATCATCACTGAATTGAGTCAAAAACGAAGAATTCATAAGAATAATCTTGGAGCTTTAACTTATATCTGTAGAAGTTACATAGAAAGAAGAACGTATTGGCAGAAAATAATTTTCCACAATATGCACAAAAATACATACGCGAGGTAACAAACATTGAGAAATAGAAGCTTTGGCAATCCATAACTGTCCTCTCAGAATTGCATGCGTTACCGAATCAGAACATTTACCAGAATTTCTAGAAATATCACCCAGGAACCATAACAATGAAGAAAAGGAAAACCATTCTCAATTAAACATTGAATAGAAATATTTTTCACATTAAAAATGAAGTGTTTTTTGTGAATATAAAACAGAAAACAACTACTTTTTTGGCTAAGGCCACGCTGGACATTGATCAACACCTGAAAAATAGTTTGAAAGGCCCCTTACCCAAAAAAAATATAATCTTGAAGTGGAAATTAGCACTTTCATTCAGATCGTTACTTGATTTTCTTTTCCATAGAACTCATATAGATGGAGGAGACAAAAAAAAGTTTTCCGAAAAGGAATACTCACCAGAATTCATTTGTAATATTGATGCAAGACTACTATCGGTTTTCCTAGGTCTTTCATACATTTTTTTGACGAAAATCTATTTCACGTTTCCACGACCATCAGGAAGAAACGGATATGGGAAACATATTTTCTAGAAGCAATCTCACTTCGCCAAAATGGAAAAATATTAGAAACATTCCTTTTGGAGTGACACTCTGAAATGAATGTTCTTCTAACATTCATAACATGTCATGGGGTATGATAGATTGATTTGTTCGAAAATATGAAAAGGGTATTCATATTGAAAAGGGAAACATTCTCAATTGATGATCGTAGAAGTGTGAAATAGACTTTCATCGACAAAAATGTATTGAACACCTAGTGAATGCGATGCCAGCCTTGCATCAATGTTACCCATATTTTCTGCTGAGTACTCCTTTTTTACACGCTTTATATTAGCTTCACTTGTATGTTTGTTTGTTTGTTTGTAACCGACTCGTTTGGGCGCGATTATGACCCACTTCCAGACGTCCGAATGATTTGAAATTTGGCAGGTGTACATAATTCCGGTGACAATGCATTAAGAAATTTTTGTTTGAAAAAAACAAAATGGCGCCTCTAATATGGCGTACGAGTTTTGTGATTATGGTTCGATTGGCTACAAAATTGATATCCAAGGGTTTTTGTGGTCGGAGATTATGATTCTTTTGTCAAAATTGAAAAACTCAAGATAGCGGCTCCAAAATGGTGGACGAGTTTTGTGATTATGGTCTGATTCTATTCAAAATTGGTATGTGGGGGTGTTTGGGTCGGATATTATGATTCGTTTGTCAAAATTGGAAAATTCAAGATGGCGGCTTCAAAAATGGCGGTCGAGTTTTGTGATTATGGTCTGATTCGCTTCATAATTGGTATGTTAGGGTTTTTGTGGTCGGAGATCATGATTCTTTTGTATAAAATTGGGAAATTCAAGATGGCGGCTTTAAAATGGCGGCCGAGTTTTGTGATTATGGTCTGATTCTATTCAAAATTGGTATGTGTGGGTTGTGGTGTTAAAATTGGTGGGGTTTTTGGGGTCGAATATTATGATTTCTTTTGTGAAAATTGGAAAATTCAAATGGCGGCAGTTCTGTGATCATGGTCTGATTCTATTCAAAATTGGTATGTGTGGGTTGTTGAGGTCGGAGATTATGATTACCTAATTTGATGAGATCATTCTATTTTTTAATTTGCAAAAAAATAATAAAAATAATAGTTTAAAAAAAACTGAAAAAACACGCGCTTATAAATAAACCACACTAAAAAGTAGGAAATAAATAATGTTTGAAAAAAGTAAAAAACACGCTTTTATAGAAAACCAGACTAAAAAAATAAAAAATAAGAAAAAAATTATAATTTTATTTTAAAAAAAGCGTGGGGTGCATGGTATCAATAATTATATAGTACATTACACACCGATGCGATACCATGCACCCCACGCTTTTTTTTAAATAAAATTTTTATTTTCTCATTTTCTATTTTTTTAGTCTGGTTTTCTATAAAAGCGTGTTTTTCAGTTTTTTCAAACTATTATTTATTATACGCTTTATATTAGCTCCACTTGTATGTTTGTTTGTTTGTAACCGACTCCTTTGGGCGCGATTTTGACCCCCTTCCAGACGTCCGAATGATTTGAACTTTGGCAGGTGTACATAATTCCGGTGACAATGCATTAAGAAATTTTTGTGTGGAAAAAACCCAAAATGACGGCTCCAATATAGCGTACGAGTTTTGTGATTATGGTCCGATTTGCTTCAAAATTGGTATCTGAGGGTTTTCGTTGTCGGAGATTATGATTCTTTTGTCAAAATTGAAAAATTCAAGATGACGGCTCCAAAATGGTGGACGAGTTTTGTGATTATGGTCTGATTCTATTAAAAGTTGGTATGTGGGGGTTTTTGGGGTCGAATACTATGATTTTTTTGTAAAAATTGAAAAATTCAAGATGGCTTTTGGAATGGCGGCCGCGTTTTTGATTATGGTCTGATTCTATTCAAAATTGGTATGTGGGGGTTTTTGGGGTCGGAGATTATGATTACCTAATTTGATAAGATTATTCCATTCTTTAATTTGCAAAAAAATAATAAGAATAATAGTTTTGAAAAAAATAAAAAAACACGCTTTTATGAATAAACCACACTAAAAAGTAGGAAATAAATAATAGTTTAAAAAAACTAAAAACCACGCTTTTATAGAAAACCAGACTAAAAAAATAGAAAATAAGAAAAAAATGTTTTTTATTTAAAAAAATCGTGGGTTGCATGGTATTAATAATTATATAGTACATTACACACCTAGGGCAGTGGTGAAGTAAGAAATGTCTCAGGTCACAGGTAATTGTAGGCCGAGGCGATACCATGCACCCCACGATTTTCTTCAAATGAAATAAAGATTTTTCTCATTTTCTATTATTTTAGTCTGGTTTTCTATAAAAGCGTGGTTTTTAGTTTTTTTAAACTATCATTTTTGAAAATACTCTTCTTCGTCTCATTCCTATATTAGACTGGGATAGCGAATTAAATAATAATCTGAAGAAAAATGCAAATTTTAACTTTTCATTTAGAGTTGGAGCCCTTTCAAAATATCTCTATCAGATGTAGTTCAATGTCCAGCGTGGCTTTAGTCGGATTCTTGTTTCATACTTTTTAAAGCGTGATTTTTCAGTTGTCGGGTTTTAGTTCTTGAACTTATTTTTATTTCATACTTTCTAGAGCGTGATTTTTCAGTAGTCGGGTTTTAGTATTTGAACTCATTTTTATGTCTCATAGAAAAATCGTCCTGACGGACCCCCGGGAGCGTACTCGTCTATTTTTAAGTCTTCTATTCAAGTTCCTTTATATCTTTCTGTTTTGAAGGAATCTATTATTTGATTTATAAACATTGTATACCGGGTGACACAGGATATCGGGTCACCCCTGTAAGTTCTGCATTCGTGAACGGATTTTCCTGGAATTTATTACAGTTATATAAGCAACCATTTCGGATTTGATCACATTACAATCCAATATAGCGGACTTTCGGTTTTTCTGGAAATGCCGGTAACTTTGTTTTTTCAAATGGAACACCCTGTTTATTTTTACATATTCAAGTTCAACAGGTCAAAACAAGTCCAAACCCAATGTCAAATGTAATTTTTTTCGAACAATTGAAATTAACATTTTTTTATTTTACTTCGTGCATAAATGAAATTTGGGAAGCTATTCACAATGAGTCGCAAATAACAGAAAAACTCAATTTTGTTTGAAAAATGATTTTTTGTGTCACTTACTCGTTTATCAATTCAGTCACATCACATTCTAATCAAAATTTTTTTTTTCAAATGGAACCCCTATGGGCCACCTACTTGTCTCTCTAGAACATCCTGCAATAGTTGGGCAATTGGATCTGCCCCGTGGTTCTAGGATCAAGTATGCTCCCAAAATGTCATTTCTGCATGTTTACAAAATGCATCCTGGAACTATTCCAGAAGACCTCATTTCCATTTTGAGTACGTTGTTTCCAGAAGTAAAGTGTGAAAATCTTAATTCAATGTATCCTAATTTGTATTCGTCCTTTAAAGTTACTATTCTCGAATGCAATATAGAGAAGGCATTAAATCCCTCTATTTGGCCGAAAGGAACCTGGGTGAAAAAATTTTTTCACAGGAGACCAGTCGACAACTCTATAAAATAAACCACTCGGGGGTGAGCGAAAGAGAGGTGAGTGTTTTCCGCATCAATATACAGTGTCTTTCGAACAAAGTGGATGAATTAATACTTTTTGTGAAAAATAATCCTTCTGACATTGTTTGTTTGTCCGAACATTGGTTGAGTGATGATACCATCAAATCCATTAATTTACCGGGATACTACTTAGCTAGTCATTTTTGTAGACGCATTCGTGCACATGGCGGTGTAGCAATTTTTGTTAGCAACTTGATTTCTTCAAAACCACTACATTTCAGTGAATTCTCCTGTGAAATGGACCTTGAAATTTGTGGAATTGAAATTTCAGGTGTAACAATTATTTCCCTTTACAGATCATGCTCTGGTAACCTCGAGAGCTTCGAAAGTTTTCTGAGCTTGTTTGGCTTCTTTCTCGATAACGTGTTGAAAAACAATAGAAAACTGATCATAGCCGGTGATTTTAATGTGAATTTCATCGCCCCTTCAGCCAATTTAACAACTTTAACAAACTTACTCACTTCGTTTGATCTACTCATCACAATCACTGATGTCACGAAAATCGGTACAGTTAGCTCCACTTGCATTGATAACATAATCACCAATTTGGACGTTGATCAATTTGATACTCAGGTACTGGACCCCCACTTATCAGATCACCTGGGCCAAGTGATGTATTATAATTCCGATGTAAAACTCGTGGAAAGAATTATTTGTAAGAGAAAAATCAGCCTTTCCGGTATCGAAAAGTTACGGTTTGATCTCGAAAATCTTTGTTGGGATATTTTTCTGATCAAGGATCCTAACACCGTGACTGATTACTTTATTAATTCGTTGAATCTCCATATAAAAAAGATATTTCCTCTGAAAATAACCAGGGATTGCAATGTACAAAAATCGCCTGTTTGCTGGTTCAATGAAGAATTAGTTAACAAACGTCAGACACTCTCTAACGTGAAACTGATTCATAATGTCAACAAGGATCAGGTGACCTGGGATGCATACACTTTCTTACGTAAGGATTACAGGAATTCCATCATCGAAACAAAAAGGTTAGCGTATGAAACTTTTTTGAAAAATTCTTCGAACATCAGCAGAGACTCCTGGAGATTGATCAACTTCGAGTGTAACAGAAATCCATGGAAAAAAAAAGGAGTCCAGTATCACGGAAGCTGAATTCAATGATTATTTCAGCAATATTGCTGAAAAATTGATCTCGTCTCTACCTGAGACGAATCTCGAACCTACGGAATACTTGAAAAATCTCAGATCACCTGTAAATTCTTTCTCTTTTTTTCCCTGTAACTCCTGAGGAAGTGATGGACACAATTGAATCTTTGAAGGATTCAAGTTGTTCGGATTTCTATGAACTGAACAGCGCGGTGATTAAAGGTATAGCCGATATTATTGCTTCTCCACTTTCAATTTTAATTATTGATTGCTTATCTCTAGGAGTTTATCCAGATGCACTGAAGATTGCGAAAATCATAGAGGCGCTAGTAAAAAACAAGGTTGATATCCTACCTGGAAACAAACTCCTTGCTGTGTCCTGAGCAATTTGGCTTTAGAAAAAATAAATCAACTACGAGAGCCATTCTGAGCGTTATTGCAAATGTAGTTGATGGACTCGAGAAGGGGGAGCATTCTTTCTTAACGCTTTGTGATCTGACTAAAGCTTTCGATTGTGTTTCCCATGATATATTACTTGAGAAACTTTTCTGTTATGGGATTCGTGGACTTCCATTGAAATTTTTCAGGTCTTATGTGCATGGGCGATCTCAGTGTGTTTCGGTTGAAGGCACCAAATCAGCATTAATACAAATCGTCCATGGGGTTCCACAAGGCTCTATTTTGGGACCAACCCTATTCATTCTGTATATCAATGATTTATATTATCATATATAACCGAAAAAATGCATTATCTTTGCTGACGACACCACACTGATAGATCGTAATAGTAAATTAGAGGAACTGATTGACTCTTCCAAACTCACCTTGCAAATGACAGATGAGTGGTTCTGTTCAAACAAGCTTATGCTCAATTCTGCTAAAAATCAGAATCTTATTATATCTTCAAACTCCTCACTAACAGGTGGGGAAAGTGTCAAGTTACTTGGTATATCCATTGATAACAAACTCAACTGGATGTGTCACGTGTAAAATCTGTCGGAAAAATGATCAAGCGTCACGTTCTTGATTCGTAGATTGAAAATCCTTGTTGGTGCAGATACTGTAAGAGCCAGCTATTTTGGACTTCTTCACAGTCTTATGACTTATGGAATTGTCTTGTGGGGTAATTCGTCCCATTCGAACAAAATTTTTGTTTTACAAATGAAGGTTATTCGAATAATATCAGGGGCGGGCTACAGAGATCACTGCCATGCTCTATTTATTCATCACCAGATCATGCCTCTTCCTACCGCGTTCATATATACCTCTCTGCTTGAAATACATAAAAAAAGATCAGATTTTGCTCTTTCAGCGGACACGCATCAGCACCAAACAAGGTCAGGAAACCTCTTGAAAACACCAAGATATAGACTCTCTGTATCACAGAAAAATTCATTGAATATAAGCCTATACAATAAATTACCTTTGGAAATAAGAAATATGACCTTTTACAATTTTAAGAGATCAGTGAAATCTTGTCTACTGATGAAATGCTTTTACACCGTAAAGGACTTTTTAAACTATAATTTTAACGTGGATGATCTGGGCTTTTAATAGGCTTTTAATGTGTTTGTCAATGCAACTTTTATACCCCTTTATGTATTGTTTACAATGACTAGTTCTGAGTTAACCTCATTTTATTCCTGTGTTGTAATGTGATGTATCACCGTAGGAAATTTAGTTTTACTCTTTTAACTTAGTTTTACTCTTTTAACTTGTAACTTTTAATAAAAAAAAAATGTTTTTCTCAAGGACCTGCTACAAATGTATTTATAAATGTACGTAGTTAATAAATCTCTCTCTCTCTCTCTCTCATTCATTAAGGGAAAAAATTACATATCATTTTTGTATTTCGGTGCAGTAACAAATTGTATACATCAAAAAATCTACAACTTGTTCATGAGTTTCCTTGCAGTTCGAATAATTTTTCAACTTAGTAAGCTGTGGAAAACACCATTTCTGAATATTGTCAACTAATTGTGTTTCGCTGTCATCTTTCATTTCAACTCTCGAAAATTGGTTAACTTCCAGGAATTAGTTTAGTAAAAATGTAAAATCAGAATTATAGGTTCACAAGAAGTGAACAGGTTTATATATTATTAATTTACGGAGAATGTCTTGAAAACATTGTCGCCGCTTGTCAGTTATACGCTGAACGATACCCACACAGAAAACCTTTTTCAAAAATGTGGAGAGAAGATTCCCAAACGAACCCAACAATGCAGAAGATGATCGTAAGTGAGGAGGCAGAAATGAATGTTTTGCTTATGTTCATTTTGATCCAACCGCTTCGACGCGGAAATTGGAATACCAATGCAATGTCAGTCGAGAAAACGCTAGAAGAATTTTAAAAAATCACCATTATCGTGCTTATAAGTTGAACTCACACAATTAGTTGACAAGATTCAGAAATGTTGTTTTCCACAGCTTACTAAGTTCAAAAATTATTCGAATTGCCAGAAAACTCATGAACTAGTTGTAGATTTTTCAATTTATACAATTTGTTACTGCTCCGAAATACAAAAATGATATGTAATTTTTTTTTTCAATGGATGTTCTAGAGAGACAGGTAGGTGGCCCATAGGGGTTTCATTTGAAAATAAATGAATTTTTGATCAAGCTGTGATGTAACTGAATTGATTAACCAGTGACACAAAGAATAATTTTTCAGAAAAAATTTAGTTTTTCTGTTATTTGCGACTCATTGTGAATAGCTTTGACCAAATCTCATTCATCCACGGGGTAAAATAAAAAAATAATTTTAATTTCAATTATTGAGACAAAAATGACATTCGACATGTTGTTTGGACCTGTTAAACTTAAATATGTAAAAATATACAGGGTGTTCCATTTGAAAAAACAAAGTTATATTGGATTGTAATGTGATCAAATCCGAAATGGTTGCTTATATCACTATACCAAATTCCAGAAAAATCTATTCACGAATGCAGAAGTTACAGGGGTAGCCCGATATCCTGTGTCACCCGGTATATGAAGTCCCTATTCCCTATCTTGATAAACAAAATAGTCGTTCTGTGTACCAAAAACTCACCACTAACTTGTTGATCACTGGAGGATAATACTGTGGCAAGAGCTATAACTAATGAGATTCCAATAAGTAGCGCTATTGCTGTACACAGAGTGAGACAGCGCTCCATGCTCGTACGTCGTTTCCACCATGTTGGATTTCTGCAAATAAAATAAAAAGGTCAAATACGGTTTGTAACATTGATTATTCATATAACGAACTGGAAACTACTGAATATCATCTGACTCATAACCTGGTGTACGTAACCAGGCCCAGAGAAAGGGGGGAGAGGGAGCAGGAGGGCTCGTCCTGGAGTAACTTGGAGTCCTCATGGAATATCATAAAAATAATAATTCAATGCCCATACCTAACACCCTAGTAAGGCTAGACAGCTAGAGTATATGTCTATTGAGTTCCATTAACCTTCACAATTAGCTAGGCAGCTGAATTTGGAAAAAATAATACATGATTTTGGCGCCTAAAAGGTCAGAGAAGCGAATTTGTATTAAAAACTTTATATGTCAAATAACAGAAACTTTACAATTTTATTTTTCACCAATTGCAACAAGCTCTAAACAGGGTAGATAATAAATTTTGGAAAATTGTGCCTCATTGCAATCGATTCATATATTATGGTTTATGGTAAAAGAACAGTTTATAGTGATAATTATCTATCATTCATTTCAGTACCAAGCCAACGCTTTCAGTTAGATTAAATTTAAAAAAAAGATGGTATAAATAGAAAAAAAAACTTCTTCAAAACCCTCTCATTCGTATACTGAAATCTTGAGCACTCCTGCCACCAACCGAAGGGTAGCTGAAGCAAATATAACTCCGCGAATATATTCTACCTCATATCTGCTACTTTTCGTTGGCTGGCCGCAAAATGTAGAATGTTTTATTTTTTATTTTGACTAAACTTCGAAAAAAGACGGATACTTGCGTAATCTTATAAGGGTTCCCTTCCTCATTTTGTTGTACGGAACTTCAAAAATAATGGAGCCAAGCAACGTCAGGCGCGTTTAGTACTTGAATGGGTGACCACCTGACAAGGAAGGTGCGCGTTAAATAACCTAACAACTGCAGCGTAGTAGCATATTCGCAGCTGCAGGCATCTTATCAGTGAGCACGAGGTAAGAAGATAGATATGCCGTCCTACGGAGGGGACGTTAAGATGGTAGTCCCGAGTTCATAGATGTTAAGCTCGTTAAAGAACCCTACCTCTGAAACAACAGAGGATTCGGCAAAATTTCCGGTTGGGGAAGTGCGCTCACCGGCGTCGGTGTTTAGCCCTGGTCGCAGAAATAGGCCGACGTTGAATAAAGCAATAAAAAAACAATGGAATAGGTGTGGTTTTGTCTGAAATTAATTTCAATAACTATAAACACTGGTGTTGCTTATTTTCATTGGCATCAAAATCAAAATGTCTTGAAATTTCCCACTATGAAATTCAAAGAATATTACACTTTGCCGCAAAATCAACGCATAATTAAATTACTATATAAGCTATATTTTTAGTCAGATAAAAATCTCACCTTCACCAGTTTTTCTAGATACTACATTTTTTTCACAGACGCACTATGTAGATCAATTAATTGTAATTAGTATAATTGAAAAAAGGAGATTGAATATTTTTGAGAATATGAATTTTCATGAAATCGCAATTCATGAAAGGGGATTTGAAAATCAACAGATGAACTATAGTATGTAATGAATTAAGTTCTCAAGATTCCGCTTAAACAAAATAATTAAGTATATTTCTTCAATATGAGAGAACTCAAAATCCTAAAATAGTATTCGTAGAATCGTCACTGATTGTTTGATAACAAAGATAAGCGTGACCAACAAAACCTAATTTGATTCTAGATATATCTCAAATGATTTGTTCAGATTTTTGAAGAAATTTAATGGTATATGGAAATGATTAATTGGTTGATAATCTTCCGCAACCTAAAAATGATTGAAACATTTATAAATTTGTATGAAGTGCCACTGTATTCGTCACATGGAAACCTCTTTGATATTTAATTTCAACGCCCAGGAGAAAAAGTGAACATTTGTTGCATACTCAATTTGATTCTTTTGTTGTGGTGCTCTCTACCAAATTTAGTTCTGATCCATCGGATAGATTTTGAATAATTGAATGGCAAAGTTTGAATTTTTTTTTAACAGTAAAGCTTCGTGCGATATAGTCTGCCTACTTCTGACATTTAAAAGTCATCAAAAATTACGTAAGTATTGGAAAATACTTATTTATACAACAAGAATATAACGAACTCTTTTTTGTAAGCACGAGAAGTTTTCATAACGAGCCGTAGGCGAGAGGAAATTAACGACATAACCCCTGAGGTCCTACAACATGTTGTACGATTAATTTTTAGATCGACTTGCTTATTGTCAAGTAGTGAATGCTGGTCATCCTAAACAGTATGTGACATTATTTCCTTCATTCTACGTAAGAATCAAAATTATACAATTCCAAAATAAATTTTCTCAGTTATGATTGCACAAAATTTGAAAAACTTGATATTGAAGAATGAAAATCCCTTTCGAACAAGGTGCCACACGACCCCCCTTCTCATTCAAAATTTCTGAGGGGATGCTCATAAGTCAGAAGGGGGTAATATTTCCATACTGTAAATTGTCAAATTGACAATAGAAAGCGACCTGTTTCAGGTTTTATTAAACAAATACATAATAACGCTAAAAATGAATTTATTCCATACCTATGGACCGTACTGTATAATGGTGTAAAGATGTAGAATCATTTACCAAACCATATCAAAGGAAGCCACATCAATATTGAAAGTATCAAAATAAATGTAAAAAAATTACTCAGTTGTTTACCCTATAGTTTGCAAGAATTTCACAATGACATCTTCTAACTCCAAATGTAAGCCATTCGTCCGATTTGCACATGTCAGTCATTTGCGAATATTCAAAAAGAAAATGTTTGTTTTTTATGTAATGCATTCGCTTATCACATACTTTCAACCCAATTTTATGCTGTATAGATTGAGAATTCCATTTATGAATATATTAGTTTTATTTTCACTACTAATACTTTGTTACAAAAATAAAAAACTTATCGTTTCCAATAGCTGTGATTTGTTACACGAAAACTATTGACAATTGACAAAATGTACATATTATATTTATACTTATACTATTTACACGTATTTTTATCTGGTCCTATGATACATATTTTATTGTGTGTACATCTTTGGTATCTAAATTCTGTATGTTTATTCTTTTTACTTTGTCGATAAGAACTTGATTCTTTGGACAATAAAGTATACAGATGGGGTCAATATATCACCAGTACTTCATATAACTTTTGTTCCTAAAAGCCTTCGTGACCAAGTTACGGGCCCTCAAAGTTACAAGATGAAAAATGTTTTTCTTTGATAACTTTCAAAGTGAATATTCAAAATCATCTAAATTCTGGTGATTGACTTAACAAATGAATTCCTTTGATGAGCTTTCATGCAGGAGTCAGTTGTTTTGCTACAAAGTCAGGAACGGACTACCTACCCCACATGGTCCACACCTCAGAACTTTGAAATGACTGGGATTTGTCGAAATGTTTTAACAAAACAAGGTTACCTGGACAATTTCCTGAATAAAAGTACTCGTATAGAAAATCGATCGGAGCAACGATTTTTGATAAAAATTCCTTTTTTGTTCGACGACATCCATCCTGAGATGTCTACCATTATTCGAAAAGATTAATTTGTAGGTAATGATAATAGAAATGATAGGTACAATGTTCATAACGGATTATTATCATGCAAACACGTTTACCTTAAAAAACTCATGGTGTAAATAATCAATCGCAAGCCTCAAGAGCAAACAGAAATGCAAAATCCGCTTCAAAAACTGCTCGATATGACCCCCGTTTCTCTCAATACCTTTTCTTAGTCGGCGCAAACACCCTCTCTGTAGTTGAAATAGCATGCCAGGGTCGTTTCGTAGGGCTTCACAATGTAATGTAATTCTATTCAACAAGGCATCTCTGGTGTGAATAGGTGTAGCGTAAACAAGGCTTCTCAGATGCCCCTACAGAAAGAAATCCAATGGATTTGAATCCAGAGACCACGGTGGCCATGAATATGGCCCACCTCTAACAAACTATCTATTGGGGAAAATCTGGTTCAGGAGGAGCGCCATCATACATAAACCACATATCTCTTCGGGTTTGCAAAGGAACATGTTCCAAAAGTCCATTCAAATCGTTCTAAATGAACTCCAAATAACTTTCTCCATTCAATCGGTTATGTAGAACGAATGGTCCTATAAGATGGTTTCCTATGATACCAGCCCAAACATTCACGTTGAATTTCCGTTGGTGTTTGGTTTGCAATAACCCATGGGGATTTTCTTCGGCCCATATGTGGAGATTATGAGAGTTGATTACTCCATCTCTACTGAAACCTGCTTCATCGGTGAATAAAACTCGAGTAATAAAAGTCATGTCCTCTTTTTGCTTATCCAGGAACCAATTGGCATATTCCAGTCGTGCTGGAAAATCTTCAGGTGTCATGGCATGTACCTTCTGGATGTGATATGGGTGGAGCAGTTGTTCCCCAATCATTCTATGAATAGTGGACTTGGATGTTTGGAACTGTTCTGATAGGTTTCTGATGCTCATTGAAGGATCATCAGCGACAGCTTCCAAAATATTTTCCTCCAATACAACGGTACGCACAGCCCTAGGAGCGCCCTCACCACCTGGTTTTTGCAAAACTGAACCTTCAATAATATCGAAATAAAACAACAAGCTCCAATTAATTATCCATTAGACATACGTTTCTTCCTGAAGCTGCGATCGACACGTTCGAACGTTTTGCTTGCCGGTAACGTTCGATTGGGAAAATGCTCGGCATACAGACGACGGGCTTCTGCAACATTACCAAATGCTCGTCCATACAATGCATGCATGTCTGCATATTTGTTGAATGTAAACTGTTCGGCCATATCAAAACACTTTAAACTGTCCTATTAGAATATTGACAATACAATGACAACGCACCACTCAACAAAACGAAATCGCATTCCAGTTGTCATTTTTTATCCACACTAATTTTATTCTTATCTACAAGGTGTTTTTGTCAACATCTGTGGAAGAACTGGAACATAATTTTTTTCACGGGATATTTTTCACCTATTCATGTGCAGCCGTTATTGTAGTTTATTCGTTTGCTTTTTATTAGTTATGTCTTCCGATGTGCGTTTTTTCATCTAAATTTATCTTCGGGTTGAAGATTTTCTCCCATGAAATTATACTTATCAGTGAAACTCCTCAACATTTGAGCTGTGAATACGAATTTGCAACATCCAAATGTTGAGTTTCATGAGATTCAGATAACACAACACGAAACGTGCTTATTCTACGCGTATCATACAAAATATGGACTGAATTCGATATTTCATAGTGGAGTAGCTTGTTAGTTCAAAAACACCACAAATCTACATAACTTGATATTTCATTTGGGAAAATATCTACATTGTGAATTAAACTCTCAACTAGGTACTGTACTTTTTGTTTACGACTTTATTTTAGCATATTTTGTATTATCCCTGTTATAAATGTTGTTGAATTAACGTTAGTAATAGTATTTCTACTGTGAAAATTTTTCATTTCAAATAATGGTGGACGATCGGGTTTGATGTCGTCGAGTAAAACTGCATTTTTATTAAGAATCGTTGCTCCGATCGATTTTCCACACGAGTACTTTTATTCAGGAAATTGTCCAGGTAACCTTGTTTTGACAAATCCCAGTCAGTTCGAATTTTTGGGGTGTGGACCATCGGGGGTAGTCCGTTCCTGACTTTGTAGCAAAACAACTGACTCCTGTATGAAAGCTCATCGAAGGAACTCATTTGTTTGATCAATCACCAAAATTTAGATGATTTTGAATGTTCACTTTGAAAGTTATCAAAGAAAAACATTTTTAATTTTGTATCTTTGAGGGCCCGTAACTTGGTAATGAAGGCTTTTAGGAACAAAAATCATATGAAGTACTGGAGATATTTTGACCCCATCTATACATTCCCGAAAGGAAAAGAGGAAGTCCAGGGACACCCTATATTTGATTTGATTGGATTTGAAGTGATGTTCTTTGGAGTTACTTTCGAGTGTTCCACTTATTCAAACAGGAAACATGATGTATCAATATGAATTCGATTTTCGTGAAAATAATTCCCAGTGTACTCACGATGTATCAATATGAATTCGATTTTCGTGAAAGTAATTCCCAGTATACTCACTGATCAGAAGTATCTTTGGGTCGCATACCAACATAGGCAACCCCTGGAAACAATGTTGACATGGACACTTTCACTTTCAACTACAGTAACTCAATCACCAAACATATTATCGTCTCGACAGTTGTTACGATTTGGCACTGCGAAAGTTTTGCGATTTGCTAATACATTGCTAACAACGCAGATATATTTTGTATTTGAACGAATAATTGATTCGGAGGAAATAAAAAACTGATTGTTCTCAATCTGATCAAGTATTACTATTCATATCTACCTCATTTGCTGGGGTCGTGATTGTTATTTCGAATACTGATATACTATGTATCAGTCATTAAGATAATGGAGTACATTCACATTTATGACTTGTCAGACGTTTAATTCATCACATATCGATGATGATGGGATGTAATTCGAGTTAAAGGTATCGAATAAGTTCCACGCGTTGGAAAAAATAATAAAATGATACCAAGAACGCACATTGCTGGTGTTATCAAAAGATAGGACATTAGATGTTTTATTGTATCTATCGTGATCCTTCAGGACGTACTGTTATAAAAACTGCGACAAAAAAATTCTGACATAAACATTTGAGTGGGGCTGCCGCCACTGAACAATCTTTGGACACTGCATAATGTTTCTCAAATCTACTACAACGTCACATGTAACATGTAAATCAAATACGGAAAATGCTAGATAGTATTATTATTGATTTTGTCAGAAAACAACCTAGAATAATGAATCATTCAAAAACTGTATCTGATATTAGACATAATTTCTTTCCAATCGTGAAAAACATAATAACAACGTTATCTGTGTTCACTCCAAATCTTGGCACAACCCGGTGAAAATAGGTATCTCCCTTTGATACTTCGATAATTATTTTACCAGTTCCAGCAAGCTGGAAGGTATTAGTTATTTAAACGTGGAAATCATGGTTGCATAGTCCCGTTCGGTTAAAGAACTCGAGTTGAGCATCTCCAGTGTGAAATTTTTATGGAGGTCATAATGGTCCGTATTGCTTCCTGAAAAGAGTTGCACGACATTTTCATGAAAAAATATAAAGCATAACTTTATAGCAAGACTGAGACAACAAAATATCTTCCTTATATATATATATATATATATATATATATATATATATATATGAAAAGCATCAAATTATAGATAGGGACACCTATAATCTGTGCGGTGAAGCTCAGACCTGTTTTCGTGGAATTTCGATATGACACGAAATTTCGTGCGCATCAATAGGTCACCAACAGATGTCAGCATAGGCCAACCCACGACACCAATAGTCGTACTCCTAGTGCGTTCTGAGTAACGCCAAAAAATAACGAGAATAAGAGAAATCTGTCACGAATCCAAGAGAGATCACCATCCGTCTACAGCCTGTTTCATGGTTTCCCAATCATCAGGACGGCCTGAGCATTTTCCAGCATCATACCACTTTAACTACAAACGTGAGGTAGATTTCATGAGACAGGGTTGGAACAATCATTCCGAAAATATTTCCCCATATTTTTTCAAACAAAATTCAATCATAGTTTTGATGCCATGTGATGATGGAATTCTAGATAGATTATAGATTGTAGGGGGGTTGATATGGCTCTTCAGCCTTTCTGTACCTCTACCTTCAAGGTCTTTTGTACATTACCCTTCATCTATTGCCAGCATCTCGAGACTCCTTGCGAAGCGTATCAGTTTCCTGAGTGTTAAGTTCCTGATGTCTGAAAAACGTATACCTTTTGCAAAACAGTGCTTGGCAATTAACGCAGGAACGGCCCAGTTCACTGTCTAATCTATGCATTGTTTTGAGGTGATACCTCACAGGACAATGTCAGAAGCCTCTTCGCTCGTCTTTGTCCTAGAACCTCCAATGGGTTTTCATTAGGTCAGCTTCCCAGTACTGAAACTCTTCCTTGGAAAGACTGTCAGCTTCCTTATTGCTTTTGATTCTCTTGTGACCTGGCCCCCACATCAGAGTGTTTTTAGCCAGTTATCTTAGAGAGAGTTCGCAGTCCCAAGTCAGTCTTGACACACAAATGTGTGACCTGAGAGCTTTAAGTGCTGATTGGTTGTGTGATGGGATATAGATTCTTGCTTTCCTTGAGCCTCTTCCAAGGCATTATTGAGCACACAATTCTATAACATGGACTTGCTACTTGGAAAATTATTGGAGCTCACCCTAGGTGTTTTGAGAGCCCAACTAGGACCCGTTACTCCCCCTCTAGCACTTTCATCCATCTTGGATCCATCAGTATATGAAAGTATTGAATCTCTTTCTAGTTGAGGCCGGTTTGTTGGCCATATTTGGTGGCTGCACGTCAGACATACCCAGGAGTGAACGAAAATTCATAATCATCGACCCCGAAAACCCCCACATACCAATTCTGATTAGAATCGGACCATAAACACAGCGATCATCGGCCATCTTGAAGCCGCCATTTTTATTTTATGAATTTTGAAAAAAAAAATTGTATTCTTCGACCCTGAAAACCCCCACGTACCAATTTTGAATCGAATCCATAACCATAAACCTAAACTGGAGCCGACATCTTAATATATAAATTTTGCAAAAAAATTCATAATCTTGATCCCGAGAACTCACATACCAATTTGGAATCGAATCAAACCATAATCGCAAAACTTGTACACCATCTTGGAGCCGCCATTTTGTTTTTTTCTCTAACAGAAAATTAATGATGCATTGACACCGGAAATATGAACACCTGCTGAATTTCAGCTCAATTGGATGTCAGCAAGTGCTCCAATAATGGATAAAAATTTGGAACCGAAAAGAATGGCAGAACGAATGACAATTACATACGAACGAAGCAAATCAAATAAAAGTTTTCAATGAAAAGGTGGAGAGATGATCAGAAACTGCTGTTTTTAGACAATTGCTCGCTCATAACTGTTATTCTTCTCTACTTAAGAATGAATAAACAATATTTATGAATGGATATACAATGTATATGTGTTTATAAGCGAGCGTATGTATATGTGTGTATATAAATGACTACTTTAGTCTATCTATGGAACATTCCGAATGGGCTCCAGATGTAAGCTGCCCAAACCAAAGAACTACTTCAAAAAACAAACACATAAAAAATAGTAGTAAAGAGATTCAAAAGAAAATTGATGATCTCAAGTTCCTTTATAATATATCAAATAATTCATAAGATCCAGTCTCATAGATTCCTATAAAAAACACAGGAAGAACATTAATAAAAGTATAAATGAATTGAAAAAGGTAGATAACATTAACAGAATAGATACCGCATCGAACAAAATCAAAGTACTGTGGAGAATAGTCAATGACAGGCTAGGGAAGAAAACATCGAAACAGAATATCAATCTGATGCATAACAATAATATAATAAGTGATGATACCGAAATCGGTAATTCATTTGTGAATTATTACACAACATCTGTACATGAAAAACTAGATACATATTTCGGAAATAACAAATCTCTGGCATGCACAATACCAAAACAAAACATTAAACATACAATTTTTGTTATTAATCCAAATAATAAACAATTTGAAAAACAAAAACTCAATGGGCACGGACGGAATCCTTATCAAACTATTAAAGTTTTTCAAAAATGCACAATCGGAGTCCATTGCCTTTCTTTAGAACAAATCTATAGAGTTAGCACAGTTTACGGATGATCTTAAGCTTGGCAAAGTGATCCCAGTATATAAAAAAAATGATCCACAAACAGCCGAAAACTATAGACCCATAGTACTACTCAGTCATCTTCCCAAACTAACTGAAAAAGGTTTTACATATAGGTTATACAATTTTCTCGAAAAATACTATATTCTATCCCCTTTTCAATATGGATATCGAACAGCAAAATCAACTGAACTAGCCACCATATAATTTACTCAGACTATCTATAAACATGTACGTACAGGAAGGAAAACAACTGGTGTTTTCTTTGACCTAACTGCAGTCTTTGACTGCGTGAATCATCAATATCTTCTTAACAAACTATCAACTCTAGGGATCAAGGAGAATCTACTAAAGTGGATAGATTCATATATATCCCACAGAAAAATTAGTGTGTCTATAAAAGAGGTATTGTCAACCGTAAAATATGTCGATATTGGTGTGCCTCAAGGTTCTGTATTGGGGCCACTTCTATTCTCAATTTTTGTGAACGATCTCCCAGATTATATTACAGAAGGGCAGATTGTATGTACGCTAATGACATTTCTGTGATAATCAATGCATCAACCATAAGAGAATTATAACTAAAAATGGAAAAAATCACAAAACAATTTGAATCTTGGTGTCGACAAAATTTACTCATGGTAAATAAATCAAAGTCCAATATGAACAGCGACATAACCCCCAAAATAAACAGTATAGAATTCAAAGACAGCAACAAATTTCTAGGAACTGTCATATTTAGCAAACTACACTTCACACTGGAAATAGACAGTATATAATCCAAACTTGCAAGAGCAACCGTCGCCATCTTGAACCTGAAGAAGGAAATAGATATATAAAATTTAATAACAGCTTACTGCTCCTTAGCATACTCGGTAATGAGTTACAACAAAGTCGTTTGGGGCCAAGCAACGGATGTTTCTAGAGTATTCACTATGCAAAAATGAATAATAAGAACAATTTTCAACATGGCTACAGAGATTCATGCAGAGCAATCCTGAAAAAAAAACACTTCCCCTAACAAAGGAACTACCTATTCAAAATATCATTTTATATGTACACAAATGAAAATAACTTCCTTAGGAACAGCAACGTGCATAATTATAAAACTAGAAATGCTGGAAAGTTACATCTCACTAAATGCAACCTCAGTAAATTCAAAAAATCACCAAACTATGCAGATCCCGAAGATTTCAATAGACTACCGAAAAATATAAATAGTTTGAAATCATATCAAGTATTCAAAAAAGCATTAACAGAATTCTTAGTATTTTTTTAAATAATCTTGCAGAATTCATGCAATAAATAGGTAAATAAAGGGTACTGTCATTTCAACCTAGAATTACATAAAAAATAGCAAATGATTGGCAGTTAATCAAGATACTTCAGAACACTTATTCGATCCAAGTGTATATCCATAGCTTTAATTTACTCTCTATCTTAACAAGTATATATGCAATATTATATGAAAAAGCAAACATACTCATCTATACATAAACGTGTCAGTTTGTACTAACTGTATTCTGACGAAACCTACTCAAAGTGTTCTTGGTAAATGAAGAATTATCGATTTGTTGAAATTATAAACAGGATGTTCATGAAATCAGATGTGGAATCATCTGCGACCGAAAGATAAACTTTAGTCACTATCTTCCATCGTCAAGATAACCTCTTGTGGGGTATTCATGTTGAAAAGGGAAACATTTTCAATTAAATATTGATAGAAAGATTTTTCTGTGAATTGAAAAATCCACGATTAAAATGAAGTTATTTTTTGTGAATGTCTAACAGAAAACAACTACTTCCCCGGCTAAAGCCACGCTGGACATTGAACTACATCTGATAGATATTCTAAAAAGCCCTATTTCAAAAGAAAAAATCTGAAATTGAAAATTTGCAATTTCATTCAGATAGTTATTTGATTTTCTATTCCAGTCTTGATTAGGAACTCATAAAGATGAATGAGGCAAAGAAGAATGTTTTCCAAAAGAGAGTACTCACCAGAAATCATTCGTAACATTGACGCAGGAGGGACATCGCATTCAGTAGGTCTTCAATACATTTTTGTCGACGAAAATCTATTTCACGCTTCCACGATCATCAGGAAGACCGGAAGAAATGGGAAACACATTTTTAAGAAGCAATCTCACTTTGAAGAGATGGAAAAAGTTAGAATCATTTCTTTTGGAGAGACACTTTGAAATTAGTATTTTCTGACATTAAAACCTGTCATGGGGTATGAAAGATTGATTTGTTGAAATTATAAACAGGATGTTCATAAAATCAGATGTGGAATCATCTGCGACTGAAAGATAAACTTTAGTCACTATCTTCCATCGTCAAGATAACCTCTTGTGGGGTATTCATGTTGAAAAGGGAAACATTCTCAATTAAATATTGATAGAAAGATTTTTCTGTGAATTGAAAAATCCACGATTAAAATGAAGTTATTTTTTGTGAATGTCTAACAGAAAACAACTACTTCCCCGGCTAAAGCCACGCTGGACATTGAACTACATCTGATAGATATTCTAAAAAGGCCCTAATTCAAAAGAAAAAATCTGAAATTGAAAATTTGCAATTTCATTCAGATAGTTATTTGATTTTCTATTCCAGTCTTGATTAGGAACTCATAAAGATGAATGGGGCAAAGAAGAATGTTTTCCAAAAGAGAGTACTCACCAGAAATCATTCGTAACATTGACGCAGGAGGGACATCGCATTCAGTAGGTCTTCAATACATTTTTGTCGACGAAAATCTATTTCACGCTTCCACGATCATCAGGAAGACCGGAAGAAATGGGGAACACATTTTTAAGAAGCAATCTCACTTTGAAAAGATGGAAAAAGTTAGAATCATTTCTTTTGGAGGGACACTTTGAAATTAGTATTTTCTGACATTAAAACCTGTCATGGGGTATGAAAGATTGATTTGTTGAAATTATAAACAGGATGTTCATAAAATCAGATGTGGAATCATCTGCGACTGAAAGATAAACTTTAGTCACTATCTTCCATCGTCAAGATAACCTCTTGTGGGGTATTCATGTTGAAAAGGGAAACATTCTCAATTAAATATTGATAGAAAGATTTTTCTGTGAATTGAAAAATCCACGATTAAAATGAAGTTATTTTTGTGAATGTCTAACAGAAAACAACTACTTCCCCGGCTAAAGCCACGCTGGACATTGAACTACATCTGATAGATATTCTAAAAAAGGCCCTAATTCAAAATTTGAAATTTCATTCAGATAGTTATTTGATTTTCTATTCCAGTCTTGATTAGGAACTCATAAAGATGAATGAGGCAAAGAAGAATGTTTTCCAAAAGAGAGTACTCACCAGAAATCATTCGTAACATTGACGCAGGAGGGACATCGCATTCAGTAGGTCTTCAATACATTTTTGTCGACGAAAATCTATTTCACGCTTCCACGATCATCAGGAAGACCGGAAGAAATGGGAAACACATTTTTAAGAAGCAATCTCACTTTGAAAAGATGGAAAAAGTTAGAATCATTTCTTTTGGAGAGACACTTTGAAATTAGTATTTTCTGACATTAAAACCTGTCATGGGGTATGAAAGATTGATTTGTTGAAATTATAAACAGGATGTTCATAAAATCAGATGTGGAATCATCTGCGACTGAAAGATAAACTTTAGTCACTATCTTCCATCGTCAAGATAACCTCTTGTGGGGTATTCATGTTGAAGAGGGAAACATTCTCAATTAAATATTGATAGAAAGATTTTTCTGTGAATTGAAAAATCCACGATTAAAATGAAGTTATTTTTTGTGAATGTCTAACAGAAAACAACTTCTTCCCCGGCTAAAGCCACGCTGGACATTGAACTACATCTGATAGATATTCTAAAAAGGCCCTAATTCAAAAGAAAAAATCTGAAATTGAAAATTTGCAATTTCATTCAGATAGTTATTTGATTTTCTATTCCAGTCTTGATTAGGAACTCATAAAGATGAATGAGGCAAAGAAGAATGTTTTCCAAAAGAGAGTACTCACCAGAAATCATTCGTAACATTGACGCAGGAGGGACATCGCATTCAGTAGGTCTTCAATACATTTTTGTCGACGAAAATCTATTTCACGCTTCCACGATCATCAGGAAGACCGGAAGAAATGGGAAACATATTTTTAAGAAGCAATCTCACTTCATTTTAATCGTGGATTTTTCAATTCACAGAAAAATCTTTCTATCAATATTTAATTGAGAATGTTTCCCTTTTCAAGAAGAATTATCATTATTATATGTATATATGTAATATTTCTCTTTTTTCTGGTCTAGCTGAGACGCAGTTAACACTGACGCTCCGCCATTTCAGCGTCATGTGATTTTGTTGATGAGTAAAGACGATTCATTATTATTATATACTTATGTTTATCATGAACAATATTTTCAGAACGCACCATTACGAAATTCTGATGAATTAGTGTTCCTTATTATCAAACTCCCCGAACGATATATCACATTGTCCAAACAAAAAAAAACATGTATGAAGCTTTTCCAATACAAAATATCCATGTCGTAATATAAACTTTCGATTTTCAGCTCTGATGACACTAAGAAGCTTGATTACTAAGTCAAATATCAATTCGCGAACTCGGGTAGTCTTTGAAAATATTCACAGTGACATACGGATGCAAATGAATGATGTCATAAGGGAAATTCCAGTATGATTTTCGCATAGGACTTCGTATTGTCTTTCACAATATTGACATTACCATGATCATTATCGATTTGAAGGAAATATCGGGTATCGTTGTCGTTATCACTGATCATTAGAATATCAACTCTATCAGTATCTCATTGCGCACCAAATGAACTTATCTAATCAAGTACTTATGTTGCTAAGATACGATTTTTTTATTTGTCAATATTCATTTGATATACGAGAGACATACTGGATTCACAATACACTGAATATATTTCATTTTGTCATGTGTTTCATCCCAACAAACACTTGGAACTGAAAGTGGTACTCTAGGCAGTAAAATATAATCGAGAGATTCAAATATGTTCATAATTGATGTCAAAGATCTTGAGCAAATATCGATGACTGTTTTGTTTTCCCAGTCTGATACGGTCTCTAGGAATTATGATGTATTATGTTATATTCCTTGGAATTCTTAACTTCCGAATGGGTACTATACTAGCGCATCCACACGCTCTTGAGTATTTCTTTTGTTGAATACAAAGCTATAGTCATCCTTCATAAGTGAACCAAGATCCCCAGTTATTCGATTATAGTGGTTATTCATCGTCAATTGAAATTTTATTTTACAATCACAATCACAGGAACCCCAAGATCCTTGTATATATCTCGAATAAATAGTGATATATTTAAAAAGATGGTATGCTGTCCTCAACGCAATATAAACACGTATATAATCATTGGATTCGGTATAGAACCGTGGAATAGTGACAGATTTTGAGATTCGATTTTACTCAGTATGCCTTTGAGAGGACAATATTGCACGTATATCCTCATGATAATAATGCATGAATCAAAGAGTCGTCCTGCGTCTTCATATTGAAAAATGGTTCGTCATTTGTTCGAAAATTATGTGTTTCGGTACGATTTTAATCAGGCTGCAATATGTTTTGTAATGAAATAAAAAAAATCCTCGGAAAATCATTGGCATACCGTTAGGGCGGGTCCGAAGCACTGGTATGGTCACGTGCACTTGTATTTGAGTAGGGAAATTCTCCGTGTTTGTAAACAGGCTGCCACTGATAAGTATACAAGGTGTCGTTATGAAACTGCTTAAAAAAAGATGGCATACCGATTGCGTATGCCCAAGTACTTTTTATATTGCAAAAATTGTGAACATTTAGAAATAAAATTCCGTTATTTCAATCAGTTTATTTCAATCAGTACATGGTAACATATGTATATGGAATTGGCATATCGTTTGAGACAGTTAAAACTACAGGCATACGCAAAAAACATTGCAAAATATAAACAAAAATTTCTTCGTTTTTAAGCACTATGCCTTTCTGTTTTTATGATAATCATGGTATATGTAGGTGGAATAATAAATGACATTCCAATAAGTGAGGTACAAGGTTGAAGAAAAAATTTCAGAAAAATAAACAAATATAGAGAAAACCGGTGAAAGATGAACGTAAAATTTTTTGTGTTTTTAAGCAGTATGCCCTATATATTGCGAACACATTCTTCATTTTAGTTTGCAGTACTTCGTAGAGTTCAGAGTCAGTAAATTTCATGAATATTAAAACACTTCCTCCATAATTAACAAACATGAGTGCCAATAGAAACTAAAGATTCAGGTTGGTTGGTTGGTTGAAAGTTGACGAGCCAGAGACAGGGTTGGCACTTAGCTTCCCTTGACACTGCGACCAGCTGGGGTCTATTGTATCACTCTGTCGTCAGTGGTTCCTCATTCAAACAGGTTTGTGCCTTTAATTAGGTTAAGAAGCCTGTTGATAAGGTTCTTCGGATTCATGCCTGTTTCCGGGCTGATCTCTCCAAAGGTTCTGTGTCGCCTACTACTTAGGGCGTCACAGTCGAAGATAATATGAGGCTGTTTCCTCCTCTTCATCACATAACCTACACTCCACGGTTTCCCTGCGTACTCCCATGGTGTTTGGGTGTTTTCTTAGGCCGCAGTGTCCAGTCAACAGACCTATTATTATACGAGCCTTTGTTCTGTTGGTTATGTGGCGAAGGAACAGTACAGACTGATCCAAATTCTGTGGTTCCATAGTTTTCCCGAATTCGCAAAAACTTGAAATATATGGCATGTACAGCAGCCGTTATGTTCGCAGAAAAATAGCGGCATTTCGCCTCACAATGTCATGTAGAAAATAACGTAACAAAAATGTCCTCATTGTGTATTTTCCGTTTTGGATGTAAAAACCGGTCTTCTATAGGTATTCCGTTATTATAACAAGTAATAGTACTCGAAACGGATTTTTACAGTATTTTACATTATTATATTACATATATATATATATATATATATATATATATATATATATAGCCAAATATAATACTGTGAAAATCCTTATATATATATTAGGATATATATATATATATATATATATATATATTTTCTTTGGTTTCTTGACCACATATATATTTCCTCCAATTTCTCGGAATAAAGGTCTGATTCAGTCAATTCATATAATTTATTTCAACGACGTTTCGACATGGTATTTGTCATCATCAGGTTGAAACACCAAAATGAAAAATATGGAGTTTGAGACATATTTAACTTAACACAATATTAAAATGTATGCACTAAAATAATTCTTCAAAAACATATGGTTCAAAATATAACTCGTTTTTCAACTCAATATAAAAATATCTGTTATATATATATATGACAAATTATTTTATTTGAATTTCTGCGTCGTACGAACGTTATTGTAGGTGTCGAAGTCGAAGTTATAGGGAATGGTTTGTTTATCTTCCATGCATTTTTACCCTCTCCATAAGTACACCAGATTGTTCATATTGAGTTTTGCTATATGAGCCGGACTGCATTTTTTTGGCAGAATCAAAGATCAATTTTCATTATTATCACTATAAACAAAGTTAGAAAAGGTTGTTATAAATCTGGCTTAAGTTTTTGATATCATTTCTATTGTTAATGCTATTTTTCAATATGTATCATTTCAAGGAATGTTCTTCCTCGTGGATTCCTTTCTTTGGTCGAAATTTCAACGTTGTTAGTGACAAACTTATGTTGATTTTATTTTTCGTGTTTGAATAAGGCTATAATGTCGGCTTTTGAGTATTTGTGGGATTGTACTCGTTTCTGCAAATATTGTTCTGTTTATTCCGAAAAATTTAAGAAAATATATATATATATAAATATATATATATATATATATAATATATATATATATATATATATATATTTTCTTCAAATTCTCGGAATAAAGGTCTGATTTAGTCAACTCATATAATTTTTCTCAACGTTGTTTCGACATGGCATTTGTCATCATCAGGTTAAAACACTAAAATTAAAAATATGGAGTTTGAGACATTTAACTTAACACAATATTGAAATGTATGCACTAAAATAATTCTTGAAAAACAAATGGTTCGAAATATAACATGTTATTTAACTCAATATAAATATTTGTAACATTTATGAGTATTCACTTACAAATTATTTTATTTGAGTTTTGCGTCCGCATCGTACGAAGTTATCGGGAATGGTTTGTTCATTTTTCATGCATTTTTACCCTCCTCATAAGTAGGTACATGGGATTGTTTATATTGAGTTCTAATATATGGGCTGGACTGTATTTTTTTGGCAGCATGTAAAGATCAGTTTTCATTATGATTACTTTAAACGAAGTTTAAAGAGGTTGTTATAAATCTGGCTTAAGTTTTTGATATCATTTATATTGTTAATGCTATTGGGGTCTTTTTAAATATGTATCATTTCAAGGAATGTTTTTACTCTTGGATTCCTTTCTTTGGACAAAATTTCAACGTTGTTGGTGTCAACAGTAGCAAATCTGGTTATGGAGTATGTTGAAGAAAAGATCATCAAATCACTAACATTCAAACCAATATTCCTCAAACGATATGTAGACGATTGTTTAACCTGTATCCCTATTGACAAAGTTAATGAAATTCTAGAAAAATTTAATAAATATCATCCTAGATTGAAATTTACAATAGAAAAAGAAATAGAAAAACAAATAAACTTTCTCGACACAACAATAATACACGACAATACTGGAAAAATTTTCACAAACTGGTTTATTAAACCAAATGCATCAAATCGTTACACTCATTATTTTTCAAACGCACCCCTTAGTTACAAAAAAAATGTTATTCAAAATTTAACTGACAGAGCTATAAAGCTTGCTCACCCAAAATTCAGGAAAAATAATATAGAAATAATCAAGAATATATTGAAAGAAAATAATTACCCCAGCCACTTTGCAGAAAAATACGAACAAATAAAACCATTTATTCAAAATTAAAACCAGAAATACCAAAAAACAAACAAACTCATACAGTATATAGAATACCATGTAAAGACTGTCAAAGTACCTATATAGGTCAAACAAAACAATATTTGCAGAAACGAGTACAAGCCCACAAATACTCAAAAACCGACATTACAGCCTTATCAAAACACGAAAAAGAAAATCAACATAAGGTTGACACCAACAACGTTGAAATTTTGACCAAACAAAGGATTCCAAGAGTAAGAACATTCTTCGAAATGATGCATATTAAAAAAGACCCCAATAGCATTAACAATAGAAATGATATCAAAAACTTAAGCCAGATTTATAACAACCTCTTTCAACTTTGTTTAAAGTAATGATAATGAAAACTGATCTTTACATGCTGCCAAAAACATACAGTCCAGCCCATATACACAGTTTATAGCTAAAGAAACAGTTCGCTCACTTGGCGTCGGCACTTTGATCTTTATGTTCCCGGTTGTACACTGCGTAACTCTCATTTTTATCCTTCGCGCATACCGCTTGTTACTGTGTTACTAATACTGACATTTTTCGTATACTTCGAAAAGCGATAATCGCGTACAGTCTTCTGCGCATCCTGAATTCTTTCCCTGGAGTGGATGTTACCTTAGAACATGCATTTGGGCCAACTGCTTCTTTAGCCATAAACTGTGCCATATATTAGAACTCAATATAAACAATCCCATGTACCTACTCATGAAGAGGGTAAAAATGCATGAAAAATAAACAAACCATTCCCGATAACTTCGACGCAGGTCACACTCCCACAATAACCGTCGTACGATGCGAACGCAAAACACAAATAAAATAATTTGTAAGTGAATACTCATAAATCTTACAAATATTCATATTGAGTTGAATAACATGTTATATTTCGAACCATATGTTTTTCAAGAATTATTTTAGTGCATACATTTCAATATTGTGTTAAGTTAAATGTCTCAAACTCCATATTTTTTATTTTAATGTTTTAACCTGATGATGACAAATATCATGTCGAAACGTCGTTAAGAAAAATTATATGAATTGACTGAATCAGACCTTTATTCCGAAAATTTGAAGAAAATATATATGTGGTCAAGAAACTAAAGAAAATATATATATATATATATATATATATATATATATTTATATATATATATTTATATATATATATATTTATATATATATATATATATATAAGAGAGAGGAATATCGAGGGGGCTGTTAAAAACGAAATGGAAGGAATTTAATGGACATAGCCCTCAGAGAAAAGTGTTAACCGAATATATATATATATATATATTATATATATATATATATATATATATATATATATATATATATATATATATATATATATATATATATGTATATATATATTTACATATATATTCGGGTTGTTTTTCTTGGGGATTATGGTTCCTAGGTTAATGATTTCGTAATGAATGTGACATTATTTTTTGTTGTTGGAGGTGGAGGCGTTTACAGCTTAGAGGTTGAGTTTCTACAATTATAGAACATATATGTGATCATTGGTTGCTTGTTTTGTATATAACATTTTTTTTCAACTTGCTTTTGTATGAATAATTTCGTACCTTCGGAATGAGATTGCACCAGCACTTTCTTCTCTTATCGGGTTCCATATTTGTGTCTATTTTCAGTGGTTTTATTTTTCTTTTCCTGTGTGAGACAATTGTTGTGTTGACGATTTGGTCGATATTGTCAATATACTGATTAGTTTTCAATGGGGTGTTCTCTATCGGGATTTTCTAAAAGGTTTTGGTTTTGTTTCAGTAATTCTAACAATTAACAGAAACAAAACCATAACCTCTTAGAAAATCGAGGTTTCGGCTTTCATTTTGGAGCCATTTTCCAGAAAAGTGAAAAAAATATATAAATATAAGTTATTGATAACAGTAAAAGAGGAGAGTGATTTCCAACACAGGTCTCATTCTGTCTACTCCTAGGTTGTAGTCACTGAGGTAGGAAAAATAATGATTTCCAACCGAAGTCCCAATCTGCCTACTCCTAGGTTGTAGTTACTTAGGTGGGGTTCAGATTTTCGTAACTCGCCACACGAAATGAAGTCAAAAATCAATGTAATATACCCGTTTGGATAGCGGAAGATTTTCGGTGAATGAAGTAGAAGAGAACGTGTGTGAAGTTTTCATTCGTTGGTGAAAAACTATTGCATTTCTATCTGCGGAAAGGTACATGTATGTTTTGTGCCATCTGTCGAGCAATCACAATGTCTTCTATTTCAAAGAGTAGTATCGGTGATATCATTCAAAATAGTTTTGGTTTCTTTGTTATATGTCGAAAATTGTATATTTTTCATTTTTCATTTGAATATTTACATTCAAACTTCAATTGGGGATGTTTCCTTTTTCAACCACAATAAACAAGATTAGTGATGGTAACAGCTGGAAATGTTCAATATGCCACTGAGAGTGCTGCCACTTTGATTAAATATTGAAATGGAATTATATTCCATCCTCTCCTGCAAAATACGTTGATTTGATATGCCTATCGTTTGACAAAAGACGTTTTAAATATATGAGTGAACTTTTATGGAAAAAAATTTGACAGTTCCAAGAGCCTATTACATTTCATTATTTTTTGTCATATCGCACAAATCACCCATTATCAACATTTAAGTGACAATAACACTTCGGGTAGTTTTGAATAAGATGTCTAAAAACCCTGGTGAATGAACTGATTCGATATTGTTTAGATTTTCGAGGGGACACCACCTGTTACTTCAACAGAGCTTCTCTCTCTGTGGTAGATGGCGCCGTCCAAAAATGTTTGTTTATATTCTCGCTTAATGTCAGAACTTAATTTCTGACATCTGCAGCATCTTATATGAAATTATTTTCAGTGTTTCGTCGGTATCTATGCGTTTTCCATCTCTTTGATTTGAAATCTTGCTTAGCTTATTCCTGAGTTTGTTCTTTAAAAAATCACTCGTTCATCAGTTGATTAGTGCGTGAGGAATTGTTTACTTTCAGATAGTGTAGTGTGTCTTTTTGTATAATGGGCCACATTTGTATTTTGTTTGGACAGTATAAAGCAGCAGATTCGAATTTTCATCTGTATTCAGTACCAAAAGCAAGTACAAATCTTGACGAATTGACTAATAATGATAATTCCATAGTTCATCATATTGTATGCATTGAATTTAATATTTTCCGAAATTTAATGACAATTTCATTTCCAATTCTCCGTCTGTCAAAATGCAGTTAACCTCAAATTCAAATGGTACAAAATACGAAAAACAACAAGACAGTGCTTTCTTTGTGCATTGTTCGGGGGCTTCTAGTTCTAACTTTGCTATTGGTGAAGTTTGACAGATGTCTCTTTTCAACCAATAGCAAAGCTAGAATTAGAGCCCGCGAACAGTTCGCCTGAAAAAGAGAGCTGAGGAAATAAATATACCTTGTTACTGAATTGAAACTAAAACGAAATTGGCGCCATCTGACACGCTAGTAATCTCTATTATCAAGTAGGCCAAGTGTCGCCAAGTCGATCCCAAACTTCTACAGGTATAAGTGCAAGCACCAGGGTTTTTATACATCTTAGTTTTGAATAACTATGACACCAAGACTTCAATCATTATGACACCACGACTTCATATTCCAAATGAATTTCAAAATGTCACGTTTTGGCAGTGCGAATTTCAACGATAATCAAAACAAATTAAAATATTCTGACTCATTATTTCATGTCAATCGAAAGTACGTCTGAATATAATGATATTTCAGTTTTTGGCTGGGATAAATCTATTCTTTATTCGACTAAACCCATATTCCAGAAACGGACCAGTGCCAGGCATATATCATTGGGAAGATTTATCATAAAATAACAAAAAATTCATCCGACGAAAAAATCAACTGAAAAGCAAAAAATAAAATAAACCTTCTGAGTCTCAATGATAATTGAGCTCCGAAACTAATGTGAGTAACTAATTTTGAGTCGGCGCCAAACAAATAAACAATTATCATCATTATATTACTTTGAAGAAGTAATCATAACGCCACTGTGCATCTCGCTGCATTTTATGGTTTATCTTATTCAATTGCTAGTTTGTTTGGCGCCGACTCAAAATTAGTTACTACATTAGTTTAGGAATTTTCAGTTGATTTTTTCGCCGTTTTAATTTTTTGGTAAAAAGTTTTTATTTTTAAATTTTTTGTGGCTGAAATCTACTAATTACTATCTACTTTTTTTATTACATTCAAAATACTTACCAGCTCACTTCCCTATTAACTGTTAAATAATATGATTATCTACTTTAACTATTCATTGTTATATAATATAAATTATTTTTAAATTTTGGTTTTTTTTGTATTAATGTGAGTAACTAATTTTGAGTCGGCGCCAAACAAACAATTATCGAAGATCATTATATTACTTTGGAAAAGTAATCATAACGCCACTGTGCATCTCGCTGCAATCATTTTATGCTTTACCTAATTCAATTACTAGTTTGTTTGGCGCCGACTCAAAATTAGTTACTCACATTAGTTTAGGAGCTCAATTATCATTAAGACTAAAAAGGTTTATTTTATTTTCTGCTTTACAGTTGATTTTTTCGCCGTTTTAATTTTTTGGTAAAAAGTTTTTATTTTAAAATTTTTTGTGGCTGAAATCTACTAATTACTATCTACTTTTTTTATTACATTAAAATACTTACCTAGCTCACTTCCACTATTAACTGTTAAATAATATGATTATCTACTTTAACTATTCATTGTTATATATTATAAATTATTTTTGAAAGTTCTAGTTGGTTGATTTCATCACTTTGTATATAATGTGAGTAACTAATTTTGAGTCGGCGCCAAACAAACAATTATCGAAGATCATTATATTACTTTGGAAAAGTAATCATAACGCCACTGTGCATCTCGCTGCAATCACTTTATGCTTTACCTAATTCAATTGCTAGTTTGTTTGGCGCCGACTCAAAATTAGTTACTCACATTAGTTTAGGAGCTCAATTATCATTAAGACTAAAAAGTTTTATTTTCTGCTTTGCAGTTGATTTTTCCACCGTTTTAATTTTTTGGTAAAAAGTTTTTATTTTTAAATTTTTTGTGGCTGGAATCTACTAATTACTATCTACTTTTTTTATTACATTCAAAATACTTACCTAGCTCACTTCCACTATTAACTGTTAAATAATATGATTATCTACTTTAACTATTCATTGTTATATAATATAAATTATTTTTGAAAGTTCTAGTTGGTTGATTTCATCACTTTGTATATAATGTGAGTAACTAATTTTGAGTCGGCGCCAAACAAACAATTATCGAAGATCATTATATTACTTTGGAAAAGTAATCATAACGCCACTGTGCATCTCGCTGCAATCACTTATGCTTTACCTAATTCAATTGCTAGTTTGTTTGGCGCCGACTCAAAATTAGTTACTCACATTAGTTTAGGAGCTCAATTATCATTAAGACTAAAAAGTTTCATTTTATTTTCTGCTTTGCAGTTGATTTTTTCGCCGTTTTAATTTTTTGGTAAAAAGTTTTTATTTTTAAATTTTTTGTGGCTGAAATCTACTAATTACTATCTACTTTTTTTATTACATTCAAAATACTTACCTAGCTCACTTCCACTATTAACTGTTAAATAATATGATTATCTACTTTAACTATTCATTGTTATATAATATAAATTATTTTTGAAAGTTCTAGTTGGTTGATTTCATCACTTTGTATATAATGTGAGTAACTAATTTTGAGTCGGCGCCAAACAAACAATTATCGAAGATCATTATATTACTTTGGAAAAGTAATCATAACGCCACTGTGCATCTCGCTGCAATCACTTTATGCTTTACCTAATTCAATTGCTAGTTTGTTTGGCGCTGACTCAAAATTAGTTACTCACATTAGTTTAGGAGCTCAATTATCATTAAGACTAAAAAGGTTTATTTTATTTTCTGCTTTGCAGTTGATTTTTTCGCCGTTTTAATTTTTTGGTAGAAAGTTTTTATTTTAAAATTTTTTGTGGCTGAAATCTTCTAATTACTATCTATTTTTTTTATTACATTCAAAATACTTACTCACCCAGCTCACTTCCACTATTAACTGTTAAATAATATGATTATCTACTTTAACTATCCATTGTTATATAATATAAATTATTTTTGAAAGTTCTGGTTGGTTGATTTCATCACTTTGAATATAATTTCATCCTTTCATAGAATGTAATTATTTTGACGGTTGTAGGAGGATCTGCCAATGTCAACTACATATGTGTGCCAATGTTCACAAGTGAAAAATCAATCATCCCCTATTTTTCTACCCATAGGGGTGGATCATTTTATTTCAAATTGGAATATTATCAACAATGAGGTATACCCTATCTAATAAAGAAATAATCATCTGAATCGGAAAACCCACTACAAAGTTATGCCTAATAGAATCGGTTAACGGACCAACATTCAGAGGGTGAACGATCAATATCCTCCATTTTGTTACCCTTAGGGACGAATTTTCCCGTTCAAATTCAAATGGGACCAACTTTGAAGTACACCCTATCCAATGAATCAAGAATCATCGGAATCAAACTACTCTGTGGAAAGTTATGCGTGCTATTACATAAAAAAAATATACGCGTCGACTAGAGAACCTCCTCCTTTTTGGTTTCTTCGGTTAATAAGGAAGGACATACTCTCAATTATTTGATCTATCCAGGAAACAACACCCTGTATCTCTGTGCATTTGGCATGAACATATCAACGAAAATGAACTCCATAATCTGATGATTTGATAATAACATTTTGTGTTTATACCGGAAAGCCAGCAATAACGAAACTCTCATGTTGATCGTTTTTAAATTATATACCATGCAATAGTGCAGAATGATTTCGAATTCAGTCACCCAAATGATATGCCAAATTAAGTTTAGGAAATGGATTCCACAATGTTACAGACAATTTAATCATTGATAAGAAATGCAGCGCTCCAGTGAATATATTGAAAGAGAATATTTGCTAAATACAAATCACACCAGTAACAGTTAGGTGAAAAAAGTTTGAGTATGTAACAGATCAACCATGAAGAGTAGTGAAATCTAGAATGCCGACCTTGCCTAAAGAATGAACCCGAAAATAGTATTTGCAACTGAAAAACAATTCTTCCTTTTTATCAGTCAGTCTACATTGATTCCAATTCGGTTAGTTGTGAAAAAAACCAATGGAAGAACAAAACTACAACTTTTCAAATTTAATTGAATTTATTAATATAATTTAGTGGATTGAAAATGGCCACTGTAGACACATCGAAAAAATTCCAAATCTATCATTTTTAAACCAATTTTGGGAAATTATAGGTTGTTTGATAGAGCTGCACAACTTTCTTCCAAAAATATTTTCTCCCTCTCTTTCTCTGAGATTTTCTTCGACAAAAATGTATTAAATCAATATGACAAGTGATTTCCTGGTGAGTGCTCCTTCTTGGGAAATATTTTTCTGTATTTCATTCATCTATGAGTTCTTATCTTAATAGAGACTGGAATAGAAAGTACAATTTTTATTTTCACATTTTCTGGGAAAGTAGTTGTTTTCTGATAGATATTCACAAGAATAACTTTATTTTTATAGTGGATTTTTTAATTCACAGAAAACTCTTCCTTTTCAATATCCAATTGAGAATGTTTTCCTTTTCAACATGAATGTTTCACAAGAGGTTATCTTGAACGATGGAAGATGGTGACTAAAGTTTATCTTGGAGCCGCAGATGATTCCACATATGATTTTCTGAACACCCTGTTCATATTTATAAACAAATCTATATTGAATAGTTTCGTGAAACTGTGTACAGAGTGACGGAATTATCAACTTATTATTCATAACCAAAATTCACATCAATGAATATTTAATTTAAATTGATGCACTGAAAATGAATTTGATCAGTAATGGAAATTCGAATTAATCCGCTACAATGAATATGTTCAAGAGTAGATTTTATAATATCAAACGAACACTGCACACATACATATATTTAATAATATATGTCATCCGATAAACCGTTTCCGATAATTTTCCTCTTACTCATAATAATATATCAACTCTCTTTCCTTATGTATCAGCTATGTTCCGTATTCTATCCATGCCCTAGGAAGCGAATGGGTTCGATAACCTGGAAAAGCAATCTCTTACACGGTTTACTCACCTGAAAGCATAGATTGTTACTCGTACACTAGGTGATACGGAACACTTTCAGTAGAGAAAACTTTTGAGAAGATATTTGATTATATGAAACATATAGGCCACTAGATGTCGAAAAATTAATTTCAATAGTTAGTATTAGAATCAAAACTTGTTTATAATCCATTCGGTGAAATCCCTACGTCATCAATCAGTGCTTATCTATAGACATAGGTTCATTGAAAATAAAAAACATACTTTTTCATGTATTCTGTTTTCACGTCCAAAGATGATATTTTTCCTGTACAAAGATTACGAGTAAGTGGACTAGTAAAACGCATTACTAAAATTCCACAGTTGCCAACATTCCGGCGAAATTTTCGTTTTGCGCAGGGCTACAATAAAAAGTGTGCATGATTACAAAATCATCAAGTTACAGACATATACAATATATAAATGAAGTGGATTACTGGAGAACCCAAACGTATGTCAGAATCATTTCAAATGTGACAATTTTTCTACTCACCCTAAGAGTAATTTGCGTAATGATGATGAAATTATCAAATATTGAGTTTTCATAACAAATCACAAAATTCATCGAAAAGAGGAGAACGGTTGGAATAGTTAATTTTATCGATGGTAATATCATATGTGCTAGGGGTTTTATCAACAGTAAAAACACAAGAGCTTTTTTTTTATCTAATAAATGTCTTTTTGTAACGAAATAATTTTGCCAATCAGTAATTTTATGAGAAAAACTGACATGAAAAAATCGCGAGACCGAAGGTCGAGTGATTTTGTCAAATGTCAGTTTTTCGAAAATTTTGAGTTAAAAAGAAATTTATCCTTAAAAGAAAAGCTCGAGTGTTTTTTGACAAGATAAATTAACGACCGAATATATGAATGAACAACAACAATAATTATCTTTATTGATACAATTAAATTATTTCAATGAACAGTTATTAAATACACAATTGTTATAAATTGTTTGGTTTGGTGTACTGATTTCAAAATTTTCTTCTCTGGTATTCACACAAGTAGAATATTCATTCTGATTTTTCTCACTCGAGGCTCGTAAGGAAATAATAAGATTTTCGTGATGTTCAGGATCAATTTGGAGGTAGGGTTTGATAGAAGATGATGATGAGTGTCACGTTATCTTTATAAGTTGTTGGTCACTTACTCCTGCTTTGGCTAACTGGGAAACTGTACTAGCACGGTTCGAATGATTGGTAATTTTATTATTTGTAATGTCGAGTCCAATTGTAACAGTAATTTTAACAATGCAACGGGACAAATACCTTCATCCATTTCATTTTTTGTTATCCATTTGCTGTCTGCCAATTTTTTCGACCCACCCTGTGTCGTCTTTGGAAATATTGTATTGTATTCAAATATTCTTGTTGAAGTTCCATCTTGATTTTTTTCTTCTTTGAAATGGTAAATTTTACAGTTTGCAGCTTCTCCCCCCCTCCAAGCTAATTCATAAGAAGCTATATGAAAGAATCTTTTTTGTAATCCCTCTGGGTTGTCTATATTCCACAATTCTGCTATTTTTACTATATCTTTCTTGTTCAATGCTACAGAACTTACTTTTCTTTTCTCTGGAATAACTTGCAATTCTTTCCGTTTACTATTCTTGCATCACGAGCTTCTTTAAAAGTTATGTCGGCAAAAGGATCAAATTTAATATTGTATTCATTGAAATATTTTTCTTGAATCATCTTCGCAGTTGAATTCCAAATTGATTTAACTGCATATTCTTTATAATATTCTCCATCCCTCTTTTTCATGTTATAGGCCCAATCCTTCAATATATCTGCTACTTTTTGTAACGGAGTTATTTTCGACAGTTCGTAATTTCGTACTTGACAAAACTCCATAAATTGTCTCCATATTGACGCTTTAGTATTTTTTGTGGATTGCGGGATTGCTTTTTTTATATTTTCTGTTATTTGTTGAGTCGAAACTTCCCCAAAACGACTGATGTTGTAATGTTTCAGTATCAATTATCAACAATACTTAAATAACTGACAGGGCAGACATTAAAGTGACGTAAGCATACTAGATGTAGACGCTTAAGAGGAACAGGCGTTTTTATCGGTGATAAAAAACGATGCACCTTTTTTATCGCTGTCAAAAGGACAAAACAGTCATCTTTAAATGACACATTTTATATAGGAGTTAATTTATCGCTGAAATTTTTTTGAAATTTTCGAGAAAGCATTTTGCTTGGAATTGTGTTCCTTCTTTTTACGTTAGAAATTGATTTGATCGAAATGTTCGCGAGCGGAGCGAAGCGTCGCCTTGTAAGGTTGATTAGATTGCATTCAACTTGGGTAACAATCCAATCCAATCCAAATGCGTTTCTTGGTCCAGTTTAAAATTACTTAAAACAAAATAATCTGGAGTCACATTATTTTATATGTTTGGTAATTCTCTAAATGCGGCACATCATGCTTAATTTTCAAAATTATAATCACTATACGAAGCGTGGTGAAATTTTTTTAAAATAATACTTTCATTATTTTCTTTTCCCCTTTTGGAGACATAGGCAACGTCGCATATCAATAAACTTCAAGTTTCGAATAATCATGACATTTGACTTTTGACATTTCTTCTGTAAAATTATATGAAAAGTAGTCGGAGTTTTTTCATGTCTTTATCGAAAATTATGTGATTTTAATATTACTTGAAGGTAAAAGGTGTGTGCAGTTACTATTTTAGTGTAAATAGAAATTGTGTATATCAGTTTATAATTTCCAAAAGTGATATCCTATAACCTCTCTTTATGGACCTTCGGGGGCCCATATCTCCTAATATTATCAGTTCCGCGCAAAATTTTTGATTGTTTTTACCGTGTTTTGAAGCACCTGTAAAAATTTCGTCAAGATACTGGGTGATCTCATATTCTTTACCTTTTCCCTTCCTTGAAAAACTGTAGCTTTGCTCTGCATCCTTCGCCTACTCTCCACGCTGATTCATACGACAAGAACACCTCCTTTTGTAGTCCCTCTGGGGTTCTTCCGTCATAACTATTTATAAGTTTTTTCAGTTCTTCGAATTTCAGAGCAGTTGAGCTCACTTTTCTACTATCTTGAGCCTGTAGGTCTCTTCTCTTTGCACTTTTTGCGTCCCGTGCAGATTTAAACACGACATCTCGGAATGGGTCGATTTTCATACCATATTTCTGGAAGTTTTCTCCCATAATCATTTTGGCGGTGACATTCCAAATAGTTTTCACGGTGCTTACTCCTCACCGTTACTTTCCTTCATGTTATGAGCCCAGTCCTTGAAGATTTTCGTAATTTCGCATACTGGCGTTTCTCGTTCCAATTTATACCCTCTTGTTGTACAAAAATCCATGTATTGATTCCAGACAAACTTCTGGCTTTTCTGTGTATTCGCTGGAGTCATTTTTTCGATTTGCGTGTCGATTTTAGATTCTTTGAAAGTTCCGAAAAAAATCATTTTAGACGTTGAATATGAAACACTGTCTAAATTATAGTATCTGTTTACTTCAGGTACGCGTTGGTATGGTCGTGAGCCTCTCTGTTACTTCCATGGCAATCGCGAAACATGCCCTCCCGATTTCTAAATCCACTGCAATTGAATTGTCACCTAGCGCGCTGAATTACAGCGATAATCCACATAGTAGGTGGATTACCGCTGTAATTCAGCGATAGTTCCACACCTCTTATGGACATTTTAACACATGAGTGAAATTTTCTGTATAAAACAGCGACAAAACATTTTATCACTGTAAAACTGATCTGATTGGTTCTCTGTTTGGAATTTCGGTCATGTGATTGGCTCAAAAATAATGAGGGAAATAGTCAATAGTAATATTGGACCAATGCACTGGGGAATTCGTGTTTGAGATCATACATACCCAAATGACTAGCTTATCTGGAATAAATGCACTATAACTCGAATTCATTCCAGATTATCCAGTCATTTGGGTATGATCTCAAACAAGAATTCTGCAGTATATTGGTTAAGATTATTATTGAGAAAACCAATGGTAGGGGAAGGCGGGGCTCATTTGACAATAGGGCACATTTGACTTTTTCAAATTCGCCGCTTAAACTGCAGGTTTTGTGATCCTCCATCAAATATATATATATATATATATATATATATATATATATATATATATATATATATATATATATATATATATATATATATATATATATATATATATATATATATATATATATATATATATATATATGTATATATATATATATATATATATATATATTGTTATGTTATGAAAGACCAGAAATTTATTTTAAAAGAAAAAAAGAAATAATTTCAATGAAAAACCATCAAAAATAATAATTACTTATCAGTTAGTAGTTTAAAAGATATTGTTTTACATATTTTTAAGATTTTATTTCTTTTATGAAGCCTCTGTATGATATTGACAGATAAAAAATATACAAATACTATAATTCAATCATTTTCATACATTGTCAAGATCATTACAACCTATAATTGTTCAAAAGATAACAAAAAAGGTCTAGATTTACAAAATCATCCTGAATAAAATATGATCAAAAAATTATAAGCTTGAAACATACAGTATATGAAATTGTACCTAACTAAAAATAGCCAATGGGAGAACAACAAACTTCTTGATGACAATAGCCAATCAGGGAACAGTATGGTCAGATGTAAGATTGGAAATTGTGAGAAAATAAGAACGGAAAGGTGTCAGAGACAATTATCATTAAATATTGTACATGGTTTGTAAGAAAGGAAAAATAATTTTATTTATAAGTTTTGACAAATAACCCCAAACAGTGATAATGTGACAATGAAGTGCGCGAATTCAAAAATTCGAATGATAGGAAAGAAGGAGAGATGGTATCCAGGAGACGAAAAACAAAGCCAGGGAAGATTGAAAATAATTTGAAGAAGAATGCCACGTTTCTGTTTGGAGGAAAAGAAAAATTCAATAATTTCAACAATATAAGCAGCAAACGACATTACCTTTTTATGTACTCCAAATAAAATACTCCAAAGCTATTTCTGGATTTGTATGATTCCTTCTTTGGTATTGGAAATCTCTGAGAGCGGTGGATTGAAAGGGGATCCAAATTCTGGGTGTGTATTGAACAGCGACAGTTCCAGCGTCAGGTATGAACTTTCCTAGTGCATATCACGAACTGAATAACCTCACTAATAACTCATATCACATCAGAAAAACTTTATTTCATTTGATTTTGAACTATAAAAGAAATGTTCAACCTTCAAGGTAAAAGTGAGGTTGTTTATATTTGTCCTCGACCGTTTCTCATGATTGTCCATGTAAATTTGTACAATGACCATAGAATAAGTTATCTATCGTAGAGGCCAGGTCAATTTAAGTTTTCCTGAATAAAGGAAATAATTGCTTTTTGATACTTTGTCGTTTTGTTTTCCACAATTATCAGCAATCGTATTTATAAACATTGAATAGATTGAGATTTGACATCAAGCAGTGGCTCAATTGCCTGAACCGGCTATCTGAGACAAGAGGCGTATCAACTGAGTTTAGCTGTGGTAAGAAAAGTGATAACAATTGGCAGCAACGTGACGAGAGAACAGTGACGTTAGCTAGCAATTATTATTACATTGCAAAATATATAATACAGGGCGAAAATAATTTATCTATCATATCAATTTGAACCCAAGAGGGACAAAAATCAACAACAACATATTATTATTACAAATCACATTTCATAACAACTTGGCTCACAACTACGAACAGAAATTATTAGCGATCATCATTTTATACATACATCAACATTAGATCATAACAATATATATATATATATATATATATATATATATATATATATATATATATATATATATATATATATATATATAAGAAATTTAATAATAATATATATCAGTTTTGGTAGTTTTACTTGGGTCATCAAACCTAGAAACTTAAGTGAGATGGCATGTTTTAAAGAAGTAATAAAAATATTTGTTTTTGTTTATTATTATTACTATGTTGTTTTGAAATCAATATACAACTGTAGATATAATAAATGATGTTTTTGAAATTTTATTATAATATCCTTGGAGGTTATGAAAAATCATCATTTCTCAAATTATATTATTTTCTACAATTCCAAAAAAAATAGTGATGATATTCATTATATAATTATTAATTGGCCTTTCATCAATCCACTATCATTCTTCATTCGCAACACGTAAATCCCAAAGGATTGGAGTGACATCTATCTTTTTTTTTTTTTTTTAATATTGATCTTTTATTCGACGCTTCATAGAAGCAAAATAGGTTATCTGATTGTGTTGCGGACACCCTGTAGATCTTTGTATTATATTGAATATAACCATAAAAGTCGCCTACAGACAGTTTTGAAATATCATCGCGAATACTCACCTTATAAATTCTCATGGCACCAGAAGCAATTTCTATGGAAACGTACAATCTTTTATTATACAAATTTCCATATACATGTTCTGTTACTTTCGTCTCCATTTCGAATTGGTTTCATGAGTAGTTTCTCGTGAGCCTCAGCCGTATTTCATCACGATGTTATTATCGGGTTTTTCTTGAAATGAAAATATGGAACGGTGGCAGAGCCGAATTAGATTTTTCAGTGGCGGAGTGAGATTTTTACCCTTTCAGTGATTTTATGAATAGAATTTCCCCAACAATCGAATGATGAAGTCACAACCAGTTTCTATATACTTATGTTGTCAAAAACTTGGTGGTTAGGCGATCTTACATTATTATATCATCTCGAAAATTTCGATACAATACTTTGTTATTGCCAATTCAATCAAAACATTATCTTATTACTTTAAACGAGAAGTTCATATATATATATATATATATATATATATATATATATATATATATATATATATATATATATATATATTATGTATTGATATTTGCAAAAAAATTGTTTTTATATAATAAGATTGCTAATAGTTTTTGCTATTCTTTGTGAGCCAAATTGATATTATATAGATAGATATTTTCGCCCTGTATATATATTGTATGCTGTAATAATAATTGCTAGCGAACGTCACTGTTCTCTCGTCACGCTGCTGCCAATTGTTATCACTTTTCTCACCACGGCTAAGCAACAGTTGGTACGCCTCTTACCTCAGATAGCCGGTTCAGGCAATAGAGCCACTAACCACTGCTGTCTAATTTCAATTTATTCAATGATCATCGGTGTGATTGTTTATCATTGTAAGAAAACAAACAACAAAGTATCAAAAAGCAATTATTTCCTTTATTCAGGAAGACTTAATTTTACCTGGCCTACGAGAAATAACTTATACTAATGTGAATCTACAAATATTCACGGATAATCATTAAAATCAAATCATGGATAGATAGACCCAACCTCACTTTTTCCTTGAGAGTGAATTTTTCTTTTATGGTTCAAAATAAAGTGAAATAAAGTTCTTCAGATGTGAGATACGTTATTTATGATATTGTTCGTGGACCGGATGTGCACTATCAAAGTTTTTATACCTGCTGGAGATGTCAGTGTTCAAGATATGCCCTGAAACTGGATCCTTTCTCACTCCAAGCTCTATCAGGAACTCCAATACCATAAATCAGGAACCAAACATATGCAGAAATCAGCTTTGGACACTTGGATATGTTGTATAATTAAGGTAATATTGGTTTTGTTCTTCAAATGTTGGAATTATTTCATTTTTCTTTCTCTCAAAATGTTGCGTGGCATTCCCTTGTAAATTTATTTTCGATATCCTTCCGCTTTGTTTTTTCTGCTCCCTTGGATACCAATTTTCCCTCTTCTTTTTTATTTGAATGTTTGAATTCGCGCACCAAATTGTCACATTTCACTGTTTGGGTTCATCTTATATAATTTATATATACAACTATTTTTCCATACTTATTACTATGTACATATTTCAATGATAATTGCTTATGACATCACCCCGTTGTTATTCTCCCACAATTTCCAATTTTCCATATGACCATCTATTCCCTGATTGGCTATTCTCATCAAGAAGTTTACTGTTCTACCATTGGCTACTTTTAGTTAGCTACAATTTCATATACTGTATGTTTCAAATTTATAAATGTGTTGATCACTTTTTATTCATGAACATTTTGTAAATCTAGTCTTTTTGTTGTCTTTTTACCAATTATGGGTTATAATCATTATAACAGTGTATGAAATTGATTGTGTTATAGTATTTTGACATTTTTATCTATCCATATTATACATAGGCTTACAAATAAATAGAACTTCCAAAATTATGTCAAAACAATCTTTCGAAACTAATAACTATTTATTAATTATTCTTTTTGTGGGTTTTTTCTTTTTAAAACTCATAACTGCATAACATAACATAACAATATATATAAATATATATATAAATATATATATATATATATATATATATATATATATGTGTGTGTGTGTGGTATGGTATGGATTGTAGGTTAAAACATGTTATGGGCGGTTAAAACATTTTATGGGCGGTTTTATTCAAAACAAAATTACGTTTCGCCTGGGAGGCTTTCAGGCTTCTTCAGATTTCACCTATGGAAAAAATATATATGGTAAAGCCACATGTAATTGATATTGACAATAGTTTCGACCCCAAGTATAGACCAGAGAGTATAAAAAGCCAAGAAGGCGTTAATATATGATTGCTACCCCCAAAGTTTAGTAAATGGCATTTTTAAACAAAGTATCAACTCCTTCTACAACACTACAAACAAAAAAAACAAAAAATGACGCTACAAAAAGACACTCCCATACATACGCAAGGTCTCTCAGAAATAATATCACAAATGGTAAAACCCTACAATCTAAGTATAGGCCATGAAGGCCACTACACCCTAAACAAAACGATTTTTTCAAAATTAAAAACAAAAAACCCCAAAGCAAAAAGTACTCACGTAGTATACGAAATTCCATGCAAAAATCCGGATTCTGACCGTTTTTTTTTTTTTTTTTTATGTTCTGGTTCCCACGAAAAGGGATATCCTGTAATGTTCAGAGAACATCGTGGGAACCTAGGGAAAAAGGTAGGAGTTGGTGTTCTTCTTAAATTTCTGAAGGTTGTATGCCTCGGGAAACCTCCCTAGGAATGAGTTCCAAAGCCTCGCTGTTCGTTGGATGAACGAGTCTTTGGAAAGTGATGTTCTGCAGGTCTCCAAAGTAACCACGAAGGGGTGTGATGACTGAACTTGACGGGTTAATCTCGAAGAGACTGCCAAAGCAGGAACGATTGTTGATATTTCAGAAGAGCATCGCCCATGAAAATATCTATAAAATAGAGACAAATCGCCAACTTTTCTACGGTGTTCCAGACAAGTGAGCGAGTTTGTAAGCGAGGCATCACCGACGAGACGAATTGCCCTTTTTTGGACAGAATCCAATAGCCTCAGGATATGTTTAGGTGCCGCACTCCAAATATGGGAACAGTATTCCAGGACAGGTCGGACCTGTGCCTTATAGATCATAAGCAGCTGACTGGGGGTGAAATAGCTCTTGGCACGAAACAGAAAACCAAGTTTTTGGGATGCACTTTTGGCAATGGACCTCACGTGATTTTCCCAGGAAAGGTTATTGCTGATAGTAATACCAAGCATCGATATGGATGGCTTCAGTGGTATGGTTACTCCTGACAAAGTTATGTTAGGCACAGTGAGATCGGCTTTTCTAGAGAAAAGACATGCTTGTGTTTTGTTTGCATTGAATTCTACCAAGTTATTAGATCCCCATTCGAGAATTGTTGCTAAGTCCATATTTATATTATTAACATTTCTTCCTCGTTCATTTCTGGTTTCACGGGCTGATATAGGGGCCCTGGAAGAGAAAGCGGTATGGAGGGTACTATCATCGGCAAAGCTGTGTACTGGACATCTCAGACATAAAAACAGAATAAAGGCACATAAGTATACAAAAAATTGCGCCGACAGAAAGAAACGTAAAAAAAAAAGTTCCCGGCAATGATCTATATATTAAAAAATAGCATTTCCTTAAATTATAAAACAGATATAAAACAATTGAGCATATATTTCAACACCCTTCGAAACAAAGAACCCCTCTTTGTTTTTGCTCAATCTACCCTAACAACAACAAACGCACCAATGAAAACGAACACATCTATGGAAAGGAACACATCTATAAAAACAAACATCAAATTCACATCTTCTGTCAAATGTCACTCCTAACAATTGATGTCACTTTTTCGAAAGACAAATTGTTCCATCGATTAAATAAGAAACCAGATATTTTTCAAGAATATCCACCTAACTTACAATGAAAAAGAAGCAGAAGAATGTTTCCCAGAATAAAATGGGAAAAAGAACCGAACAACCTTTTCCCCTCTGAATTTGTTCTGGCAGGTAATAGGAGACTATTGTCAATGTCAATTACATGTGGATTTCTTCACCAAATATATTTTCTTCATAGCTAAAATCTGAAGAAGCCTGGAGGCGTCCCAGGCGAAACGGAATTTTTGTTTCAAATAAAACCGACCATGAAATGTTTTAACCTGCAATTGGTTATTTACCCAACGAACCATAACCTGAGAAAATATATATATATATATATATATATATATATATAAATAATATATATATATATATATAAAATTTCGTGTAACTGGGTAACGGCTTTAACGACTTGGATGGAATTCTGTATTTAGATAAGTTTTGCTTTTTATGTTTATCTATATAGGGGTCATTCCTGAAAAAAATATTATGCATCGATAGAGCGATCACTATCTGCTCTCGTGCTAACTAGCGCCATCTCGTACATTTTTGAGGTGCTTCCATTGTCACAATTGAATGTTAGCCTACTGGTACCTCTAAACTTTGTGAGATGGCGCTATATGACATTATCTGAATACGAATAACCTTACCGAGTGACATTACCGAATTTGGGCATCAAATCAATGTTAGGTATTATCCATCGCGTATGGCTGTTGATTGAAATTGCATCCGAAGAATGATACGGTTAATACGTAGTTAACTACTACAAAATTTGAAACTTATCAATAATCTAGAAATAATCACTGTTTTCGATATTCAGCGAAATAAATTTAATTTAACATTTTCTATTGCAATAATCGAAAGAGTACACAATTTTATTCCTACTGCTAAACTATTATTGTGCATATTCTGCAAAAAGGCTATTGGAAGACATTAATTTTTTATTGCATTAGAATCGACATGCAATCATTCTTCATTTTCATTTTTAACTTGTCACAACATGCAACAGCAATTGAAGAGATTTTAAAATGAATAATAATCGATGCTCTATGGAAATAAGGATATCAAAACGTTATCGATTATAAATCTCACAAGTACATACTTTTCATCATCAAACAGAAACGTATTTTGTTAATTAAACAAAATTATAATTCACCTTTACACTCGACTTTCTTACTCCAATTGGTTTCGCATGAAAAATGCCAGTGAATCTGAATGGAGGACTGAAATGTAACCGACATGTAAGAATCATTGGCACTATTATTCGTAATGAGCGAATTTCTGCGGAACGAGCTAAGAGAGTTACGAAAAATAAAGTTTTTCAACGTCTTTCACACAATATTTTTTCTAATTTTGATATGTCATCCTTTTTAATTCAAATTAAAAATATAAATAATATATATTTAAAAAACTTTTAGAGTATTATCTCAGAGCCGGCAAACCACCTCATTTTAGCAAAGCTGAAATTTCAAGTATGAATTGTGTGATATGTAGTTGAGAACGTATGCGTACTTAACAGTTCGAAAGCGGGGCCCTTTTATAGGTATCAGACACAAAAGTACATAAAAAACTTTCATACTCACGATAAAGTATGATAATGCATTTGGCAATTAATATCGTCCAGTTAGCCGAGCAGTCTAAGGCGCGAGATCTAAGCTCTGGATCCCAAAAGTTTGGGAGGGTTTGAATACCCACGGTTTTTTTTATTTTTCACTTTGAAATTGAGAGATGATTCAGATGAATACTCGAATTGATAAAAAAAAACAATTTCGATGGGAAAAATAAAAAAAAAATCGCCAGGCGTAGGGACTCGAACCCTCGCAAGTTATTGATATCAGAGCTCATATTGCGTCTTAGACCTGTTGGCAAACTGGACGATATTAATTGTCAAACGCATTACCATACTTTAACGTAAGTGAGAAAGTTTTTGATGTACTTTTTTACTTCCCAGTGCGTTAAAAGCGTGTTCTCATCCATGAAAAAAACGGAAATTAATGCTACATAGAAAACTACGTTGTCACTTGGGGGTCAATATCACCAATTGTTCAAATTATGTTATTAATATTTATATTGATTGCTGTAGATATAGGTAACATAAAATCAATCAGTTTTTACCATACTTATTATGTATTGAATTCGGATCTCGTGTACAGAGAATATAATAACAATGAAGAAGTTCTTCAAGTAGTTCAGCCTCAAAATTATAACAAATTTTATTCCTGTATTTTTTGCAACTGGTGGTGATATTTACTTTTCATCACCAGTTGCGAAAAATTTTACTTATCGCAACTGGTGATGAAAAGTAAAACATTTGATAATGTCAACGAGTTCTGAAAAGTGTCACTTTAAATGTCAAAATTAGAAAAATGTTATTATTTCAATTTCATTTATTACAAACGTGTATCATATCGACTTTTTTTGATACTATGATATACATCGCGAAATGGAAGGGAACAAAATAACATGGCAGCCGAGCATTCGGGATTATTTCACATTTCACAATATTATAGAACGCAGAGATACCTTTCAGATGTACTGTGTTTCCTGAAAATCTAGCTCATAAATTGTCTCAAAAAAAATCTGAGTTTATTCTATGTTATTTCGACACAGAAACAATTCCTGGATTTTCCGTTTTTCAAAGACGAGTATGAGGCATGATTCGTTGGTATTTTTGTCGAAAACATTGGTGAAACAATGTTCACATGAGTAGTCAGAAGGACACCAAAACGAATATAAATAGAAGAACCCTTCCAGGATAACTGTGTTGTTGGAAAAAATCGCCTAGCACTGGTAATTTTCCATTTATCTTGAAGAAATCATGTACTACCCAGAGGCCGAATAATGTTACCATAATTTCACTAGTGAATAGGAAATTCGATGAAAAACTTGTCTATCCATAATACATTCTACAATATTTTCACAAGGAAATAATCCATAATCTGAAATAATTATACCAAGAATTTTTGCAGCAACATTTTTATGATATCGAGCGATACGTAGGAACTCGTTTGTGAATTTTTAAAGTAAATACCTCCATAACTAATAGGCGGATAATGTGTTTACCTATACGGTTATCGTTGAGCACGATAAGAAGAAATAATCATTGAAATTATATTTAGCATGGTAATACAGGTACTATCAAACTAACAATGATTCATTATTACAGGCATGCATCCTTGAGAACCGCTGTTTTTTTGTAAGTAATGGCAATTGCAATGCAACATTTCTCTATTCACAACTTCCAGTTAATTTTGCATAATGATTCGATGGAAAATGGCTAGCAACATTCGTTGATTTTGATCCCCACATACGGATATAGGATTATACATTGGTGAAACACATCCAAAATGACTATTATGGAAAAAATGTACTGGCTATACCGACAAATCCATATTGGAGACCTATCAATGTTGCAGGACACTTTGGATTCCACGGCACTAGATTGAGCTTCCCTCCGCAAATTATAGATGTCGGATCTATAATTTGTGCATTTCACATCGTTTTCCTTCTCCGGAAGGCACAAGTTCTCTGAGAGTTTTGGTTTAGATTCGAAAAAGAACAATAGCCGTCCTGATGATTGGGAAACCATGGAACATCTGAAGGCGAATAGTGCCTTTTTCGGTTTTGAAACAAAACTTTCTCCTCTTTTATGTACAGGGTGTATCAACGATGCGTGGATGGACGATAACTGCTTCCCTTTTTGGGATATAAAAAATGTCTCAAATAAAAGTTGAAGAGAGCAATGCGAGCTATGTTCCATGAGTACCTACCAACATACAGGGTGTCCGATAAATAAGTGACTTATCAAAGTTATGTTTTTTAAAATTAAACACTCTATACCGAGTGTCCACGGAAGGTGGCTCGCCCCAATAACTTTTTTGTTTTCGGAGAAATTTGGAGGATCTGTTGAATGCATAAAACTGAATTTTTTGACAAGTAACTCAACTTCATGCAAATTCCGGATTCACCGGAAATGACAAACTTTCGATTTTTAAATGGGACACCTAGTATATTTTCAGTTTTTTTATCTCCATACGACATTTAGAATACGACCATGTATCATTTGTTACTGTTTGTAACCGTTTTTTAATTTTTTTCTCGAAACAAATTTTTATTCTAGAGGGCTCTGGATACGTTCAAATAACTTATTTCAGTCCTTAAATGTTTGTAAGAATACAACTTTACTGTTTTCGATCAAAACGTTTCAGCTATTGACGTTTATTTTAAAATTTTTATTAACTTTTTTTCTTCAAATGGCGAAATGGTGGATGTCGGGTTAAAAAAAAAGAGAATTTTATTACGATTAATTTAATTCTACAAAGTCAATCAGGTAGGTATTGTGTACGGCTTTCGTCAGTATACAGAATTTTATATGGAAATATGTTATCCTCCAAATATTTTCCAAAGAACCAATTGCAATACTCAAGTCACCTTGCATCATCGTTTTGGTACAAGTGCTGGTGTAGGTGATATTTGAATGAATGATATTTGTTTCTTAAAAATGTTAGCTGCAGAAGACTTCGAAATATCACATTCTCTTGCGATCTCCCTGAGTGACGTATTAATATTTACTTGAAGGTATGCGGGAACATCTATTTCTTTTTCTTCACTCACAACAAACGAATCGTTCCCATCATTATCAGGCTCAATTCGCATTTTTTGAACCAGTTTTGGAAAATAGTGCCTGGTCGGGTGACGCCGATCAGGATATCGCTGTGCGTAGAAACGTGCAGCATCGGTTGAATTTTGCCTACACTCTCCAAAAATTAATAACATATCAACTTTTTCAGTTCTTGTATAAATATTGTTATTATCCATGATTTTCGAACAATTTGGTACACAATAACTACCCAATTGACTTTGTAGAAGAGATGTAAAATAATATGTCGACACGTCCAATTTTTACCGCAACAATTTAATGATTTTGTTTCAGTTGTGTTGGTCACACAATCTTATTTTAATCTCAATAAGAGTTCTAACGTTATATTTTAGTTTTTTATCGAAATTTTTCTTACAACCCAATAGACTGCGGTATCAAATTAATCGTGATAAAATGCTCTTTTTTTTAACCACCATGTTGCCATTTGAAAAAAAAATAGTAATAAAAAATTTAAAATCAAACGTCACATAGCTGAAACATTTCGATCGGAAACAGTAAAGTTGTATTTTTACATTCTAGGACTGAAATTAGTTATTAGAACGTATCCATAGGATAAAAATTTATTTCGAAAAAAAAAAATGAAAAAATGGTTACAAACAGTAACAAATGATATATGGTTGTATTCTAAATGTCATACGGAGACAAAAAAACTGTAAATATACCAGGTGTTCCATTAAAAAATCGAAAGTTTATCTCTCTTCCGGTGAATTTGCATGAAGTTGAGTTACTTGTCAAAAAATGCAGTTTTATGCATTAAACAGATCCTTCAAATTTCATTCCATTATCTCCGAAAACAAAAAAGTTATAGGGGAGAGCCACCTTCCGTGGACACCCGGTATATTTTCACTCGATTGAATTCCTTTGGGAAAGTATTTCTAAGAATTATATGGGTTCATACCAGGTGGGTTCAAAGCAGGTGGAATGAACGCATTTGGTGACATAAATTCGACCATAACTTCCAAACCACCTGGTATAAACCCATTCGACCCTATATTTTTCAAAGGAACTCAATCGAGTGAAAATATTAAGGACGTTCCAATTGAAAAAACATACTTTGGATAGGTTACCCATTTATCGGACACCATGTTGTGGTAATTATTTATGGAACAATCTTTCATTGCTCTCTACAACTTTTATTCGAAACATTATTTTCTATTCCAAATAGGGGAGGCGCATCTTTGATACACCATATATATATATATACAGGGTGTAATCTTACCTCTTGCACACCTGTGAAAGACGTGTGTATAATGCCATTTTATAACGAATAACAGTAGTTGAAAACTTTGGAAACATTTTGGGTAGCACCTCCCGTCTAATTTCAGGTAACCTGCAATGAACATTCAACTCGACATTTCAATAAGGTAGAATGTTGAACTGATTATGTGGTAAGTGAACATATTGCAGCCTGCCTGAAATAGATAATCAATTTCAAAATGAAGAAAAAAACTAACCTTGTTGTATCCAAATTGGCGATAAAGTCAGAACTAGTTGACTTTATACTCTGCTTTGAGGCACTTATCATAATTATCACTTGTAAGAAACAATCAACACAAACAGTATGGAAAGGGAAACATTCGCAATTGAATATTATTTTGAAAAATAATATGACGACCATTGAAGTGATTCAGGCATTCAGAACACGCGAACTGAACAGTGTTGCCAAGCAAGATTCTCAAATGCTAGGTTTGCAAAGCTGTCTACGAACGAAAGTTTGTTAGATTCTACTAGTGTTATCTGATTGACTGGTGAATGAAATATCCTGAAATCTCAATTAGGAACTAATCAGAAAACAGTACAGGATATGCACGAGAATTGATTTGTACATTATTGTCTTTGTCTCTTGAAAAATTTTTCATTCTATAAAAAAATTATTTATATTATATTAATTATATCTAGAACAAAAAAATCCGCACAGTGATTGGCGACTCCAGAATCCAACCAGAATTGAAATTTACTACTTCAATCATAAATATGAGGAGTAATTCATCTTGTCTTCTACTCTTCAAAATACGCACGTTACAGCTGTTCAGTTTCAAGAGCCAGCAAAAGGCAAAGACAATAATGTTCAAATTGATTCTCCTGCACATCGCGTACTGTTTTTTAATTGGTTGCTATTTGGGATCTTTCATTCACCAGCCAATCAGAAAACACCAGCTTTTCAAACCGTGCATACGAGAATCTTGCTTGGCAACAGTGTTTGGTTCACGTGTTCGGAATCCCTACAATGGTCTCGAAATTATTTTTAAAACAAGATTCAATTGTGAATGTTTATATTTCCATTAATGTTCTGTTGTTTGTTTCTTACAAGTGATAATTATGGTAAGTACCTCACAGCAGAGTATGAAGTCAACTAGTTCTGACTTTATCACCAGTTCGGATATAACAAGTTTCGTTGTTTTCTTCACTTTCAAATTGAATATCTATCTCGAGCAGCCCGCAATGTATACATTTACCACACAATCAGTTCAATATTATACATTATTCAAATGTCGAGTTGAATGTTTATTGCATCCGGAAATCGCCAAAGTTTTTATCTGAGTAGGTCAGCTGAAATTAGGCGAATGGCGGGTATCCAAAATTTTGTCGAATTTTACAAAGAACAGAACATATTTTCGATTTTTTTTTTCAGATTTTAAACTACTCTTATTTGTTATAAAATGGCACTATACACTCGTCATTCACGGGTGTGCAAGAGGTTAGATTACATCCTATATATATATATATATATATATATATATATATATATATTTATATATATATATATATATATATATATATATATATATATATACAGTGTGACCCATTTAAAATGGAACCACCACTGTAAAATACGCATTTTCCAGTCATTCTCAAAAAATTTTTTTTTGAAAATCAAGCATCAAAAACTGTATCTTGACACAAATTTTCATGACTTTAGTTTCATTTCCAAGGCACTCTATTGTTTTCTTTCTTCGTTAAAAACGGCTAAAGTTTATTTGGCCATTTTTGTTTTGAAATTTGACTACACCACTGGATTCGTAGTCGTTATGAATGAAAACCATGAGAATTTCATGGAAAAATATTGGTTAACAACGAAGTTACAACAACTTTGATTTTGGAAACAAAGTATTTGATATTAATTTTCATTAAGATTATAGACATATTTAAAATCTGGCAACACTGCCGATACAAAGTGGAACACCAGTGAATTTGTATAGCGAAAATCCGAAGTCAATGGCTAATTCCGTTCTAAAGTATGGTAATGTGAGCGATTTCTGGTGGAAGCGATTTTATAATAAAAATCTAACTACGCCACTGAATTTGTGAATTATATTCCCTCAAAATCAATTATTTGAGTTAAGGTTATGAGTGTTTTCGAGAATAACAGGAAATTAAAAATTCATTTTCAAGTTATGCAGTTTTCAATAGCCGATAAAACCGAAATGAACCGAATCAAGTTTCAAAGTATCAAAATTATTTATTCAATAATAAAACAGAAAGCAGGACAAAAAAATGTTCCTTGTTTATTCTGCAAAACTCGACTGAAACAAGCTTCTAGAGAAAATATCAATAATTTGAGGAAAGCTGAACTAATACATTGGGCATAGGTATTGTACTAAATCAATAGTAGACTGTGATTTAGTACACCACAAATCGCTCACATTACCATACTTTCAGTAGTTATAACTGTTGAACGGAATGAGCTATTGACTTCGGATTTTCGCTGTACAAATTCACTTGTGCTCTACTTTGTATCGGCAGTGTTGCCAGATTTCAAATATGTCTGCAATCTAAATAAAAATTATAATGAAATACTTTGTTTCCAAAATTAAAGTTATTGTAACTTCGTTGTTGACCAATATTTTTTTATGAAATTTTGATGGTTTTAATTTATAACGACTACAAATCCAATGGTGTAGTTGAATTTGGAGAAGAAATTGCCCAATAAACTTTTGCCGTTTTTGACGAAGAAAAAAACCATAGATTGCCTTGGAAATGAAACTAAAGTTATGAAAATTTGTGTCAAGATACAGTTTTTGATGCTTAATATTAGAAAAAAATATTTTCGAGATTGACTGGGAAATGCGTATTCTACAGGGGTGGTTCCATTTTGAATGGGTCACACTGTATATATATATATATATATATATATATATATATATATATATATATATATATGGTATTTGTCATCATCAGGTAAAAACACCAAAATTAAAAATATAAAACCAATTTCAAATCTCATTTTCGGGAAGCGTAGAACATATGTTTGATAAAAAAATTATATTCGAATCATACTATAGATTTCCATGTTATTATATCAACAAAAAAAGTTATACACCCTTCATATCACTAGTTTCTATAGGAAAAACGGGCTGCTCTCCAAATCATACACTTCTCGATGTTGGGAAGTCTGAAAACCCCCCTCCCCGAAGCTGGGAATAACTTGTTTACTTCAAACCAATTTTCATTAAATCTATTATAGGTGTCAGGTATTAGAGTTCTCAAGTAGAGAGTTTATATGAGTAATTAGACTGGATTGGTATAAGCAGGCTTCTGAAAGTTATAGAATATATCGAATGAAATTAGAATCACAAAATAAATTCCCAGCAGATAATTGCTTCAACTCAGGAGTTGATATTTCTGCCTATAAGAACTTATAATAATCGCAAATGAAAGCAATTACATGGAAAGGCCACAGTTGCATGAAAGAAATGTGATATGTTATTTATTTATACAATTCGAAATTCAATGGAAGTGCATGTTTCGACATTCGTATTCATTCATTCGTATCATTACTCCGATGATTATATTCCTGAAAAAATCATACTGATAATAGTTTTGATTTCTTCAGAAATATGAACAGCATATTACTAAGCTCAGATATGGAGTCATCTGCCATCGATTTCGATGTTTTTTTTCATTGGTTAGGGTATACTTCGAAGTTGGTCCCATCTGAAATTGAAAAAAAAATGTCACCCTCAAGGGTAGAAAAATAGGGAATATTTAGCGCTCATCCAATTTTAATTCACCCGTTATCCGATTATACCACTCATAACTTTGTACTGGGTTATCCGATTTAGATGAACAGGGTATTCTTCAGAGTTAGTAATTTTTTTATTTGGAAAGTAATAATCCACCTTTAAGGGGAGGAAAATGGGTTTTTTTTTTATCTGTGAACCGATTCTGTTGAAACTTGGCACACATATATGTAGTTCTGATAACCCTACAACAAAATGGATACCAGGAGTCAATCGAGTAGGTAGTCATGAGTGGATTTCACCCACAAAGAAGTAAAAAATAAAAAATGTTCAACAAACAATTAAACCGACGAAAAAATAAACTGGAAAGCGAAAAATAAGATAAACCTTCTTGATAATAACTGAGCCCCTAAACTAATGTGAGTAATTAATTCTGGGTCGGCGCCAAATAAACTTGCAATGAGTTAGGAAAAGCCCAAAATGATGACAGCGGGATGTACGGCGTCGTTTTGATTACTTCTTCATAGTAATATAATGATCTTCATTAAATGATCGTTTGTCGTCTACTGAAAATTAGTTTCTCACATTAGCTTAGGAGCTCAGTTATTATTAAAAAGCTTCATTTAATTTTTGCTCTTCAGTTTCGTTTCGTAAAATATATTCAGTTTTTTCCTTGTCCAAAGGTATATAGTCAGTCAATGTCTGTGGAAAAAGCATCGGATTGTGATTATCAACAGATATTTCCAATATCTAATGAAAAACAGAAAATTAATTGCTTCAAAACGACGATATCTACGCTTTGTAGCTATAGCACCCACTCATTACCGTCGAGATAGTATTTCTTCAACCCGGTAACCCCTGAGGAAGTCATTACAGTCATCAAATACTTGAAAAATAAAAATAGCACCGGTGTTGATAACATCTCAACAAAACTTCTGAAAGCGCTACTTCGGATAGCTGAACATCTGGCATACTTGATTAACTTTTCAATAACTTCCGGTAAATTTCCCTCCATCTTGAAATTAGCAACCATCATTGCTGTCCATAAAAAAAATTACCCCGAGAACATAGGTGATTATAGACCGATTTCGATTTTCAGTGTATTTTCGAAAGTTGTTGAAAAAATAGTCTACAATAGGATACACAATTTTTTATCTTAATTTGAAATACTCTTCGAATGCCAACGGATTCCGATCAGGGATTTCAACTCAATCAGCAGCATGTACCTTAATCGAAAATATATATAGATATAATAATCCAGATAACGGTAAACATGTTGCAGCACTCTTTTTTATTCGTCCCGCGCTTTTGACTCCTTCAACTTGGAATTCATCGAAAGTAAGTTGTATATCTTGGGATTTAGAGGAGTTTTTTTAGATTGGATGTGTGAATATCTTCATCACAGGCAACTGTTCGTGAAAGTAGGGAATTTTTTTTCTGATAAACATTCTTTGGATATAGGTGTTCCGCAGGGCTCAGTATTGGGACCATTATTATTTCTATTGAACGTTAATGATATGACTCAACATGACAATACTGAACTACTAGCACTAATTGCCGACGATACCTCATTAGTAGTAATAGGTCGCAACCGTGAAGAATTAGTTTTTTCCACTAAACAAATAATGGAATGTTTCAATAGTTGGTTTGAGCAAAATTGCCTGATTTTGAATGTTTCCAAAACTGAATGTATATATTTTACGTCCAACATAGCCCAATTCGATCAGAATGGAACAAATATTGTTTCCACTGAATGCACTAAATTTCTAGGTATATATGTTGATCAAAACTTACGTTTTAACGATCATGTCAACATACTCAGTGAAAAATTGAATAAATCCAGATTTGCAATTGCACGAATAAAGTCCTCAATGCCGATTGAGTCGTTGTTGACGGTATATTATAGTCTTGTCTACAGTCATATGTCTTATAACGTTGTTCTCTGGGGAAATTCTGCAAACATTCGAAGAATTTTTACAGCATAAAAAAGGATAATTTGCACTATGTTCAAATCACCATCACAAGAGTTCTGTAGGCCCTACTTTATTTTCTAACCGACGATACCAAAAAGGAGGAGGTTCTCTAGTCGACGCGTATATTTAATTTTTTTTATCATATTTTTTTATGTATGATCACGCATAACTTTTCACTGAGACGTTCGATTCCGATAACTTCTTTCTCAGTGGATAGGGTGTACTTCGAAGTTGGTCCCATTTGAATTTCAGGAATGAAATTCAGCCCTAAGGGAAAATGAAGGATTTCACCCTCTGAATTGGCCTTAACCGATTCTATCAGGCATAACTTTGTACTGGGATCTTCGATTTGGATGATTTATTTTTATCAGGTTTCCAATTTTCCAATTTGAAGTGAAATGATCCACCCCTATGGGTAGAAAAATAGAGGATGATTGATTTTTCACTTGTGAACAGTGGCACACACATATGTAGTTGACATTGACAGATCCTCCTACATCCGTCACAATAATTATTACATTCAATGAAAGGATGGAATTATATACAGCGTGATGGAATCATCTAACCAGAACTTTCAAAAATAATTTATATTATATAACAATGAATAGTTGAAGTAGATTTACAATTCCCTGGTTGAATCATTAATTAGATATTGTATAACAGTATGGGGTGGAGTATTCGAAAATGTACTAAATAATATTCAAGTGGCCCAAAATTCGATTATAAAAATAATCTTTGGAAAACCTAAACGTTTCGATACCCAACTAATGTATAAGGAAACTAATTTACTTGACGTCAGGAGTCTATACGCGTTCCAATGTCTCGTTTGGATCTATTCCAATAAAACAACTCAAAACACGATTAAAACTAAGAATACCAGATATGCACAAAACTTGTCCGTACCATTCTTTAAAAAAAGTCATACGCAGAGAACAATATTTTATTTTGGTCCAAAACTATATAATATACTACCAGGCGGTATAAGAAAAACTTCCAATTTCAAAATATATAAAACAAACATCAAAAATTTCATTATTGATAACAACCAACTTATAATGACCCTCCTGAAAAACGCACCTTTATAATATAGAATCCGTTACCCAATAAGAATCCTTTTTTAACCGAACTGAATACATTGTAAATATAAAACCACGGTTTTACGTTGCACCAACCTTTTTTACTGTATCATCATGTCCTCATAATATACTATAAATATACCTATCACTACCATGTTCAACTTTCTCTGTTATATCGTGTGTTCGCGGCTTATTATCTTATATTATATACTTAGTGATTATTATATCTGTCCTACCATGTTCGATTTATAAAAGTGTCACCATGAGGCGGAAGATGGGGAGCAAAAAACAAGCCAAATGCGCTTAGTTTGCCTTCCACCTATCTCCGAATGGTCCAAATGATCTATGTTAAACAAATGTATAACCTTTTCAAAAAATAAAAAATAAAAAATAAACAAACTTCAGATAATCATATCATTCAACAGTCAATAGTTGAAGTAAGCTAGGTAAGTAAGTATTTTGGAAGTGATAAAAAATTAAGTAAGTGGTAATTAGTAGATTTTAGCCAACATATCACGCATATCTTTCCATAGAGTAGTCCGATTTCGATGTTTTTTTTTTCAATGGATAGGGTGTACGTCAAAGTTGGTCCCATCTCGAATTGAAAAAAAATGCCACCCCTAAGGGTAGCAAAATGGAGGATATCGATCGTTCACCCTCTGAATTTTGGCCCATTAACAATCGTTCACCCTCTGAATTTTGGTTCATTAACCGTTTCTATCTGTCATAACTTTGTACTGGGTTATCCGATTTGGATGATGCTTTTTTAGCCACATAAAATTGAAAAATAATAACTGTTTAACAAAAAATTGAACCGACGAAATACGGAACCGAAAAGTAAAAAATAAAATGAACCTTCTTAGTCTCAATAACTAAGCTCCTTAAATAATGTAAGTAACTAATTTTGGGTCGGCGCCAAACAAACAAGCAAAAGATTAGGTGAGCCGTAAAATGATGGCATCGAGTTGCGTGGTGACATTCTGATAATTTTTTTGAAGTAATTTAATGATCTTCGTTGATTGTTCGTTTGGCGCCGACTCAAAATTAGTTACTTACATAAGTTAAGGAGCTTAGTTATTGAGCCTGAAAAGGTTTATTTTATTTTTTACTTTTTAGTTCCGTATTTCGTCGGTTCCATTATTTGTTAAAAAGTTATTATAAATGTTTACTATTTGTCAAGGAAAATTATTTCAAATTTAAAACAAATTCACATTACCACAATTATCCTACCAGGAATGGTAATCTTTTGTATATCCCAAAACATAAGACAACCAAATTTGAACGATCCCCCACCTACCAGGGGATGATATTGTACAACCACTTGCCAGAAACGATAAGAAAGCTTAATAATAATATGTTCAAAAGCAGAGTGAAGTCATTATTATATTCCAAAGCTTATTATAGAATTGAGGAATTCATGTCAGACTGTCACGTGGATCAATCTGTTTGTTGACATATATTGTTCGTTCTACATGTTATTATACCCTCAGTGTAATATGTTTGTATTGGTATAATTTACGTTCTTTATATGTCCTATACATTTTATAGACCTGTCCTATACATTTTATAGATGTCTGAATGGTCCAATAAAATATTATTATTTTTATTGCCGTTCTTCTTCATAATTTATTTTGAAATCCCTGCTCTTGTATTTCATCGAAAGTATGATCCCACTCGTACTTGACTTTTCCAGAATTATTCAAATATTTGTTGAGATGGAAATCGAAACTAGTGATCCGTCCATACTGACATGAAATTCAAATTACAACTACATAAAACTATTCGTCATTCTTAGATATTCACCATACGATTTTTTCCGTATTGGATTGGGTGCAGGGAAAAACAAAGCAAAGCTAAGTGTTCTGTAGTGGACTAAATCATTTATTTATTCTGAATATGTAATGGAGAATCAAAAATTAGTCAGTCTGTTGCCTAGTTTCCAGCAGGGTAAAAACATACTTCCTCTGATGATAGTACAAAAATATTGGGAATGAGAACGAGAGTGGTACAGTTAATTCCAAATCTTATAGATTCATCAGTGGAAATATTCCTTGAAATACCCAATTTTCAGGGTGAATGCAGGAAATCATTTATGTAGATATTATCGTTTTCTACAAAAAAGGTTTCGTTCCATTTCTCTACGAAGTAAACAAACCAGTTGAGTGAAAATAATTTAATGAAGTGAGTGAATAGAATAGAATTCATTTGACCAAGTTACAGTTATGTTTTTGGCAAGTTATTAGTACAAAATGTTGATTAATATTGATTTAAACATTGTTCCGCTTTTTTCTGAAAAACCTATGTATTGTTCGAGATAATATACATAAACAACTAAAAACTGTATTTTGAAGTTCAAATTGAGAAGCCCCATATCGTGTCTCGGTCAAAAGACTATAATTTCAATATTTTTACCTCTGTTATAATTTATTTTTAAAACAGTTCCTTCGTGATCAGATAAACGGGTATGAATAACATTACAATTACAGGTGTCACTTATATTGACAAAAAATTATCAAGTCAATAATTTTTGCAAATGAGTTGGTTATTTGTGTGCTGAAGCTAAATATGAAAAGATTTATTAATGCAGTAGGTTATTTAAAATTTCCATCGATAAAATGGACGGTGAAATCACACGTTAGAAGTATTTTTGAATTTGATGTTTACTATCTCAAATCTGAAAAAATATCCTCAAAGAACAGGAAATTTCCTAAAAAAAAAGTCCGACCTCCCGGAATTCTACCACCAACATTTATAATTTTTATACGGCTAAATACGGGTGATGTGGCTTTCGCGTGCACCGCACGATTTGTTCACTTGAACAAAAAAAATTTACCCATTAAATATTAATAGTAGGAAAAAAAAATTAATGTACCATTTGGATATATGAATAAACAATAATCCGTCGAAAAAAAAATCAGCAGTTTTTTTATTAGTTGTGCTTATTATTATTTGTACAAGGTGGAAATTAACATAACATCCCTCAGACTTTTCAAAATAAAAATCTGAGATTTTTCCCACTTCTTGGATCTATTCATTGAAGGTTTCAAAATTAATCACTGTTGGAAAAATAAAAATCCACTTTTTTATTAACAATTGAAAAGTTCAAATAAAGTTATAATTTTTTTTAAATATCCAAATTCTTTAATTTTATTATTGTTAAAAACTATATGAAAATATATAATTTTCTACTTTTATTGTTTAAATAATTGTTATAATTTTTTTTTTGTTGGAATCTAATTATTGATTGATTTAGAAAAAATCATTTTTGAAAAAAAAATTATTGCTTAAAAACTTATTTGTTGATCAACATTTTTTTTGCTGCTAAATATTGTATTAAGGAACCGTTCTTTTTTTCTAATCATTTTTTGTATTGCAATTTCATGTTGTGGATAAGAAATTTGTTGGTTTCTTTTATATTTTTAATATTTTTGTGTTCTTGAGCTTAGGCTTCGTGTTAAAAACTCAATTTATTTATTGTTTAACGTAGATAAAAATAGGTACTTGAAGTGTTTCTATCGTATCTTCTTATTTCAATTGCAATAATCAAAAACTGAATGACAACGACGAACTTAGGAACACGAAAATATTTCAAATTCTATAAAATCAGATTATTTTTTTGTAAAAAAATATTGCGCGGAAATCCATTTATTTATAACAAATTTTTTATTGAATAAACGAAGAAAAAATCAATCAACTTTTTTTTCAGGATGTGAAAGACCGATAGGAATAATGATTCTAAAAGAAAGAACGGTTAATATTAATATTAAGAAGCAAAACAATTTCAATTAACAAATGCGTTTTTAGGCAATAACAAATTCCTTTCAAAAACGATTTTTCTCTTGAAAATCATCAATTTCATCAATCATCAGAGCAGAGCACAAACTAGTAAATCATAAACAATTATCCAAACAATGGGAGTAAAAATTTAAAAACACCGGTAGGTGTTGACTGGTAGGAATCGTCACGTAATATCAAGCAATACTATACCTATATATCCTTTTTCCAAACTCATCTGCTACAGTAAGAGTAATTTTATTCCTGATAATACTATTCGTTATATTATATCAAATTGACGTGCCACACATTCAATATAAAACATCAATCCAACTTCGGCATACAAAAAACATAAAAAATTATATTTAAAAAAAAGATATAATCATCTGAACACACGTTATATTGAAATATAGAAGAAACAAAAATATCTTCCACATATTACCACTAAACGATAATATCCGACTTGTATTCGCATAAATATCCTACCGCTCATGTATCCAGGGTAATATCATAAGTGCTAGGGGTTTTCGCGCAATTTTTTTTGAAATTTCCGACAAAACATTTTGCCTGAAAATTTCACCGAGTGCTATTTGCGGTTTTATTATCTGATCAAACCACGAAAGCGAAGCTTGAGTGGTTTAATTTTTGATAATAATGGCGCAAATGGCCCGAGTTTGATTTCCCAGAGGCAAAGTCCTCCAGCACGAATGATATTTGATGGGAATATTTCCAGAATCACATTTAAAACTGAATAAAATTATCAGAATTCATGTTATATTTTAATTTTCGATCCAAAATCAAGGGAATCGTGTCCGAATGATTACCGTTCCTGAATGATCCGTTTTGCAGATTCATTCATTCACTGCTCTTGAACTCGCCCAAAAACCTGAAATATCTATAAATTGTTCACTATCAAATCATATATGTTTGTACCGATAAAAAAAAGGTTCCTTGGTACGGGATCGAACCCAGGTCGTCCACGTGATAGCCTATGGGACATTGATATTTAGAACATGAGCCAATTAAATTATTTTTTGCTTTACTGGAAAACTAAGGCTTTCTAACATGCTGAAAAAGTTATATTTGAATTCAAATATCAAATCACTGTATGTAGTGAATTCAAAATCCCTTATTCCATCAATTTTGCATTTTCTATTTTCATATATAGGAACAGAATGCGTTGACATTCACAGGACCAAGTGTAGTTGTCACACATACCCGTATATAATAGGAAGAGACACACAGAGAGAGAGAGAGAGAGAAAGTTGCATAGAGGGGGAAAAACGCATTTTTCTCACCTACTTTACCTACCGCAAGCCGCGTAAAGGAACTTCGTTCCAAAAAAATATAATCACGTAGTTTTTAACAATAAGAATATGAAATAATCGGGATATTTGAAAAAAAAATGATAACTCCATTTAACTTTTAATTTTTTAATGCCTTCAATTGGAAAATACACTTTTTTCAACGGGGATTTTTTTCAAAGCCTTCAAAGAATTGATCCAACCGTTTTTTTACTGAATTGTTTATAACTTTTGCAATTTTTTCGAGCGGGACTTCAATTCTTTCAAAAATTTCTAGATACGAATGACACCTTGATCATAATTTCGAATTCGAAAAAAAGGCACATGTTGATCAGATTAAATACCCTGTATAATATTAAGATGTTGATTTTTGACATATAGGTAAGAAACAAAAAATAAATCTGAATATTTTCCGTGGAAAATAGGATGGGAAATGAGCATACTCATTTGAACAACTATGATGAGTAAATAAGGAAATATTGGAACTGAAATAAAATTTTATGAAGATAAGACAATCATCTGGGATATTGACCAATACTCTCATAACAATATGATTATTCTTCCTTTCAGTTCCTCATGACGCAATCATGTATTTTGTATCGAGTAGGTAAACGATATTCATTACGAAATGAATCTTCTTGCGGTTACAATATACTTCTGAACGTAATGAAAAATCTATAAAATACAATTGACCAGTTATGATTAGGAACGAATTGATGCCTTTGAAGTAAATGGTCTTGTTTACCATAAGGTGATGTAATTTGGTGAAAATGGCTATTTACCTTGTGGTTAAAGTATAATTATGCACCCACAATAATCCATAATGATATTATAGGAATTGAAAATTATGCAACTAATGTTTTGAAGTACCGCAACATCATGCTTCCAGCATATCAATGATTTATGGATATTTCCGATTTTTTTTGTGGTTATTGAATAATAAAGATACAAAAGAGAATAGAATATAATTCTATTGATGTTTTTGAATATTTCATTCGTTATCCAAGTCAAGAGCTTGGAACATGTCCGTGGATAAAAAAAATGTGAACATAACAAATATAAAACATTTTATACACATTTATACATACATATAGTAAAAGACTTCATATGAAACATGTTGAAAGTAGTAGGATTGGTGCAGTATTTTCACATATCATGGTGTTTACAGGTACACGGAAAAAAAGGATTCGTTAATTCAACCAAATTTATTTGGTTACTCTTATTGGCTTGACCCGACTAAATAAAATTCATCCTAAAGCTCATGTCTATTCGATTGATAGAATCATTATATTGCGGTGACAAAATTGATTTCGATGAATGCAAAAATTTCTTTGATTTGAATATATGTTCATCTATTCAATCAATCTCCAACTCATATTGAATGAATATTTGTTTTAAAACAATTATATTATTGATTTGATACAAACAACGGAAATAGATTAAAGAATATTATATTGTTTGAATTATATGCGTGAGGTGGCGAAACTTTCTCTCAACTGACCCAGACTTAGATAATGTTACCAAATAACAAAGCCAACTTATCATCGTTGAGACGTCTGGACTAAAATGTCTGGTGTAGGCTCTCATGCTTGGTTGACATATTTGTTAATTCAGTGGATAAACAAAATGATTACCATTTTGAATAAATATAAGAGATCAGCTTATTTCGTTGAATTGACATTTCATTGAATTCATCAATTCGACATAAATACTTGTTTAAATGAACATTTTTGTTAAAGCATTCAGAAAATTATGTAGATATGACTATTCAATCCAACAAAATAATTCCATGGTTCCAACATTTCTGCCAAAACAAGTTATGAATAGATTTGGTCGAATAAGATATTTGGTTCATGCAAATTCGTTTCAGTTGATTGAAGCTTCAAATTTGAACACCAAAAAATAATTTTACTTATTTTGAGATTATATTTTGTCCTGCATATACGACACTTTCATTTGTATGATTCAAATAATTTTCATTTGATTCAACAATTTGTTTTTTTTGTGTGAAAGTATCAAATGACTGAATTAATAGATATATAAATATATATTCAATAAACTATCAATATGTGACACATAGAGAATATGGTTTCTAGCACTTGATTTTCCATTATATTTCATTACAGAATAGAAACAATGTTGAAGAAGCATTATTTCACATTAGTTTTGAAATATTTGTTCGAAGGTTGTAGACGATGTGGTAATTTGATTACTCTGGTTTCGGACGTCCATCGTCTTAATGGATTTAAAAGGTTTTCACGACGTTTCGAATGCTTTAGGTGAAGACGATTGGAGATACAAGCATTCGAAACGTCGTGAAAACCTTCTGAATTCATTCAGACGATGAACGTCCGAAACGAGAGTAATTAAGTTTTGAAACATTTTTCATTCGTCTAATATGGCAAGGTAGTATTTCATGAATGCAAAAGTCCAATCCGTGTCCAGAGCGTGTGTTGTGATGATGAAGGCTAGTAACTTTTGAAGTGCTTCCTGACATGAATTTCTGTCAAAAGTTGGAGTAAATATGGTAAAATTCTCAGTATCTTGGATAATGGTTGGCAGTGTTAAATTTTATATCCCACCCCATTCAGTATTCTGATTGCTCGTTTTTTAATTTGAATATTTCTACAGAAATAACTGGACCACCCAATAGAACTACACCATAGCGGATCGGATAGTGGAAAACGCCAAACAATTAGCTTTTCAAGATATTTGGGTTTGAGCAAAGTTTAAGTTACCTAGGTAGAAATGAAATACTGGACAGCCTGGTACTAAGTTAATCTGGTGTGTCCAATTTATAAAATAATCTAGAACATCCCCTAGTAATTTACCGTGGTTATTGCCGAGATTTGGATATTAGTGGAAATCAATAGATTTTGAGTTTCTCCTCTATTACGTTGGAAATTATTTGCATAAAACCAAGTTTCAGCTTTTCAGCTTCGGACATTAAGGTTCCTGCATGTTCAAGTAAAAGTGGAATATTGGCATCAGAACTAATGAAGGACGTATCATTTGCAAAGACACTTTGTTATCATGTAAAAATATATGTATATAATTTATATGATAAAAGCAGTGGCCCCAGGACAGATCCTTGGGGAACATCATGCTGAATATTTTTCAGTTCAAATTTGGAATTGTTGGGAAGGTGGACAAATTGTTGTCTACCGTCTGAATAAAATCTGAATAATTTTAATGTTGTGCCTCTTATGACAAAGAATGCAAGTTTTCCTAATTAGATTTCATGGGAAACACAGTCGAAGGCCTTTGATAGGTCACACATGGTATAATGAATGTTCATGACCTTCCAAATCCTCGACTATGCTTTCCAGGTTTTCAAGTAGTGCTTCTGTTGGAGACCTATTATTTCGAAATCCAAATTGAGAATAGTGAAAAAGTTAAAAGCACTTGGAATAGTCCAATAGTCTTACGTTCAGTAGTATCGCAATCATCTTAGCAAAAATAACAATAGATATTGGTCGATAGTTCAACCTCTTCAACATCAAAGGCACTGAGAAATATACTCTCAATGGAGCACCCATTTACCAAAAGTGTTAGTGGTCCTAGTAAACTATCTACCGATTGTTTCAGGAAAGTACAATTGATGGGAGATTAGATGATGATTTCAAGCATTCAGAACTACTAGCCAAGATGAGTGGAATGTGACATATTTCATATTGCATTCGAACTTTACTAAATTCCAACTTACTTTGCTCATGCTCTTAGAATTTAGTAGGAATGAATCATATACCGTTTTTTTGTTATTACAACTGATATTTTTTCAGTTCCTCATAGAGAAACTACTTGAAGAGGGCCCTTATCGACATCACATACAATTTTAAGAAATGATAAAATATTCCTCTTGTTGATTTGTTCTTGAGTAAACCATTTTACAGGAGAACGGTTACTGGACTGACACCTGAAAATCATTCGCCAATACCGAAGAATTTACCAGCAGATGAACAAGAATAAAAAAGTACCAATTAGGGAATCTCATACCACTTAGCGAAATATGGAGAGATTTGAATTAGACGATGATTTACTAAGTAACATAAATAACACAATAATGAATAGTAATAATTTTTCAAATCCGGTTAGAAACGTAACCAATAATTATGCAAATGCTCAGTCGAAAGGATTATAATTATTTGATGACGATAAGATATTATTTATCACATTGCTGGACTGTTATTTTCATTCATTACTTCTCATTATGTATAGTTACGATAATTATCAAATATTAAAAAAATGAATGTTTGACTTTGAGTTTTAATGGAAAATAAGTTTTGAAATTTATGGAATGAATGTGTTTTGAAAAGTGCATAACTGAAGAAATTCTGACTTTCCATACATCATGATAGAATTTGATTTGATGAGTTCAAGGTTCATAGAATCTAAAATCATTCTTTCAGAAATCAAAAAAATTCCGCAAAGATTCATCAGAATACTCATATATGCACATTACTCCTATTTTATGTTTTGGCAAAACTTTCCCATGTGTGTGAAATCTACTTCATCCGAATAAAAAAATATGGATGTATGACGTTACTCAAACAAATTTTCTAGGTCGTCTCGAATTGTACGAACAAATGAAACGAGAACAGTACAAAACAAGGTTGGTATGTTGGATGTTCAACTCTTTTACCTCATGGAATAATTTCCACGTATCGGTGTCATTATAATTTTATTAAACATATTTGCGAAGTGAGTGAATAACGTGTTAATTTGTCTGATCTCCACCGGAACTCTACGAGGTTCAAACAAAATGTTTTCTCATAATCAGATGAGGATTCTTTCGAAATTCAAGCTGAAATAATATCGATAGTAAGTTTGTTTTCGAAATACTATGTTCATATATCACTAAGTGATATAGAGAGGGAATGTCGTGATTGAGTTCTTTGTAAACCACCAGATTTCATAGTCATGAAAGAAACAGACAGACAAAAGTCTACTAAAATCATTACATTTAATTTTTCTTATACTTGAACTTATATACTGATACTAAGACTAATTTCAAACAGCAATTGAGACAAAGTAACAAAGACAAAGTGGTTTTTTGTTAGTTGTTAGCATTTACTAATTTAAGCAGAAATTCTTCGATACATGAGTCGTTTCAAAGTGGTCTTTAATTTTTGGTGAGATTGGGAGAAAATATCGATTTGATCAGTGTACCTGTTAGCATTTCGAACAATTCTACATAGAGGGGAGTTTTGAGACGAATTAGTTCTCCGAAATGGTATGCGGAACAAGTGGTTAGTTCTAAGTGGCCGAATGGGAACGTTGATTTGAATTTGATTCAGTATATTAGCATCATCTACGGAATTTGAGATAATTTTGTGTAAAAATAAAATATCAGAGATCACTCTTCTACTTGATAGTGATATAATATTGAAATGTATTCTCGCATTTTCAATGTCGCCGTTGTAATTGAAATTTTGTTTAAAACAAATATATTTGACAAATTTGTTCTGAATGTTTTCCAGGCGGTTTATATATGTTTTGTATTGAGGACTCCATATAAGAGAAGCGAAATTTAGCTTATTGTACACAAATGCATTATAAACACAGACTGAAGACTTCATGTTTTCGAAAGGTTTACATGTTCTCATTACATAGCCCAACATTCCTGAGGAGGAGTTTGCGATTGATTCGACATGTAGATCAAAAATCAGTTTGGAATTGAATATAATTCCTAGGTCCTAATCTTACTAACCCTGGTTATTTGATCATTCCCTATAGAATAATCGAAGTGTACCGGATTGATATTCCTTGTGAAGGTGATGCAATGGGATTTTTGAAAATTCAAATATAAGTTAGACGAGTCACAATATTAACTAAGTCTATTAAGGTCATCTTGGATCTTGTGACAATCGTTCAAATTTCGTACGGTTAGGTAAAGTTCCATATCATCTGCTGATAATAGGAAGTTGGCATGTTTGAAACACGACTTTATATTATTTACATTAATGATAAAAAATAAAGGTCCAAGGTGTGATCCTTGAGGCACACCTGATGAGGAAATATACTCTTCGGCACGAAATCCTTGAACTGTTACAGATTGGGACCTATTCTTTATATAATATTCCACCCATCTCAATAGTTAGCCTCGTACCCCAACCTCAGCAAGCCGCAAGAGAAAAAGATTATGGCTAACCTTATCGAATCCCTTGCTGAAGTCGGTGTAAATGGCGTCAACTTCTAGTCTGTGGTCCATGTTACCATATAAATATTCACTATATTCTATTAAATTCGATTCCAATGATCGCCCTGCAAAGCATGCTGTTCTGATATGATGATGGATTTCACGAGAAAATGCATATATTTGTAAACTAATTTCTCGAATAATTTAGGAATCGCAGATAGTTCACTGATAGGCCTATAATTTATTATTATGTTTTTCTTTCCATTTTTGAAAATTGGTATTACATCTGCGTTTTTCCAGTGTTCGGTAATTGTTCACTGTTGATTGATTGGTTAAAAATCAAAGTTAGGGGTTTAGCTAGTGATTTAGAGCATGTTTTGAAAAATATTGGCGGTAATCCATCCGGTCCAGCGGCTTTATTAATATCAAGCTCTTTCAATCCGTTTTCTACCTCATTTTCTGAGAGTAGAACGTGATGTAGTTCGTTATTAATATCAATATTGGTTGACGGTGAGCTGTTATAATTGAAGTCATGTGTTTCTGGTGTGTACACGCTTTGAAAGTAAGTTGAAAACAGGTTGCAAATATCCTGTCCATTATTAGCTACGGTGTCATCATAACTAAGCTCTTTTGGAATTTTACTTGCGCATTCTTTTTTGATAGAGGCGTATTTCCAGAATTGTTTACAATTAGAGGGTTATTCATGTTCAATAGAGTGCAGATAGTTTTTGAAATCTATTTCGATTAGTCTTTTCGAGTGAGCTCTGAGTTATTTGAATAAATACTTTACTTTATATATTTTCCATTTTTTATGAAATTTATTCTTTTCTATAACCGCACGTACGGTTGCTTTTCTATAGTAGGATGGAAAATATCTAATTCTGCAATACTTTGGTACCTCATTGTCTATAATTTCTCCAATAGTTTCATAAAAATACTTAACATTACTGTTCAAAGACTTTCCAGCAAAGTTGTCATCCCATGCAAAAGCTACTTGGTCTATTCGAGAGTTATCGGCTTTTTTGAAATTGTATGAGCAATTGTTCCATTTTCTTCGAAGGTTTCTGATTTGGTTAACGTCGCATATAAATTCTATTGCGGGGTGATGCCTATCTTCGTGGACTAGGGGATTAGAGCAGTGATGTAACTGATTTATTCTGCTACAGTTGCAAAAAATTAGGTCTAGGAGCCTGTTATTAGTGTTATGGATGTTATTGAACTGCATATAGTTTTTGAATGACAGTGTATCCAGAATATTATGGTGCTTTGGTTCAACATTATTAGGTTCGAGATAGGAGCTTTCACTTACATTTATCCAGGAAGCTGATGATAAGTTGAAATCCCGACATATCAGAGAAACATGGTCGTTAGATATGTTTAGAGACTTCAGTTTGAATAAAAAACAACTAGTGGCATAATCATTATTCGGTGGCAAGTAGACACAACATAACTGCGACGCACCATTCCACACAGCGGCGGGTGGGTTCAAAGATAGGTGGCACTGCTACAAGGAGCGCACAAATTTCCACCTTGTTTTCCATACATGACCCAACTGGATTCTGGAGTCCACGAAATACCACGTCTCCATTTCTCGAATACTGCTAACCAACACCTTTGAGCTAGCGAGTAGTTAATTGTTTTCAGAAATCGTTGAATTGGATACATGATATATAAATATCTAATGTTTTGTTGAATGGAAGAATGAGATAATGCGAGAAGGTAAATGGCATTTATAAATCACAATCTATCTACTCCTCCATGAGAACTGAGGATCCGGAAGTGTTTTTGCAGTATTTATCATGGGTGGAGTCATTGAAGTAAAAATGTGGCAGAGAGACGGGATGGTCAAAGTTTCCAAGAATTTGTTCGTTGAGGAAATTCAGAAACTTCAAGTACATACACGGTGTCCCATTTGAAATATCAAAGGTGTTGCTACTTTTCAATTGATTATATTTTCGGTCGATAAAACAAAACCAATTACCCAAGAAACTAAAATTTCAAGATAATGTCCCGTTCTGCGTTAACGTCTAACCCACCATCGACCGCGATTGACCCTGTATATGGCCAAACTAGAGACATCAATTTCACCGTGTTCGGGTGCATATGTGACGGTGTATACATACACCATTGTGCAGAAGAGTTATTAAAATAAGAGTTTGAGAAAGAGACCACTGCCATCTAGTCCGACCACCAAGCCGCTATAGAAGCAATCAGTCCCATGGAAGTAAATTCAAAACTCGTTTGAGACTGCCCGAGATCTCTACAAGATCTGACCAATACAAATTCTCTCATGGGTTGGGGTTAAGGGGGCCACGAAGATCGTGTTCGTGTTCTAAATGGTCCTGAACCATTTTGTAGCACAGCTAAAACTGTGCTATATAGTTATAGGTTATAATCAGAAATATTGAAAATGTCATCAAAATGCTAATGTTTTCTGCATCTCCTCAATGTTTCACATTTTTAATCAACTTTGAACAGACAAAAGAAAGTTCAATTTGCAATGTTAATAACTCTTTATGCGTAGTACTATTTTTTTTATTTTTTTCTCTCTTCTCTCTCTCACTGAAAATCACTTGGTTATTTGTGGGAGATAGATCCACAACACAAGCCACCTACTCCTCTTCTCAATTTTTATTTCAAATGGAGTTTAATACCTTACGATAGGTAAATATTTTGAGTTAGGAACTAAATTGAGAGATAAATATACCTACTATGTTATATCACTTGTTGATTATTTTGTAACTGAAGTACTACTATGTAAAAATTGTATATGAATTTTTCCTATGTAAATAACTATACAATTCATTTCATTGGTTTCACGTAACCAAGATTGGTAAATAAATGTTTGAGAGATAATTTCAGGGGCGAGTTTTTGCCAGAAGTTCAATGTTTTCCTTAAATAGGAAGTATTCAGTATTGAAGTTTGCTCACAGTCGAGCTACAACACCCATATTTCAAAGTAAACTTTCAATCGTTTTAATTTTATCCCGATCCCGATTTTATCCAAATTCAATATATTCACTTGTATGTATGTGTGTGTGTGTGTGTGTATGTTATATATTCTCATACTTATAGTCAATCGAGTGTTCAAAATGTATCAGGCAGAATGTGGAACATTTATTATAAAAATATGTTGCGGGACAGAGATCGAGCTTCATATCAATCACACAAGCGCAGTCAGTTGTGTAACGTGTCTAGTGTCGGCCACTACATATCCACGTGCCAAGTGGAATCTGAGATCCAGGAACGTAGATCGGCAAAAGAAGTGTTTCCCATTTTGGTAGACACCGCGTAAAATGCTACTTGGGATTCACAACAGAAAAGAACTATATGATCTCATAACAGATGAAATACTGAAATCTGACTAACATAGTGAATAAAGCATTTTGATTGTAATTCGTTCCAAATTAATTGGAAGATGCAGAAATCATCATATAACCAGAACCTGACAAACCACATCCTTACTACCAAGCTAATAAGGAAACTGAATCCCACAATTGATGGAAAGTTAATCATCTCCGATCACCAGTACTGATCGAATTTACAGAAAAACACCTGAAATAGAAAGAAAACTCGAAGAGAAAAACTAGCCTATAACATTTTCTGACAAAGTCTGGTTGCGAGGAATGGAATAAAATTCGTATGAATACATGACAGAAAAATTGTATTCAATTTTTAAGTCTTATATAACCGACAGGATATTCAGAGTCATGAACGGGGACGAATATTCCACTATCAGAGAAGGTAGCGTTTCAGGACCGGGCCTTTAACTGTAATCTACTTCCACCATTTCCTGAACGCAAAACGTCAACATAGAGACCTTCGCTGACTGAAGAATGGACAATCAAGCTGAACGAAATTGAGTCAGTTCTTGTGAATTTTACGTATGAAACTTCTATGACAGGTCAGGTTGTGGTACTCAACAACAACGTAATGAATACTCCGCGCCAACACAGCGAAATGTTTATAGACCAGGGCTGAAGCCTTTAAAAATGGTAAAAAGTGAAAAAAAATTATAGTAGGATAAAACCCATTAGAAAAGGAAGAGAATATGATGAAAATGAAGGGAAAAATAATTTACGGGCGATCTGAGGTCGGGAAGTGGAAGGGGGTGAGTTTTAAAGGGTAAAAAACGGTTAATTTCGATTTCCGGCAAAACTGCAAGTCCTATGTCACCACACTTTTTTCACATAACCTCAAAATTTATGTGAAAAATTGAAATAACCAAGTTTTTGGTTTTTTATGTTTATCATTAACAAAAAAATTGTTTTTTCCACGAAATTTGGTGAAAACTCACCTTTTTATGTCCCGAACACACTGTAATTTATTTGATTCGAAATATTTATTTTTTCATCTTATTTTGACTTAATATCGAAAAACCACCCTAATTTTCAATCAAAAATTCTCGCGTCAAAATATCAGCTTTTTTCAAGAAGCCTTTCATTCGTTGAAATCTCTACTTTCTGATGGTGAAGAAAAATATATACATTACATTACTATGATAAATGTTCTCAGAAAATGCAAAGAAATAACAGGTAGTAAGGCCCAGACCCTCCTAACCCCTTCCCCACTTCTCTATGAAATACCTTTTGATGGGCTAAAATTTTCCGTAGGTCTCTCAGGTATATAAGTAATCCCAAAATAGCAATAAATAGGCATCTACGTATAAAATTTAAAGAAGATTCTACAACTTTCTCAAAATATTGTAGATGTCTTATTGAATTCGGATTCGAGTTTTTTTTCGTTTCTTTGCATTTTCTGAGAACATTTACCATAGTAATGTATTTTTTTTTCACCATGGGAAAGTATAGATTTCAAGGAATAAAAAGCCCACTGACTTTTAAAAAAAATCTTGGTTATTTCAATTTTTCATATAAATTTTGAGGTAATGTAGATCTTTTCATTACCTATAACTCTGCCATTAAACTTTTTTCCATAGGACTTGTAGTTTTGCGGAAATCGAGATTATCCGTTTTTTACCCTTAAAAACCCCCTTCCACTTCCCGAACTCAGATCGCCCGTGAATTATTTTTCCTTTCACTTTTGTTATATTCTCTTCCTTCTCCAAAACCTTTCATCCTACTATTTTTTTTTCCAAAAACTATCGACCCTGGTCTATTAGTCATGATCCTCAATGTAAAATTTAAATGTGAGGAACATACTACGAGAAAACGTGATGAGTTGTGAATTAATTTCGGAAAACTATACTGAATAATGAACAGACATTCTCAACTGTCGACAAAAAACTAATTTTTGCATAATCCAAGTTTTCCAAAATTAAGTTTTTTGAAAATAATTTACATGGAACTTCAACCTCCACCAGGACATGAGAATGCCTGCAGTCGACGAAGAGATGGAAAAATTGACCAGAAACGTGAGAAACAACTGCACAAACACGTCATCACGAAGCGCCAGAAAAAATATTGAAGTTTAGACAAATTATTCATTTGAACTGCCATTTATCTCTAATAAAATCAGTCAACTTGAAATTTTGGTCAAAGACGAGATACCAGATATCATCTGCTTATCAGAAACATGGTGTAATGATAATAGTATAAATTCACTTAACATAAATAATTTCTCTCTAGCTGCTTATTTTGTTAGACAAAACCATATACACGGTAGCGTCCAAATATTTGTTGGTGTAATATTTACTACAATAAATTAAGTTATGTGAATGATCTGTCTCTAGAATTACACATTGAATGATGTGCAATATCTGTAGTAATAAATATCGTATTATTAATACTTACAGAACTCCTAATGGAGACAAGAGTTATTTCTGAATAGACTAGAATGTCCAGCGTGGCTTTAGCCGGGGAAGTAGTTGTTTTCTGTTAGACATTCACAAAAAATAACTTCATTTTAATCGTGGATTTTTCAATTCACAGAAAAATCTTTCTATCAATATTTAATTGAGAATGTTTCCCTTTTCAACTAGCCAAAATTCTGGAAAAATGTTCAGAACATTTTGATAAAATTATTCTTTGTGGCGATATCAATATTGACTATCTTAAATCATCCAATATCAAAGATAGATTTATAGGTCCCATGCAAAGTTTTGATCTGCAATGTCAGAATACAGAACCCCCGAGGATTTTCACTATTAAAAACAATTTGAAATCAGTTTCGAAAATTGATTATCTTCTTACAAACATGGCTCAAGAAGAATATATTGAACGAGCTGACAATTTCAACATAGGGCATCATCTGGGTCTGATCGTTAGCTTTTGTACTGAAAATGACACACAAAACATTATTCTGTCACAAAAAATAAAATATAGACACATTAATGACACTGTTCTGTATCAACCAAAACATTACTCCTCCTGTGACAACCTTGCAAATGTATATGACTCTTGCGACGATGTAAATAATCCATACAGTTCTATTTCAAAGATTATGAGTGATGGTGTTGACCTATTCTGTTCCGTTATGACAAAAACTGTACAGGGCAAAACGAAATCCAAACATGAAATCCCCTGGATTACAAATGAAATTATAATAATAAGCAAACAGCTGAAAGACATGTACTGGATTAAAAACAAACTTTCAATTGTGGGAGGTATGAGGATCAATACAGGGGGACGAAATAATTATACGTGCAAGCCATTCAAACGCATTTTGGTGATAACACCGTTGAAAATTCTACTCATTCGATACTCTCCTGTAACACGTTCTACTGGACCGCTGTAGAATACAATGACGTCATTGAGGTGATAAATAGTCATAAATACGACCTCAGTAGGAATTGATTGCTTGACGACTGAAATTATCAAAACAATTGGCAGGTACACAGCGGAACCGTTGAGTCACATAGTAAGAGTATATATTCAAATTGGAACTGTTACTCCTGTTTTCAAAAGATACATTTGCCATTGATAATTATCGTCATATTACTGCACCGCCGGTATTGAGCAAAGTAATCAAAAAAATCGTATACAATGAAATTATATTATTCCTTTCGAAATATAATATTATTACAAATCACCAAAATGGATTTCGTCCAAGTAGATCGACAGAAAGTGCTTCCTGTGATCTATTTAAGTAGGGTTATACTCATCTAAATGAAAAAAGGTTGGTGCGCTCTTTTTCGATTTATCAAAAGCATTCGATACTCTGAATCACTCTATCATGGAAAAAAAAACCTACATGATTTAGGATTTAGGGATAACATACTATCTCGGCTGATGTCATATCTGAAAGAAAGATCAGATCTCTATGATATTGACCCCAATGTTCCACACTGGGACCTTTGATTTTTCTGTTATTTATTAACGATATGCCTACATATATGAGTCCAAAATGCACTGTTATCTTTGCCAATGATTGTTCATTTGCTATGAACGAGAAATCGGAAGAACTTAACTTAATATCGCTAGAATTTACGAACTGGTGTTCCGAAAATCATTTAATTTTTTATTCTAATGAAACTATTTTCATACAGTTTCACTCCAGGCTGAAAATTTAACTCCCATTGTATGTCAATGGTAATTTCGATAAAAAACTTTAGATGCGACAACTCAAGAATAACTTGAATTGCACTAGAGTAGGTACTAATGCAAATGTTCGATAGTAGAAAGTGCGGTTCATAGGTATGGAAGGAATTCAGTTTTAGCGTTATTATGTATATGTTTGAAAAAACCTGAAACATGTCGATTTATATGGTCAATTTGACAATTTACAGTTTGAAGATATTAGTCCCGTCTTGCACCCCCTCTGAATTATGAGCACCCCCTGAATAATTTCAAATAAAAAGGGGGGTCGTGTGGCACCTTGTTCAGCAATATTGAGTTTTTCAAATTTGGTGCAATCATAACTGAAAAAATGTATTTTGAAAATGTACAATTTTTATACTTTACGTAGAATGAAGGAAATAATGTCACATAATGTTTTGGAAATATTTTTCAATTTATTTTACTATTACCTTAAATGAGAGATAAGTGCCATGTGAAGTGGAATGAATAGAAAAATCGAATTTAAACGGTTTTCTTCACATAAAGGATTCAATATAAAATTGAACCAGAGAAAGGTAGATCTCAGGTGAAAAACAACTACTTTCTTGGCAAATACCACGCAGAACGTTGAATGATATTCACCTGAAAATCCATGCATACTTCCATATAATATCAATGGACATTGAATGCAAATGTTTCTTTCTGATAAGCTCGATTATGTTTAATTTATGTCATAACAATCCGCATACCAGTTTCAGGCTTCTTGGCCCTCATCAGTACGGAGTAGTCAACCAGCCAAAGGTCCAAAGAACTCTGGCTGAAGTGAGACACAACGTAAACAAACCATCATCGATCTTGTAACACCTATAGGTACGCCGGAAAAGATAAACTTTAACTGGCGGTACCTAGTGACAGACAGGTGAATATCATTCAACGTTCTGCGTGGTATTTGCCAGGAAAGTAGTTGTTTTTCACCTGAGATCTACCTTTCTCTGGTTCAATTTTATATTGAGGTGGGAGATTTTCGGAGTGTTTCTTTCTGTGACTAGGTACCGCCAGTTAATTGGTTAGTTTATCTTTTCCGGCGTACCTATAGGTGTTACAAGATCGATGATGGTTTGTTTACGTTGTGTCTCACTTCAGCCAGAGTTCTTTGGACCTTTGGCTGGTTGACTACTCCGTACTGATGAGGGCCAAGAAGCCTGAAACCGGTATGCGGATTGTTAGGTGAACACGACATAAATTAAACATAATCGAGCTTATCAGAAAGAAACATTTGCATTCAATGTCCATTGATATTATATGGAAGTATGCATGGATTTTCAGGTGAATATCATTCAACGTTCTGCGTGGTATTTGCCAGGAAAGTAGTTGTTTTTCACCTGAGATCTACCTTTCTCTGGTTCAATTTTATATTGAATCCTTTATGTGAAGAGAACCATTTAAATTCGATTTTTCTATTCATTCCACTTCACATGGCACTTATCTCTCACTATATGCTAGACGGGCTTGCCACTCCTACTGAGAAGGAATCTTTCATTTAGAAACCTATCGAGGTGGGAGATTTTCGGAGTGTTTCTTTCTGTCACTAGGTACCGCCAGTTAAAGTTTATCTTTTCCGGCGTACCTATAGGTGTTACAAGATCGATGATGGTTTGTTTACGTTGTGTCTCACTTCAGCCAGAGTTCTTTGGACCTTTGGCTGGTTGACCTTTGGCTGGTTGACTACTCCGTACTGATGAGGGCCAAGAAGCCTGAAACCGGTATGCGGATTGTTAGGTGAACACGACATAAATTAAACATAATCGAGCTTATCAGAAAGAAACATTTGCATTCAATGTCCATTGATATTATATGGAAGTATGCATGGATTTTCAGGTGAATATCATTCAACGTTCTGCGTGGTATTTGCCAGGAAAGTAGTTGTTTTTCACCTGAGATCTACCTTTCTCTGGTTCAATTTTATATTGAATCCTTTATGTGAAGAAAACCGTTTAAATTCGATTTTTCTATGCATTCCACTTCACATGGCAGTTATCTCTCACTATATGCTAGACGGGCTTGCCACTCCTACTGAGAAGGAATCTTTTATTTAGAAACCCATCGAGGTGGGAGATTTTCGGAGTGTTTCTTTCTGTCACTAGGTACCGCCAGTTAAAGTTTATCTTTTCCGGCGTACCTATAGGTGTTACAAGATCGATGATGGTTTGTTTACGTTGTGTCTCACTTCAGCCAGAGTTCTTTGGACCTTTGGCTGGTTGACTACTCCGTACTGATGAGGGCCAAGAAGCCTGAAACCGGTATGCGGATTGTTAGGTGAACACGACATAAATTAAACATAATCGAGCTTATCAGAAAGAAACATTTGCATTCAATGTCCATTGATATTATATGGAAGTATGCATGGATTTTCAGGTGAATATCATTCAACGTTCTGCGTGGTATTTGCCAGGAAAGTAGTTGTTTTTCACCTGAGATCTACCTTTCTCTGGTTCAATTTTATATTGAATCCTTTATGTGAAGAAAACCATTTAAATTCGATTTTTCTATTACCTTAAATGTTCAAAATGACCACCATTCACTCCTTGACAATAAGCAAGTCGATCTTGGAATTCTCGTACAACATTTTGTAGGACCTCAGGGGTTATGTTGTTAATTTCTTCCGTTATCCTAACTTTTAAATCTGCGACATTGTCTGGTCTATTGAACTATACTTTCAATTTCAAATAACCACATAAGGAGTAATCAGGTATTTTCGACCGACGAAACCAAAAAGGACGAGGTTTTCTAGTCGACGCGTATATATTTTTTTTTATGTGTGGTCACGCATAACTTTTTACTGAGACGTCCCATTCCGATAATTTTTTCAGTGGATAGGGTGTACTTTGAAGTTGGTCCCATTAGAATTTGAAAGATAAAATCCACCCCTAAGGGTAGCAAAATGAAGGATATTGATCACTTACCCTCTGAATTCTGGTCCGTTAACCGATTCTATCAGGCATAACTTTGTACTGGGTTCTTCGATTTGGATGTTTCTTTTTTCATTAGATGAAGGGTATTCCTCATAGTTGATCATAATTGGATTTTGAATGGAATTATCCACCCTTACGGGTAGGAAAATAGGGAACAACTGATTTTTCACTTGTGAACATTGGCACACATATGTAGTTGACAATGACAGATCGCTAATGTCATGAATTTGTTCCCCTACATCCGTCAAAATCATTATATTCGATGGGAGGATGGAATGATATACAAAATAATGAAATAAAGTAACCAGAATAACAAATAGTAAAATTAGATAATCATATTATTTAACTGGTTGAAAATTATCAGAATGTCACCGCGCAACTCGATGCCATCATTTTACGCCTTATCTAATTCATTTGCTTGTTTGTTTGGCGCCGACTCAAAATTAGTTACTCACATTAATTAAGGAGCTTAGTTGGTTTATTTTATTTTTTACTTTTCAGTTCCGTATTTCGTCGGTTTAATTTTTTGTTAAAAAGTTTTTATCTTATCTGTTTTGCTAAACATCAGGAAAAAGTCGTTGAAGACAACAATGTTATGTCAATCTAGTAGACTACTGTTATTTTGATAATTATAAGTTGTTGACATACGTCAGTGAATTGAAAAATATGTGTGTGTGTATTTGATTTAACTATGTCTCATTTATCCGAAACTCAAAGAATAGACATTTTAATTATGATTGAATGCGGTAATACAACGAGAACTCAAAAGGAAGTTTATGAAATGTTTTATAATAAATACTCTGGTCAACACGTCTCATTGTCTACAGTTAGCGAAAGAGAAGCAAAATTTCGTGAAACTGGACATGTAAAAACTATTCACAAACCGGTTCGGAATGTTAAATTGGATGAGGAAAAATAGTTAGATGTACTGTTAGCGATTGGGGAAAATCCGCATATGACAAGTATACAACTTACCGCCGACAATGAAGTAAATAATCGATATTGAGAGCTTTACATAAAGAAAAATACCATCCTCATAGAGTTCAGTTGGTTCAGGAGTTAACAGAGGATCATCCTGATTGAAGGCAACAATTCTGTAAACTGATTATGGGCAGAATGGAAGCAGATTTGCTGTTCATAAAAAAAAATTGTTTTTTCTGAAGGAGCTATTTTTCATTTGAATGGTTAATAGACAAAACTGTAGATATTGGAGCAGAGAAAATCCTCATCGAATGTGTGAGGCTCACACACAATATCCTAAAAAAGTGAACGTTTGGGCTGGTATCATTAAGAACAAAATTATTGGCCCTTATTTTTTCAAAGGCTCAGTTGATGGTGAGGTTTATCTAGTTTTTTTATGAACTTTTCAGAGCCCAAATTAAAAAGACTTTTTCCTGATGTTGATGATCCGAATGCAATAGATAGATCAATTTGGTACCAACAAGACGGAGCTCCACCGCATAACAAACGTATTCTTAGAGATTATTTGAACGAAGTTTTTCCCAATAGGTGGATTGGAAGACGTGAAACGATTGAATGGCCGCCTAGATACCCACGATTTGACTCCTCCGTTACTTCTTATGGAGTTATTCAAAATCGAAAGTATATTTCAATAGACCAGACAATATGCAGATTTGAAAGTTAGGATAACGGAAGAAATTAACAACATAACCCCTGAGGTCCTACAAAATGTTGTACGAGAATTCCAAGATCGACTTGCTTATTGTCAAGAAGTGAATGGTGGTCATTCTGAACATTTTATTTCATTGTAAAATGAATTGAAAAATACTTCCTGAACATTATGTGACATTATTTCCTTTATTCAACGTAAAGTTTCAAAATTTTACATTTTCAAAATAAATTTTCTCAATTATGATTGCACCGAATTCAAAAACCTAACAAGGTGCCACACGACCCCTTTCTTATTTAAAATTTGTGGGGGGGTGCTCATAATTCATAGGGGTGAAAGAAGGGGGTAATATTTTTATATTGAGAATTGTCAAATTGTTAACAAATACATAATAACTCTTAAAATACATAATAACACTTGAAATGAATTTATTCCATATCTATGGACCGCACTGTATATGCCTATACTGATGGCCTATTATAGCTCACCACTGTTTAACAAAGAACGGAAAGGTTAACTCCAAGTTTTAATTCTAGCCTAGATTTCAGGTAGATGAAAAAGAAAATTGCTCATTGCACTGACACTTGTTGGATTGAATTATATAACAAATTCTCCCACAAATTCCTATTCTCCACCTGGTAAAATCATACACATAATAAATAAACATATAAATAATAATCTGCAAACTTTTCATGGCAAAACCGATTCTCTTTATTTTATAGCTATTTCAAATGGAATAATCGTATTTAGGATTTATGTTTGTTGGTTTCTAGGTCGTAAGAAATGAATTTAAGCAAATTTTTATGCATATACGTATTTCCCTATGTAATATTCAAAACATGTTTTTTGTTGAAATATAAGAGTGGAGTAAAGTTTATTTACTACATTACATATTTTATGGGTAAATTTGTCTTCTTCGAAAATGGAGAGTAATAATAGTTTATACAGCTTAGAGTATAACTATTATCACCAAGTTAACATTATGACTGAAAAAGAAAAAATACAGTCCATGTGAATGAAATAAATTGAAATGCAAATGGTGGAGTCTTTTCCATTAATCCTCGTGTATTTATAAAAGATAAACTCATTTTCCAAATAAAAGCAGTTTGGCAGTAACAATAATTTGACTTTTTGTATGAAAGTATAAAAATGTAGAATCAGATAATTTTATTGGGATTCTGAAAGCCTGTATCCTGGTGTGCGCAGCAAATTTTCTGATCTCGTATGTATAACTGATTGTGAAAAATAATCTGCTTTGTCTTTATGTATTTCAAGAAGAGGGTAGGTTAGTAGGCACTTGGAAGTGACATGATCTATTGCTGAATGAATGAAATAACTAAAAAATAATCTTTTTCGAAACAAGCTTTTATTTAGGACCTGTACTCAAACGTATAAAATAAGTTTGAGTCATCGCTGACAATGATTTGATTATTTTTTGTCGAAATATTTGTGTTCAAAAACCTTGTCACGCGAAGTGTTCATAAAAGTAGGTACCAATTGATTTGATTGGGCAGTGATTGATTGGTAAGTAAAAACTTGTCGAAGTATTAATTTCATTACAACTCGCGCGACAAGCTTCTTGAAACCAAATAATTCAACCAAAAATCAATAAATCATTGTCAGCGATGACTTAAAATTATTTTATGAGTTTTAGTACACGGCTCAAATAAAAGCTTGTCTTTGAAACGGTTTTTTATCAGTTATTTCATTTGCTTTTCAGTTGGTTTTTTGATCGGTTTTTTTATCTGTCCATTCCTAATAGAGCATAGTTATTACAAGGTCTCTCCCCGGTAAGTTTTGAGCTGGAAGAAATCATGATCTCATTCCTCAAAAACTCCCATACACCAATTTTAAATAGAATCTGACCATAATCACAAAACCCGTCCGCCATCGTGGAGTGGTCTTGAATTTATAGACTTTGACAAATAATTCATAAACTCCGAACCTGAAAACCCCCCACACCAATTTTGAAAGAAATATGACCATAATCAGAAAACTCGTCCTCCATCTTGAGGCCGCCATCTTGAATTTATAAATTTCGACAAAAAATTCCAAATATCCGACCGCGAAAACCGCCGCATACCTATTTGGAATCGAATCGGACCATAATCACAAAACTAGTCCTCCATCTTGGGGCCACCTTCTTGAAATTATGAATTTTGACAAAAACTTCATCATCTCCGACTCCAAAAACCCCCACATGCCAACTTTGGATCGAATCACACCATAATCACAAAACTCGTCCGCCATCTTGAATTCATGAACTTTGACAAAAAATTCATAATCTGCGACCCCGAAAAACCTCACATACCAATTTTGAATCGAATCGGACCATAATCTCAAAACTCGTCCGCCATCTTGAATTTATTAACTTCGACAGAAAATTCATTATCTCCGACTCTGGAAACCCCCAAATACCAATTTTAAATCAAGTCGGACCATAATTACAAATCTAGTCCGCCATCTTGGGACCGCCATTCTGTTTTTTCTCTAACAAAAACTCCATAATGCATTGTCACCGGAATTATGAACACCTGCCAAATTTCCAATTAATCGGACGACTAGAAGTCGGTCAAAATTCACTTGTAAGATTTGACCCTTAATAACGAACTAACTGACAAGTGAAAATAAAAGCTTGTAAAAAAGAAAATTTGCTGATTGCACTGACACTTCTTGAAATAAATTATATAAAAAATATCCCCAGAAATCAGTTTCTCCCACCTGGTAAATTCATATACATAATATACATCCATACATAAAAATAATCTGGGAAACCGATTTCTTAAACTGCTTCTATAGCTATTTTAGTTGAGATAATCGTATTTAGGATTTCTGTTTCTAGGAGTTCTAGGTTATCAAAAATGTATTCAGAAAATTATTATGGCCTATACAGAGTGGCCACTTTTTTAATGGGATTGTATTGGTAAGTTTTAAACCATGAGAGTTAGAAGGTCGGTCAAATGGAGAAAAAGTTGCATTCATAGAAGCATTGTCAAGTAGTTCAAACAAATCGACATTATCAGGGCCGGTTATTGAGATATCATAAAAAAAGTAAATTCTGTCATTTTGATTTTTCTTTTTTCCCACTTTATTTCGAATATTATCAAAAAATATCACGGGAGTTTTTTATTCGACAGTAAATTATCCTCAATTTGACATAATCAGATTTCGTATCCAACGTTTCGTACGCTCTGGGCCACCCTCATTTTTTTTTATACACCGAAAAACTTCTAACGCTGAATTCAACGATATATCATATAATGTCATTCAAAGTTGATTTTCAGGTGATTTTGACCCTTATCCAAATTTCTTTGGGTCGGATCTGTATTACATTCAGGTACCTTTGGTTTAATTAACAAAATGCAATACATTTCTATAAGAAAATCAACTTACTCATCTTCAACTGAATGGAACGTAACAGAATCAAAGCAAGAAACAAGTAATAATTATTTACAAATTTCAAGAGGTGAAAAACCTAATTCATAATAATTAAACGAAACTATCATTTAATGAAAGAAAAATCAAATGATTATTCGAAAGTAAATGACGAACGTTAATGGAGTAAGTGTTCGGAATGTCCACCATTTTGTAAAATGCACTTTGCGGTTCTGGAACCCATACTTCTTATACATTTGCTTATTTCGTCTCCTTGAATACCTTCCAATACATTCTCAATCTTCTCGCGAAGAATCTCTATTGTCGGGTTCGTAGTATCATAAATTTTATCTCTGAGATATCCCCACAAATAAAAATCCAGCGGATTCAAATCCGGAGATCGGACAGGCCATGCTACTTGACCTCTTGTTCCAATCCATGAATCGGGAAAAGTTCGATTTAGATAGTCTGTGACCATTCTTGAGTTGTGTGGACCACATCCGTCTTGTTGGAATCATGGACTATTACGCCATACCGTATAGGAAGATCATCCAATATTTCTTCTATAATTTCTACATATTTTGCTCCGGTTAGGTTGCCGTCAATAAAATAGGGTCCCAGTAATTTATTATTCAACAAACCGCACCATATGTTCAAAGAAAAACGATATTGATGTCTAACTTCATGAATTAAGTGGGGATTTTCTGTGGCATAAAAATGTTTGTTCCTTCGATTGAACATGCCAGAATTTGTAAATGTCGTTTCGTCTCCCCAAATGATATTGTGCGCAAAATTGTTGTTATTCCGCACCTTCCGTTGAAACCAATTACAGAATTGCAACCTTCTCTCAGGATCATATAGTTTTTGCACGGCTTGGTATTTATAGTCATGGTATCCGTGTCTCTTGAGTATTTTATTAACAGCACTTTTTGATAAATTGCCACTGGCCATATTTCTCGATCCTATTCCTGGATTCATTCGAATTTGGGCTAGAACATTGATGTCATTGATAGGCTCGTTTCGTCGTACATAAGGACCTCTAGGTTTGATGAATGAATTATGTGCAAGTAACGTTGTAGATAAACGTCGAAACATTTTAATATTTGGTGTTGTTCTTCCAGGATATAATTCACCATACCTTTGTTGTGCTTTGAACGAATTTCTATCTAGTTTTATGTACACTTCGTACATATCTCTTTTCATTTGTGTATCTTACCATATCGACTAAGTTCAATTGAAAATACTCAGAAAAGTATTTAATGACAAGTTCTTGTGGCACAATAAGAAACGAAGTGACAAATAATATGACATTTGTTGTTATGTTCTTTTTTATCCACGGCCTACTACATGAAAATAATACATTCAATAAACCTAGAGTTGTGTGTATGTAAGAAAAAACAAGTCTATCAACGATATCAATGTTCTGACCCAAATTCAATTGAACCCAGAAAAAAAATCGAGAACTGTGGCTAGTGAATGCAATTTATCAAAAACTGCTCTTAATAAAATAGTCAAGAGACGCGAATACAATGATTTTAAATTTGAATACCAAGCCTTGCAAAAATTATATCGTGATGATCTCAAAATAAAGTTCGATTCTGTAATTTGTTTCAACGGAACAAATGACAAATCCAACAATAATGATTCCTCGCGAGAAGATTGAGAATGTATTCGAAGGTATTCAAGGAGACGAAATAAGCAAATGTATAAGAAGTATGGGTTCCAGAACCGCAAAGTGCATTTTACAAAATGGTGGACATTTCGAACACTTACTTCATTAATGTTCATCATTTTCTTTCGAATAATCATTTGATTTTTCTTTCATTAAATGATAGTTTCGTTTAATTATTATGAATTAGGTTTTTCACCTCTTGAAATTTGTAAATAATTATAACTTGTTTCTTGCTTTGATTCTGCTACGTTCCATTCAGTTGGAGATGATTAAGTTGATTTTCTTATCACAATGTATTGCATGTTGTTAATTAAACTAAAGGTACCTAAATGTAATACAGATCCGACCCAAATAAATTTGGATAAGGGTCAAAATCACCTGAAAATCAACTTTGAATGACATTGTATGATATATCGTTGAATTAAGCGTTGAAAGTTATTTCGAAAAGTGTCATAAAATATGCAGGTCCATATTGAAAAAAATGAGGTTGAGGGTGGCCCAGAGCGTACGAAACGTTGTATACAAAATCTGTCTATGTCAAAATGAGGATAATTCACTGTCGAATAAAAAACTCCCTTGACATTTTTTGATAATATTCGAAATAAAGTGGGAAAAAAAGAAAAATCAAAATGACAGAATTTACTTTTCTTGTGATATCTCAATAACCGGCCCTGATAATCTCGATTTGTTTGAACTGCTTGACAATGCTTCTATGAATGCAACTTTTTCTCCATTTGGCCGACCTTCTAACTCTTATGGTTTAAAAGTTACCAATACAATCCCATTAAGAAAGTGGCCACTCTGTATACCGTGTGTAACAGGATCATGGTACACCCCGTATCTCCTTTAATTTTGAAGGTAATTGATTGAAATTTGGAATATCCCATATACATAATAAGCGACACTTTTTGACCTACAAATGATTTTCTTTTTCTCTCCCGGTTTCGCCGGAAGTGATACCAACTTTTGATTTTCAAACAGAACACCCTGTATATTATTACATTTCTGGAATCTGCATAATTTTTTAATCCAATGATATCACATGAATGACATTTCAAACTTCATTATTTTTGATAATTCAATTTTTAGTTTTCCATTCAAGTGTGCCATGATGGTTCCGATTTATTCCAATTCACCCGTCTAATGCTAGAAAAATCGAAATCCCGTCAAAAATACTAAATTGCGTTTTTTATGAGCAAATAAAGTTCATCGTAATCCATTTTGGGGTAAAACTAATTTTTTTCAAATATATTGGTACCGTGGTACCATTTATTAATATTATTAATAAGGAACTTATTCATACCTGCTAATAAGATGTGCGATAAATACAATCAAAATTACAGCTAAAAGAAAATAAGATAATACAATTACTTTGTTCTAATTTAATGCTAAGAAGTTACTAAGGTGGCTTTGAAATGCAAAAAATGAACACAAAACATCACAACAATTGTTCGAAATGCTGTCCATTAACGTCAATGCACTTCTGAACTCGCATAGCTTCGAATGCCTGTTGAAGGTAATCCGTTGCTAAGGAGTCTCTGAAAACAATGAAATTATTCCTTTATGCCAACCGATATCCTGATAGACAATGTCCAGCGAGAAATTATTTTAATCGTTTTGAAAATCAATTCCGAAGAGAGCCTAACCATGATCCCGAAGAAAACCAACGGAAATTAATGTTTTAGCTCGAATAGAAGTTGATAAGACTGTTTCTTCAAGGCAAATTGGGTTTGAATTGGAAATTAGTCACGAAACGGTAAGCCGAATCTTGCATAAACATAATTCTAAATCTTTCAAATATCAATGTCCGGCGAAACCGGAAGTGAAAAAAAAACATTTGTAGGTCAAAAAGTGCCGCTTATTATGTTTATGAGATATCCCATATTTCAATCAATTTACTTCAAAACTAAAGGAGATACGGGGGGTGTACCATGATCCTGTTACACACGGTATATTTCCTCATGAAATCTTTGAAACATATTTATCCTTGTTCATAGATTTTAAATTCGGAATGACAATGAAATATGTTTAAGAATATCAAAGTGGAGTAGAGTAGAATTTATTGACTACATTATACATTTTATTGATACATTTGTAGTGAGTCTCCGAAAATAAAGAGCAATACTAATTTCTATAGCTGAGAGTTATAACTAATATAACCAAGTTTTTATGACTAACAAAAACAAAACATCCATCTGAATAAAACGAATTGAAACACCAATTTCGTGTTTTTATAGACGATAAACTCATTTTCCAAATAAAAGTAGTTCTGCAGTAAAATTGATTTATCTTTTTGTTTAGAACCATCAAAATGTAGAATCAGATAATTTTATTGGGATACTGATTGCCTGTATCTTGGCGTTCTCAGCAAATTTTCTGATCTCGTATGATACCAATGTATATCTGATTGTCAAGAATAATCTCCATTGTTTTTATGTTTTTCAACGAAAGAGTAGTATATGTAGGCACTTAGAACTGACATGATCTGAAGCTGAATGTAAAAGAATGACAGTGATCTCGGTAGCCTCCCAGCCCTAGATAATTTATTTCTCAATTCATCAACTGGCAAAAGCAATTGAACTTTTTATCGATATACATACCACACAGCTCGACGCTACACCCTTCTGATGGAATTGCATTGGGAGATTTGATGAGATTGAGATTTTTCTCAGAATTAGCCATACGCTTGTTGGCGCGAAAACATTCACCTGCTAATTCCAAATTGAGTTTGGCGGAGTCAATCAGTTTCATCACATCACTGCTACGTTCGCTCAAAGTTGTGTTATCGGCAAAAATTTGTATTATTGGGCGGAATATGATAATAAAGGTCATCTATCTTTACGCATATAATTACATGTCGTGACTGGCTGACTCACTGAGATACGATCAAACACCCGGACCAAACTGCTAGACCTAAACAGCGGAAATGTTGACAGCGTATTACTATGATGACATGAATATTTTTATATTCCATTCCTGAAGAGGGTTAAAAGGGGGTGAAAGTGAAAGTACCGTTAGTTAGAGTCATGGAAATTGGTATTTGGGGTTTTCTTTTGGAATAAAAAAACACTTATTTCAGGGTTTTTGAAAATTCAACCCCAATGGGGTTAAAATGGGGGTTGAAAATTTGTAAAGGAGTACCGTTAATTTTCAAGTTGTCATGAAAAATTTCTTTGTTACAAATGAAGAAAAATTTTTTTTTTGGAAAAACCCCGGGGAAAGGGGTTAAGGGGTTGGAAGTTTGTATGGAGGTCTGTAAGTTTCTAAGTTAGGGTCATCAAAATTGGTATTTGAAGTCTTTGTAACAAATGTTTCAGTGATTTTAGAAATTCAACCTCCAAAGGGGTAAAATGGGAGCTGAAAGTTTTTTGGGGGGTATCCGTTAGTTTTGAAGATATTGGTTTCAAATGTATATACATATCAAAAATATTGATCCCTGAGGTACGCCGAATTTCAAAATACCGAAATCAGATCGAATATTTGAGAGAGAAGTATGCTTCCGTATTTCACTTCCACGTATACTTTGCGGTTTTTCAGATAATTGTCTTAATCTTGCGAGTGTCACTGACAGTAATCAAAATCCAATATGGCGACAACCAGACGCCATATTGATGTAAAAAAGATGGACACAAGACGACCAGAAAATATTGTCAGAATTTTTTTTTCTGAGAAGTTAACTATTAAACTTAATACTGTAAACAATCTCACGCAATCGGAGGCATCTTCTTTAATTTAACAAAGAAGATATATTATTGCCTCCGACTGCGTGAGATTGTTAACAGTATTAAGTTTAATAGTTCACCTCTTAAAACATAATTTTCTGACCATATTTTCTGGTCATCTTGTTTCCATCTTTTTTAAAGTCACTTTTTACACAATCGGGTTTTTTTATTAACTTTCATTTCATTTTGGAAACTGTTAATCTTATAAGAAAACACATTTAAAAATTAGGGAAAACTTCTTCCAATTACTACACACGACAAAATTCTAGGAATGATTTGAAATTACTCCTTCCTTTGTCCTCTCTAATCAAGGATTCATTGATTTACAATGGATGTATAGACCAGGGTCGATAATTTTTGAAACCAAAAAAAAATAATAGTAGAATGATACTCATTGGAAAAGGAAGACAATATAACAAACATGAAAAGAAAACTGATTTACGGGAGATCTGAGGTCGGGAAGTGGAAGGGGGTTTTTAAGGGTAAAAAACGGTTTACCTCGATTTCCGGCAAAACTAAAAGTCCTATGGAAAAAAATTTGATGTCACAGTTGTAGGTGATAAAAAGATCTACAACTTTGGTTTCCACACTTTTTTCACTTAATCTCAAAATTTATGTGAAAAATCCAAATAACCAAGTTTTTGGTTTTTTATTTTTATCTTTTACAAAAAAAAAAAATTTTTCACGAAATTTGCTGAAAACCTACCTTCTTATGTCTCAAACACACTGTGATTTTTTTATTTGAATTTTTTTTTTCCACCGAATTTTGACTTAATATCGAAAAAGCACCCTCATTTTCAATCAGAAATTCTCCCGTCAAAATATCAGGTTTTTTCAAAAAAGTCGGTGGGCTTTTTGTTCATTAAAATCTCTTCTTTCTGATAGTGTGGAAAAAATATACATTACTATGGTAAATGTTCTCAGAAAATGCAAAGGAATAACAGGTAGTAAGGCCCAGACCCTCCTAGCCCCTTCCCCACTTCTCTATGAAATACCTTTTGATGGGCTAAAATTTTCCGTAGGTCACTCAGGTATATAAGTTATCTCAAAAAAGCAATAAATAGGCATCTATGCATATAATTTAAAGAAGATTCTACAACTTTCTCAAAATATTGTAGATGTCTTATTAAATTCGGATTCGAGTTTTTTTGTTTCTTTGCATTTTCTGTCCTAGTAATGTATTTTTTTTATATCATCAGAAAGTAGAGATTTCAACGAACAAAAAGATCACCGACTTTTAAAAAAAAGCTGATATTGTGACGGGAGAATTTTCGATTGAAAATTAGGGTGCTTTTTCGATATTAAGTCAAAATAAGGTGAAAAAATAAGTATTTTGAATAAAAAAATCACAGAGTGTTTGAAAACTAAAAAAGAAGTTTTCACAAATTTGTGAATTTTTTTTTTTTTTTAGAAGATAAAAATAAAAAATAAAAATTGGTCTTTGAATTTTTCATATAAATTTTGAGGTTATGTGAAAAAAGTTTGTATACAAAAGTTGTAGATATTTTTATAACCTACAACTTTTCCATTCAAGTTTTTTTCATAGGACTCGTAGTTTTGCCGTAAATCGGGATAAACCGTTTTTTACCCTCAAAAACTCACCCCCTTTCACTTCCCGACCTCAGATCGCCCGTAAATTATTTTTCCTTTAATTTTTGTTATATTTTCTACCTTTCCCAATGCGTTTCATCCTACTATTCTTTTTTTTTCACTTTTTACCATTTTCAAAGGCTTCAGCACTGGTCTAGTATAATCATTTGCCGCTTGAAATCAAAGACTCCAATGTAGATACTGAGGATTTCAGAAAGAACATAAAAAACCTACTGAATAACAGATTATATTATATTTTACAAAAATTGATGGTGATAATCTTACATTATGATTGTTTTATTATGTAGGAAATGACGTTTTTTTGTATTTGAATTTGTGTGTAAATGACCTGAAAATCTGTTTGTTTTGTCCAATAGTTTATTTCATATGAAATTATTCATTTTGTCATTTCGAACTCCGAGACAGTAGGATTTGAACTGACGTAATTGTTCTCACGATGCACACTATGATTTGTTATCGAATGAGATAACCTGAAAAATGAAGAACTGATGATTCGTGATATTTCCATTCAATTTATACTACAAAAATTGTCTATATTTCATATGAAATTATTTATTTTGTCATTTCGGACTCCAAGCCAGTAGAATTTGAACTGACGTATCTGTTCCCACGATGCACACTTTGATTTGTTATTGAATGAGATAGCCTGAAAAATGAAGAACTGATGATTCGTAATATTTCCATTCAATTTATACTGAAAAATTATCTATATTTCATATAAAATTATTCATTTTGTCATTTCAAACTCCGAGACAGTAGGATTTGAACTGACGTAATTATTCCCCACGATGCACACTTTGATTTGTTATTGAATGAGATAGCCTGAAAATGAAGAACTGATGATTCTGGATATTTCCATTCAATTCATACTACAAAAATTATCTATATTTCATATGAAATTATTTATTTTGTCATTTCGAATTCCAAGCCAGTAGGATTTGAACTGACGTATTTGTTCCCACGATGCACACTTTGATTTGTTATTAAATGAGATAGCCTGAAAATGAAGAACTGATGATTCGTAATATTTCCATTCAATTTATACTGAAAAAATTATCTATATTTCATATGAAATTATTTATTTTGTCATTTCAAACTCCGAGACAGTAGGATTTGAACTGACGTAATTGTTCCCACGATGCACACTTTGATTTGTTATTGAATAAGATAGCCTGAAAATGAAGAACTGATGATTCTGGATATTTCCATTCAATTCATACTACAAAAATTATCTATATTTCATATGAAATTATTTATTTTGTCATTTCGAATTCCAAGCCAGTAGGATTTGAACTGACGTATTTGTTCCCCACGATGCACACTTTGATTTGTTATCGAATGAGATAGCTTGAAAAATGAAAAACTAATGATTCGTAATATTTCCATTCAATTTATACTGAAAAATTATCTATATTTCATATAAAATTATTCATTTTGTCATTTCAAACTCCGAGACAGTAGGATTTGAACTGACGTAATTGTTTCAACGATGCACACTTTGATTAGTTATTGAATGAGATAGCCTGAAAAATGAAGAACTGATGATTCGTGATATTTCCATTCAATTTATACTTTAATAATTATCTATATTCCATATGAAATTATTTATTTTGTCATTCCGAACTCCAAGCCAGTAGGATTTGAACTGACGTATTTGTTCCCCACGATGCACACTTCGATTTGTTATTGAATAGAATAGCCTGAAATATGAAGAACTAATGATTCGTAATATTTCTATTCAATTTATACTAAAAAATTATGTATATTTCATATGAAATTATTTATTTTGTCATTTCGAACTCCGAGAAAGTAGGATTTGAACTGACGTAATTGTTTCCCACGATGCACACTTTGATTTGTTATTGAATGAGATAGCCTGAAATATGAAGAACTAATGATTCGTAATATTTCCATTCAATTTATACTAAAAAATTATCTATATTTCATATGAAATTATTTTTTGTCATTTCGAACTCGAGACAGTAGGATTTGAACTGACGTAATTGTTCCCCCGATGCACACTTTGATTTGTTATTGAATGAGATAGCCTGAAAAATGAAGAACTAATGATTCGTAATATTTCCATTCAATTTATACGAGAAAAATTATCTATATTATCTCCACCATGTTCATCAGTTTGCTACAGAAATAACTAACCACATAATACCAGACAAATTTATTGTTTTGAGAACTAATGTTCATACACGTAACCTACCTTGTTTGAAAAATATTGGATATTAATATGGAAAACACGCACCTCTTTGGGTTCAACAAGTTTACAGTTATTGACTGCTTGAGACAGTTGAGTATATTGCAAATGTCTTTCAATACATGATTCAAATCGGCAGACATACAAATACTGGTTTTAGTTCTACGAGAGGAAAAACAGTATACATCGAATTAAGGGGTGTATTTCAACCTCAATGGATTAAATTTCAGAAAAGGTGATGAAATGGATTCTCCATCACCAAAACATCAATTTTCATTACATTTAACTGATGTCACATCGTCATTTCTCAGAAAATAATGTATGTAAGAGATTTGTATTATTCAATTCCATTAGTTCACTCTCAAAGGGTACAAATTAAAAAAATATTCGAGAGAAAACTGGAAATCAAATATAATGAAAAAATCTCCAATATGAATATTGTCATCTGAAGAATTTGGTGATATATGATTCGTAGGTCCAATAAGAAATATACATAATTGAAGTTTTCTTTCCAAGAGATGCAAAATTGTTAGATTGTTTGACATGATATGGAAAACAAAAACAGGTAGGTAGTATCCCACTCCATTCATATTTTTTAAATTCGTTTTGAATTGATTAATGAAGTATTTCTCAAAGAACCATTCTATTCTGCTCAAATTCCTTACTTGATGACAGTCTGCTTCACTCCCGAAGTCATATTGATAAAACACAAGCACACAAAAAATCACCAAAATACAGATAAAAAAGTCACACGCGCCGGCAACTGTTCACACGTTCATTCCGGCTGGTGGGAAGGCGCGAACCAGCAAGAAAAGTAACACTTTAAAATATGCGCGAGTCGGAGAAATTCTCTCCGAACTTAACCACCGTAGAAGCGCCTGCTAGCAAATGATGCGGCTATATAACACTTTGAAGTCCCCTCCAATCCGAACCATTTCCACCACAATTTTGAAATTCACGCTCAATATAATTCACTTTGAAGGGTTAGGAAGTTATTTTATTTTTATTCGGTCCTTAGCGCGGATTCCATCAGTATGACAATTATTGGAGATGATTTTATGTCTTGGAAGTTTTGAGCAGGGGCGTCAGATGATATTAGGGCCTCTTCGGTTCACCTCGGAAATTTTAGAGCTCCCAATGGAAATTGGGAGGATGTTGGTCACAACTTGAGCTATTTCCTGAAGAAAAACTTCTTCCAAATATCACCTTCTTAGGGAACAAATTGATTCGGGAAGAATTTCTATATTATTACTTCTATTATCGTCAAATTATTTGGTTCGGTCATATATACACGATTGTGCTTTGACAAGTCAGTAAAAACAAAAAATACATATACAGGGTGTTTCATAATTGAATGCTGATATTGAAGGGCGATAATCCTTTGAAGAAAAATTCTTTATATGAACATAGGTCCGCAACCGCTTGATTTCTGAGATACAGGATGTTGAAATTCAACAAAAAAATTAGTTCTTACCCAATATATCTGAAACCGCTCTGGCTTTTTCTTTCAATTTGGGTACATGCAATTTACGCATAAAAATTATTTTTTTCCATGATAAAGGATTTCTTAATTTTCATCAGTGGCGTCCTTGTTAGCATGCCCTGCCATATTTTTGATCAAAATGATGATACGCCACTGTTTTTTTCCAAATGAATCATATTTTTGTAATTGTCCTCTATCTTCTCATAAAAATGGCCTGATGCCTTTTTTTCGTCCGGCGGACGGTTTTCGATTTAGAAAATAAAATACATTCATTTGCTTGTCCCTATTCGATTTTTTCTCTTAGTCTTAATTCCACAATTGTGGTAACCAAAGGATCTAGGCAATATTTTTATAATTTTATGGTAAATATTATTTAGTTTTTGTAAGGAGTAGGCATAAAAATACATTCTTTATTTTCAAAAATATAACAATTTGAACAAAAAATACCAAAATCAAATTAACTGCTCAAAATGTCCGCCTCCTGCAAGTATGCACACTTCAACCCTCCTTGTCATTGACTCGCGTACTCTTTGGAAAATTCCTAGAGTATTCCTTATTGCTTCACACGAAACTATTACGCGGTTTCGCAATTCTTTCTCAGTTAGAATTGGTTGACTGTACACCAAAGTCAAGACTGTTAAAGTCTGGGGATCTAGCTGGCCAGGACTCTGTTCCTCCACGACCTATCCAGCGATTATGAAAGTTTTGGTTTGAATATTCGCGTGCCAGAGCACTAAAATGAGCAGGTGCACCGTCGTGCATGAACCACATGCGATTTCGCCTCAAAATAGCAACATCTTCCAACAGAATTGGCAAATTATCTTCAAGAAATCGGCGATAATCATGTCCATTTAATCTGCGTAGTAGAAAAAAAGTCAAATTAAGTAATCTCCAATAATTCCAGCTCAGATATTTGATGAGAACTGCTCGTGGTGATGAGATTCCACAATTGCATGCGGATTTTCCCCAGCCCAAAACTGATTATTATGAAAATTTCTGATCCTGTTTCAAGTAAAACTAGCTTCGTCCAATTTTCCTGTCAAATGAAGGATTTTCGTTAACTTTTTGGAGAAACCATTGGCAGAAATTCACTCGTGATGGAAAGTCTCGAGGGAGTAGAGCCCAAACCCGTTGAATGTGATAGGGATATAACGAATAATCATGAAGAATCCTCCATACCAGAATATGGGCGATATTCAAATTATTGGCAACTTGCCTCGTACTTATTTCAGGATTTTCGTCAACTGAATTTAGAATAGCTACCTCAATTGCTGGAGTTCTTGCAGTCCGATGTGCTCCTTTCAAGTGATGATTGGGCTCTAAACTTCCTGTTTCACATAACCTTTTGTGGGTGCTTGGAATCGTTCGAGCATCAGGAACTATTATATTTGGGAAGCGCTCTTGATACAGTCGCCTGGCTTCATATGCATTCCCGTCAGCAAGCCCATACAAGTAATGCATGTCTGCTAATTCGGTATTTGTAAAATTTACCATGTTTTTTTCAATAAACAAGTTTTTATAACGTAAATAATATCACGTATCTAGCTAGATGTTTCTAGCCCACAAGGTAATCCTACTACTCTTCAACGGCTGAATTCGCATAAGGACAAGCAAATGAATGCATTTTATTTTTTTGCTCAAAAAATGCAGGAAACCATTTTCATGAGAAGATAGAGAACACTTTCAAAAATAATATTCATTTGGGGAAAAGACAATGGCGTATCATTATTTTGATCAAAAATATGGCAGGGCATGTTAACAGGGACGCCACTGTTGAAAATTAAGGAATCCTTTATCATGGAAAAAATGTATTTTTATGCGTACTTTGCATGTACCAAAATTGAAAAAAAAATCCATAGCGGTGTCAGAGATATTGGGGAAGAACTGATTTTTTTGTTGAATTTCAACATTCTGTATCTCAGAAATACGTTCATATGAAGAATTTTTTTCAAAATCATCCGAGGATTATCGCCCTTCAGGATCAGCATTCAATTATGAAACACCCTGTATACATACATATACATAAATATACACACATACATACACACATATACATATTCATATACAGAGTGGTCCAACGAAAAGTATGCACCTAGCTTTTCTCCTTTGTTTAGAATTGAAAGCAAAAATGCTCGGACACGTGGAGTTTGCTTTTGAGGGGGACACATTTTAGACATATTTTTCAACCTGTGCCTTTAACGCCCTAGCAAGGGGCGTCACAACCCTAAAATTTTAAATGGAAAGTGGGGTCGAGTGATATATCATTTGAACGGGCACAAAATTATCTTTCTAATGATACCCTATTTATTGAAATTTTTTCGAACAGTTAATGCGAAAACGGCTTTGAGAACATTTACCCGATAATTTAGATATTAATGAAACATACAAATAAGTTTTGGTTATTAGGAATCAGAATAACTACAATAATTCCTAAATTACTTCATTTTACCGAAAGCAACATTTCAATGTAATTTTTTTTCATCACAAAAAATCCCCATTTATCGTTTGCGTTTTTTTGTCGAAAAAAACTGCAAATAAGTGTAGGAAAAGAATTTAGGCAAACTTTTATTTTAGTCCCTTCATTGATTCAGTCTGGTCGCTTTTGAAGTTATTTCAATTTCACTGTACAAAATGGTTTATTCCATTCCAGAACGAGTTGAAATTGTTAAACTTTAGTTTCAAAATAATAGTTGTGCTAGACTAACTGCTCGCTTGTTTAAGGACAGTCATCCCGATAAGAATGTTAATGATTCGTATGTTGCCAAGTTAGTTAGAAAGTTTGTCGATACCGGATCTGTTTGTAATGTGAAACACCAGCCGCAGAACCCCATCAGAAATGAAGCTGTGGAAGTCGCTGTTTTGGGGCATGTTCAATTGGATCATACTCAAAGTACCCGTCAACTAGCTGAAGCCTCAGGAGTCTCCCGTTCATCCATAATACGGATTTTAAAAGCGTACAAATTTCATCCGTACAAAATTAAATTAGTACAGGAACTAAATGAGGATGATCCTGATCGAAGGCTGCAATTTTGTGAACAAATGAGCCAGCGTTTAATTGAAGATCCGCACTTATTGTTTAACATTTGTTTTACCGATAAGTGTACATTTTATTTGAATGGAGCTGTGAATAGGCATAATTGCCGTTACTGGGATGACATTAACCCACATTTATTCCGTGAGGTTCATACCCAATACCCTCAAAAAATAAACGTCTGGTGTGGCATATTAGGAAGTCATATCATAGGACCACTTTTCATTCCTGGAAATTTAACTGGTGAAGTCTACCTAAACATGCTTGACGATGCAATTGATCCTTTCATAACACAGATAATAGAAGACGACCAAAATCATGATGCCGATCGGCTTCATTTCCAGCAAGATGGAGCACCTCCGCACTATGCTGCTCCTGTAAGAGAATTTTTAGATAACCGGTTCCCCGGACAGTGGATTGGAAGGAGAGGCCCAATTGAATGGCCTGCCAGGTCACCTGATTTATCGCCTTTGGACTTTTTTCTATGGGGACACTTGAAAAATAAATGTTTTGCTACGAAGACCGAGTCCATAGAAGATCTTCGCCAACGGATTACAGCACAATGCAGAAGCATAACACCTGATATGCTACAAAATGTTAGAAATAGATTTGAACAAAATCTGTATTATTGTATGGAAGCAAGTGGGTCACATTTTCAACACTTGTTGAAGTAACGTTTTAATAAATCAATTTAACAGCTTGTTTACTTTTTTTACAAAGCACTGTTACAAGTAACAAACATTGAAACGTAAGTAGTACTAATTGTAAATGTTTTGATTCTTAATAACCAAAACTTATTTGTATTTTTCATTAATACCAAAATTATCGGGTAACTCTTCTTAAAGCCGTTTTCGCATTAACTGTTCGAATAAATTTCAATAAATAGGGTATCATTAGAAAGATAATTTTGTGCCCGTTCAAATGATATATCACTCGACCCCACTTTCCATTTAAAATTTTAGGGTTGTGACACCCCCTCGCTAGGGCGTTAAAGGCACAGGTTCTCGTTTTCGAAAGTGGCAAAAAGTGTTGATTGTTACGCGTTGTGTAGGAATGTAAACTTCAATTTGTTCTGTAGTTTTCAAAGTTTGTTTTTATATGCATAAGACATTGCAAAATGTAATCACAGGGCATGGTAAGTATCTTAAAATATTTTAATGCATCCCTACAATAGGGTGTCCGTTATTGATGTTTCTTTTTCGCAGCACCCCCTAAATTCTGGATTGTCCGACTATTTACTAGTATATAGCTAAGGAAAGTCAGTATTTAAAAAAAATATGAGAAAATTAGACTTTATAAAAAATCGATATTTTCATTTAGCAACCCCTTGAAATGATCTAAATCGAAAATAAAGAGTTTGGGAATGTCAAATTGATCATCGTTACCTAATTTTTAAGTAAGACAAGTATGGTAATCAGTAAAAACGTGCGAAAAAAAACGAGATATTGACGGAACTACCCGTTTTGAGGTCCCCCGAGACGATTGAGACCATTTCCAGAGTGAAGTCTGTCTGTCTATCGCCTGCCTGCCTGCCTGCCTGCCTGCCTGCCTGCCTGCCTGCCTGCCTGCCTGCCTGCCTGCGCCTCGCCTGCCGCCTGCGCCTGCCTGCCTGCCCGCCTGCCTGCCTGCCTGCCTGCCTGCCTGCCTGCCTGCCTGCCCTGCCTGCCTGCCTGCCTGCCTGCCTGCCTGCCTGCCGCCTGCCTGCCTGCCTGCCTGCCTGCCTGCCTCGCCTGCCTGCCTGCCTGCCTGCCTGCCTGCCTGCCTGCCTGCCTGCCTGCCTGCCTGCCTGCCTGCCTGCCTGCCTGCCTGCCTGCCTGCCTGCCTGCCTGCCTGCCTGCCTGCCTGCCTGCCTGCCTGCCTGCCTGCCTGCCTGCCTGCCTGCCTGCCTGCCTGCCTGCCTGCCTGCCTGCCTGCCTGCCTGCCTGCCTGCCTGCCTGCCTGCCTGCCTGCCTGCCTGCCTGCCTGCCTGCCTGCCTGCCTGCCTGCCTGCCTGCCTGCCTGCCGTGCCTGCCTGCCTGCCTGCCTGCCTGCCTGCCTGCCTGCCTGCCTGCCTGCCTGCCTGACCGCCTGACCGCCAACCCGCCCGATGTTGTTGATGTGAAACTTATTTTTCTCTGAAAGTGCGCCTCAACCCATACGCAGCTTCAATTGCGAACAATTTGGTCATACTGCTACGAAATACAGAAATCAAAAGCATTTTGTGACACTTACAGAGTATGAATGAACTGCGGAGGGCTCCACCTAGCTAACTTCAAATAATCTGCCAGATATTTTAAAGAATAGAAGTCACAGAAAGATTTACTCACCCAGAGGCCAGAAAAAAGTGGACGTAGGTACTCAAATGTGTTTCATAATAATCTTATTCATTTTTATTATACGTAATGTAATCTTACTCCTCACTGCTAACAGTTAATGGTCCATCAAGAAATAAAAATATTATTCTTTTGAATATTAATGAGCCGGAAAAGAATACATAACCCACAAAAATGTTGCTGTTTCCAAAATTTCGGCAGAGATGACATTTTTTTTTTCATTCGAATTTCCACTGTTATTCGTTATGAGATGGAGGTACACACAAGGGTATGCAAAAAGTTAGATATATATTCTATATATATATATATTCCAAATGTTTGTTTTATTGCAGGTATTGATCTATAATAATGATAAAAATAATAATAATATTTTTATTGCAATTCATGTGGAACATCGGCAACGTGAGATACAGTATTAAGAGTACACATACAGGGTGTCCCTGGACTTCCTCTTTTCCTCTCTAGAATGTATAGATGGGGTCAAAATATCACCAGTACTTCGATAACTTTCGAAGTGAATATTCAAAATCATCTAAATTTTGGTGATTGACTCAACAAATGAATTCCTTCGATGAGCTCCCATGCAGGAGTCAGTTGTTTTGCTAAAAAGTCAGGAACAGACTACCCCCGATGAACCACACCCCAAAACTTTGAAATGACTGGGATTTGTCAATATGTTTTGACAAAACATGGTTACCTGGACGATTTCCTGAATGAAAGTACTCGTGTGGAAAATCGATCGGAGCAACGATTTTTGATAAAAATGCATTTTTGTTCGACGACATCCAACCTGAGATGTCCACCATTATTCAGGAAGATTAATTTGTTGTTGTTGGAATGATAGGTACAATGTTAATATCGAATTTTTATCACGCAAACACGTTTACCTTACAAAACTCATGGTGTAAATAATCAATCAAGAGCAAACAGAAATACAAAATCCGCTACAAAAACTGCTCGATATGACCCCCGTCTCTCTCAATACATTTTCTTAGTCGGCGCAAACACCCTCTCTGCACTTGAAATAGCATGCCAGGGTCGTTTCGTATGGCTTCACAATGTAATGTAATTCTATTCAACAAGGCATCTCTGGTGTGAATAGGTGTAGCGTAAACGGGGCTTTCCAGATGCCCCCACAGAAATAAATCCAATGGATTCAAATCCGGAGACCGCGGTGGCCATGAATATGGCCCACCTCTACCAATCCATATATTGGGGTAAGTCTGGTTCAGATGGTCCCGCACAATCAAACTAGAATGAGGAGGAGCGCCATCATGCATAAACCACATATCTCTTCGGGTTTGCAATGGAACATGTGCCAAAAGTCCATTCAAATCGTTCTGAATGAACTCCAAATAACGTTCTCCATTCAATCGGTCATGTAGAACGAATGGTCCTATAAGATGGTTTCCTATGATACCAGCCCAAACATTCACGTTTAATTTCCGTTGGTGTTTGGTTGGCAATATCCCATGGGGATTCTCTTCGGCCCATATGTGGAGATTATGAGAGTTGATTACTTCATCTCTACTGAAACCTGCTTCATCAGTGAATAAAACTCGACTAATAAAAGTAATATCCTCTCTTTGCTCATCCAGGAACCAATTGGCATATTCCAGTCCTGCTGGAAAATCTTCAGGTGTCATGGCATGTACCTTCTGGATGTGATATGGGTGGAGCAGTTGTTCCCTAATCATTCTATGAATAGTGGACTTGGATGTATGGAACTGTTCTGATAGGTTTCTGATGCTCATTGAAGGATCATCAGCGACAGCTTTCAAAATATTTTCCTCCAATACAACGGTACGCACAGCCCTAAGAGCGCCCTCACCACCTCGTTTTGGCAAAACTGAACCTACAATGATATCGAAATAAAACAACAGGCTCCAATTAATTATCCATCAGACATACCTGTCTTCCTCAAGCTGCGATCGACACGCTTGAACGTTTCTCTTGCCGGTAACGGTCGATTGGGAAAATGCTTGGCATACAGACGACGGGCTTCTGCAGCATTACCAAATGCTTGTCCATACAATGCATGCATATCTGCATATTCGTATATATATATATTGACAATGCAATGACAACGCACCACTAAACAAAACAAAATCGCATTCCAGTTGTCATTTTTTATCCACACTAATTTTAGTTCTTTCTACAACGTGTTTTTGTCAACATCTGTGGAGGAAATGAAACATAAATTTATTCACCTGATATTTTTCACCTATTCATGTGCAGCCGTTTTTGTAGTTTATTCGTTTGCTTTTTATTGGTTATGTCTTCCGATGTGCGTTTTTTCAGCTAAATTGACATTCGGGTTAAAGATTTTCTCCCATGAAATTATACTTATCAGTGAAACTCCTCAACATTTAACCTGTGAATACGAATTTGCAACATCCAAATGTTGAGTTTCATGAGATTCAGATAACACAACACGAAACGTGCTCATTCCACGCGTACATACAAAATATGGACTGAATTCGATATTTCATAGTGGAGTAGCTTGTTAGTTCAAAAACACCACGAATCTACATAAGTTGATATTTCATTTGAAAAAATATCTACATTGTGAATGAAACTCTCAACTAGGTACTGTACTTCTTGTTCATGACTTTATTTCCGCATATTTTGTATTATCCCTGTTATAAATGTTGTTGAATTAACATTAGCATTAGTATTTCTACTGTGAAAATTTTTCACTTCAAATAATGGTGGACGATCGGGTTTGATGTCGTCGAGTAAAACTGCATTTTTATTGAGAATAGTTGCTCCGATCGATTTTCCACACGAGTACTTTTATTCAGGAAATTGTCCAGGTAACCTTGTTCTGTTGGAACATTTCTACAAATCCCAGTCATTTCGAAGTTTTGGGGTGTGGACCATCGGGGGTAGTCCGTTCCTGACTTTGTAGTAGAACAATTGACTCCTGCATGAAAGCTCATCGAAAGAATTCATTTGTTCAGTCAATCACTGAAATTTAGATGATTTGGAATATCCACTTTGCAAGTTATCAAAGAAAAACATTTTTCATTTTGTAATTTTGAGGGACCGTAACTTGGTAACGAAGGCTTTTAGGAACAAAAGTTATATGGAGTACTGGTGATATTTTGACCCCATCTATACATTTCCGAAAGGAAAAGAGGAAGTCCAGGGACACCCTGTATATACATATACACACATACACACATATATGTAAATAAGTACTTAAAATATCTTGCAAAAAATACAAAGTATAGATAAAAACGTTCCCAGAATACATTCATACGTGACTGAATGAAAAAAAAAAATACCTACGTATAAAGCTCATACATTACGGTTTACACACATTGAAGAACTCGTCTAATGAATACAATGGATTTGCAGTCAAATATTCTTTCAGAGTTCGTTCAAAAATACTCATGGTACTGATTTCTTTGAAATATAGAGGCAATGCATTATTTATTTTTATATAATTGTAGTACGGACCTTTCTCAAATGATTTTGTTTTGTGCCGCAGATGTTCACCTCCTTTGGTTTTCATATTGCAGATATGGTGATGGTTTGCAGGAAAAGTTTGCATTTATTGTTGAGCGCGACTTTCTGAATCCATATTGGGAGTTGCAGAAAAAATAATTATTCTCAGAGTAGGCATATAGCTGAATCTTAATTTCAATTTCAACCACTTTACTGAATATTGAAATAATATTTATTGGTCTGTAATTATCGATGGCTTTGGCATCACCTCCTTTAAAAAGGGGCAGTACTTTAGAAAATTTTAAGATGTCTGGAAAAATACCAGTATATAAGATTAAATTGATCAGTTTAGTGAGAGGTTGGATTATTATAGACGAGGTTTCTTTTAGTATTCGACTATTGAGTTCATGGGTATCCGAACATTTGGATTCCATCAGTGAATTAATCACTTTCAAAACTTCTATCTCTAGAACGGGTCGGAAGAAAAATGAATTACACGGAGCAAGAAATTTTTTAAAACTTAAAAGATCCTCGTTTGCAACATATGGAAGAGAATTTATGATATTATCAGCTATGTTACTGAAAAAGTTGTTCATCTCATCAGATGATAATTCAATTGTTTAAATCGAGTTTATTTCTCTCGGAATTTATTATTTTCCAGCAAGCTTTAGATTTATTATTGGACGAAGAAATATAGTCATCATACGCCATTTTTTTGCAGATATCAGTTTGTTACCATATTCTTTCTTGACCTGTTTGTACGCTATGAAACCATTTGGATCCTTGGTTTTGTCTGCTATTTGTTTGATGCTGTGCATATTATTTCTTAACAGTCTCAGATCATCTGAGAACTATTGAACCAGTGATTTGTTCGCTTTTTGTTCAAATTTTTTCAGAGAAAAAAGTTTTAATGTGAGAGTGTTATAATTGTTAACTTAAAAATTTGCTAAGTAATTTGGATCAGTTTGGTCGCTAGAAAATATTTGCCAATTGATATCACATAGGAATGTTTTGAGCTTAGTTATACCGTTGGCTGATAGGTGTCTTTTATATTCATGACAATTTTCATGGAGTTTATTCTTAAGATTGATTTTGGCAAATTGGCCTCTATGGTCAAATGAACAGGGTTCATTAACACCCGTGGTAAGCAATTCTTCAGAGACATTTGTAATTATATTGTCAATGCACTTAGAGGAAGTAGCCGTTACTCTGGTATCATCTCTAATAGTGACAGATAAACCAAATGAAGCAAAGTAAAGTTCGAGAGGAATTCAGATTCAACTTTGAAGTTTATATTGAAGTCTCCTAGAATTATTATTTTATCATATTTATTTGTGAGCTGATGTAGAACAATTTCAAAATTCGTAAAAAATACATCAATATCGCCCAAAACGGATCTATAAACAAGTACGACAGCCATTTTCAACTGGGCTAAGAGGATTGCAGTAAATTCACAATCTTGTTCAATACTGAGTTCTTTCAAGTCAATAAGAGAGTGTTTTAGAGTCGAGTCATTACTGTTATTTAGGTAAATGGCTAAGCCACCATGTATTTTGGTGGCCCTGAAAAATTGCTAATCAGTTTATTACCCTGAATATTAATATTTTTGAGACACTCTTCATTCTGCCAATGTTTAGAAAAACATGAAACGTCGTGGTTATTATCAATAAAAGAAGCATTGATTTTTTCAACTTTGTTAGCTATACCTTGTATGTTAATGTGGTACATACTCACTAGCTTCTTTTCATTTACACTATCAATGGAAGTCAAACATTTTAAGGAAATCTCTGAGTTGCTTCGTCCATTATTTGTTTTCATTGAAAATTTTCCATGTATGTTTTGGTTTGAAGCTAATGAGGGTTCATTCAAAGTACATCCACTGTTTTCTGTCATACATCCAATATGATCTGGAAAAATCGGGGGTATAAAAAATGTTCTTCTAAAGTTTCGAACTGGTGGACGCCACTGAAGTCATCCATTTCTATGAGTGTTTGGTTTGGATTTTCGGAATTCAGATTTTTTTGGGGATATTTTGGGGTCAGTTGAACATCAGGTTTTACGTGAGCTTTCTTCTGGCTTGATTCCTCGTTGCAGTCGGTGATTGTTCGGTAGGTCTTCGTTAGGTTATGTTTATTTGCAAACTCCATAATTATTATACTCAAAAAGAATTTTCCTCGATGATTTATTCTGTTGCTATTATTATAGTTGGATCTCCTCAAGTAGTTATTATATATATATATATATATATATATATATATACAGTGACCGGCAGTACAGTACGCATCATATGGGATTTTTTTTTAATATAATATTTTGACAAATGTCTATACATGCAATCGCTTCTGCATCAAAAGAAACCCCAAAAGATGTTGTACAGTGCCGTTCGTCTTTTCTGGTTTGGAGGGAAATAAAAATAAAATAAAAATGATGTCTCAAAACACACTTATTTGGGAAAATATTGAAAAATGTTATTTGGAAAAGTTGTTTAGAACGACATTTTATAGCTATGTACAAGTTTAGAAAAAAATCAGAAATAAAAAAATCAAAATAAATTTTTGCTATAAAAAAAAATCAATTTGGAAAAATACATTTCTGACAAAAAAACTCATTAGTAAAGCCCAAGAGTGATATTTTGAATAATATTTTGTGAAGATTCACCAGCTACTTCTATTTTATTCGAAGAAAATTTTAAATCTGTGGATTTGCCATGTGTTCAGCTGCTTCATAAGAGGTCACAGAAATATCTTCAGGACATTATAATCCCGATACTGTTTATTATTGACAAAGAACCATGTATCTACAGAATTTTAATATGGATTTTTTACTAGAACAAAAAATTGATTCAATTTTTTACATAGTTACATTTTATAATAAAATTAGAAGCTGAAATAATTATAAACCAAACAATTTAATGCATACTCGAAAGTTTGTAATCAATTTATTTTTCGTTTGAATGAAAAATTCAATTTGAAATTATGTAGATACAAGGACCTTCATTAATAATGAACAGTATCGGGATTATAATGTCCTGGAGATATTTCAGTGACCTCTTATGAAGCAGCTGAATACATGGCAAATCCATAGATTTCAATTTTTTCCGAATAAAATAGAAGTAGCTTGCGAATATTTACAAAATATCATTTTAAATATTACTGTTGGCCTTACCAATGAGTTTCTTCATCTAAAATGTATTTTTCCAAATTGAAATTTTTATTATGGCAAAAAATTGATTTCTATTTTTTTATCTCAGATTTTTTTCAAAACTCGTACATAGCTTCAAAATGTCGTTTCAAACAACTTTTCCAAGTATTATTTTTCAATATTTTCTCAAATAAGTGTGTTTTGAGACATAATTTTTAAATTTTTTAAATTTTCCGCCAAACACGAAAAGACGAACGGCACTGAAGAACGTCTTTTGGGGTTGCTTTTGATGCAGAAGCGATTGCACATATCGATATTCGTCAAAATTCATTAATAAAATAATTTCTCATATGATGCGTACTTTCTGCCGGTCACTGTATATATATATATATATATATATATATATATATATATATATATATATATATATATATATATATATATATATATATATATATATATATATATATATATATATATATATATATATATATATATATATATATATATATATATATATATATATATATATATATATATATATATATTGTTATGATAGGTAGATTTTTGTTATTATATTCAATTTATTATTATTATGCTAACAGATATTTTCGCACCGCGTTGGGTGCCAAATTGTTATGTATTACCAATTGTTGTTATTTCTGCCACACTTATTTTATTGCCCCAAATTTTTAAATATTTTGATTTCGATTTTGGTATACCTCTGATACTTATGTAGGCAATTCAGCTCCGCGATGGGAAAATTGTTATGAGATAATAATTTCCAGCTAACGTTACTGTTTTCTTGCCACATTGTTGCCAATTATTATCACTTTTTGTACCACGACTAATCTCAGTTGGTACGCCTCCGCCTCAAGAGTCGGTACTGGCAATAGAGCCACTGCCTGTCTTGATGTCACTCGAACTATTTCAGTTCAGTGTTCATAAGTGAGATATTGCATATCATTGTGGAAAATGAACCAGAAATTATCAAAAACAATTATTTCCTTTATTCAGGAAAACTTATATTAACCTGGCCTGCGATAGATAACTTATAACCATGAGCAATTGACAAATTTTCATAAAATACTGGAAAACAGTGATGGATATGTTAATATAAACTCATTTTTTTCTTTTGAGTTGGAAGAATTCTTTTATAGTTCAATACCAAATTATAGAATTCTTCAGATATACGAGTTATTTTGTGAAGTGATTCAGTTTGTGATGTGCACTAAAAGAGTTTATACCTCGAACTGGAATGTCGCTGATGCAATACCTGGTATAATCTGAATTCCTGTTTCATCCACTTCTCTCAAGAACTCACCATTTCGAAAGGAACCATCCAAAATCCACGAAAGTTTTCACGTGGAGAACCAAAAAGGTAATCTTTTATTCTTGTTTATTTTGTGTCGAGATTATTCAGAGGTTATATTGGTTTTTTATTGTTGAAAAACTACCTTCTCATTAATGAAAATCCTAAATTTCTCTTTCAAATTTCTTTACGTGGCTTCTTTTAAAAAATTTTTGCAATCTCCTCTCGCTTTGTTTTTTCTCCACCTGGATACCATTCCTGTTTTGTCATTTTATTTGAATTTTCAAACTCGTGCACTTCCTTGTCTCACTTTCATTAATTTGGTGTTATTTGAGAAAACTTATCAACTATTATATTTTACATTTCTTATAAACTAAAAACAATATTTGATCATAATTATCTTTGACGTTTCTCCGTTCTTAAATTTCCACAATTTCAAATCTTTTATCTCACCATCTCTGGTCCCTGATTGGCTATTGTCATCAAGAAGTTTCTTGTTCTCCCATTGGCTATTTTTAGTTAGATACAATTTCATATACTGTATGTTTCAACCTTATAATTTTGTTGATCACATTTAATCCAGAATGATTTTGTAAATCTAGACTTTTTGTTATATTTTAAAACAATTATAGGTTGTAATCATTTTTGAAAAAGCAAGAAAATGATTGCATTATGGTATTTGCATATATTTACCCATCAATGTTATACAGAGGCTTCATAAAGAAAATAGAATCTCAAAAAAATTTAAAACAATTTCTCATGAACTACTAACTATTATATATTTATTATTTTTGTGGTTTTTTTAAGAAATTATTTCTTTTTCATCTTTGAAATATATTACTGGTCCTTCCTAACATAACAATATATATATATGTATATTTAAATATATATATATATATATATATATATATATATATATATATATATATATGTATATATATTTCCATGACTGCAATTATAATTTTTTTTAGTGAATGACATATTTCTTCTATAAATGCTTTGGTTGATATTCTCAATATCAAATCGGTAAGGTTCCGTGATAACAATAGTATTTGTATGTTTCAATCCTGACGAGATTTCGGCAAACAATTTGGTATCCATCGTGTTTGGCCAAAAAATAACGATATCATTTTTAGTGGAATTTTCTGAGTTAATAATTGCTGTCTTTAGCAGAATATTATTATTTGCATTAGGTTTGAGTAGCATCTCTATTATGTGGTCATCATCCTCGAATTTTGTGAGGAACTTCATCATATTTTTTCCGAAGTATCCAGCAACCATCAATATTCTTCTTTGTTTTGGGGCACAGTTTTGTTCCACTAGTATATTATTTTGTGTTGCTGCATCAGTGGGTATTTTCGTCATCAGTGGTTTTATAGGATTTGTCTGTACTTCCTTGTTTTGTGTTTATATTTTTACATTCCTTACCTTTTTCTACGTTACTGGACACATCTTCATTGTTTTTTGTACCACTGGTCTGCGTTCCGATACGCGTTTTTGTTTTTTTTTCATTTCGGTGATAATTTTTTTATGTTCTTTCAACGAGTCATTGAGTTCCATTTATGATTGTTCGGCAGCCTGCATCAAAACTTCCTTCTCTTTTTGTAACATTTCCATGTGTTTGTCTTTCAATATATTATTGGATGATAATTAACGGACGCTTTGCTCCAACAGGCTTACTTCATTTAGCTCACTGAATTCGTCATGCTCTTCGCAACATAATATTTGGTTGTCTTGTAAAAAATTGATTTTATTTTTGAAATTTTTTTGGATACAGCTTCGGTGATAAACATTAGCACATTTGGCACACAGATAGTGAATAAAAGTTTTTGATTTGCAGCACATAAAAGACATTTTATCGAGTTGTAACAGCACAAACACCTACAACATGCCTGCATTAATGGGAGGCGTGCCTTCACAAGTTCGTCAACAAATGTGGTTTATGCACGATGCCCCGCACCCCTCATTTTCGAGTCATCATCCGCGATTATTTAGATACAGGGTTTCCCAATCGGTGGATTGGCAGAGCAGGTCCAATTGCTTGGCCCCCACGGTCCCCAGATTGTAACCCGCTGGACTTCTTTTTATGAGGACATGTGAAGGGCCTAGTTTAAGGTGCAGAACCAGTGCCTTTCATCGAAGTTCTTACTGAACTGAATTATGGATGCCTTCCACACCGTAAGAAACACTCCCGGAATTCCAGAACGAGTACGGCAGTCTATGATAAGAAGAGTGGAAAATGTATCGCAGAAGGAGGAAGGCATTTCCAGCACCATTTATAAACAGTCAAGGTTTGTTGGGTTTCTTATTTTTTAGGTAATGTTTAAGGAAACTTGTAATTTAGATCACAAACCAAATAAGTATCGTTTTTTGTTTTCATTGTGATAATAGGTTCACCCCTTTAGTTGAAAATTTTAATAAAATGTAGCAAATTACAAAAAAATATTTTACTTTTTTTCTTGATAACGGTAGCATGTGCAAGAGACAAAAAAAATTATAGACAAAACAAAGAATTCCCTCCCAGTGGATTCTTACAATCACTTGGCATACCCTAAAACGTAACCTATGTTTCAAATTTGATCTCGATATCGTTAAAACTGAAAGAGCTATAAAGAAAAAAATCTTCAACGCTCTGTAGATCGGCAATGAAGCGTTTGCGGACACATGTCTTATTTTGATCTGAAAAATACGCTCCTGAAATCTTGTTACAGAATTTTGAAACACCCTGTACTTGCTGAAGATTATATGCGCGGTTTTTCGTCCAACGGCGTTAAATGCTTAATGATGTCATTAATAAATTAGTGTCATACTTCTAAAGGTGTGTTGGTGTCACTCATTATGTCCAATTTGTGTCCGTTACAGATGATTCGAGAGATAATGAGTCGTAACATCTACCTACTGGATAATTTTAGTTGCACGCCAACCGCAAAAAAATCACTTTTAGTGTGTATGTCATGTAAATATCCGACACATTAACTTTAAGGTGACATTGTGTTGCTATTATTTTAGATATATTTTGGATTGTTAGTGTTGAGTTGTGGATTATGATGGGAAAGAAAAACATCAAATCTTATAATGGATGTTTTGGAAGATGACGGCCTCATATTCTATTTTTGTTTTTGCTCTGAATTCCCAGAAATTAGTCGGAATGGGTGGATAAGACGATATCTCCCTACCTTGACAAAACGAACGAAGTGGGCTGAGGATGGAAAACCGTTGAAAATTGATGACATTATCTCCATAGTTGAACTTTGCAAAATTAATGTGGACGATTAAAAGACATAATGTTTAGTCCATAAACGAAGTAACACATTGACCCCCTCGATTTATTCAGAAAATCGGTGAAACTCATTCTTATGGATAAAGTATTTTACGAAGTACAAGATTTCCTCAATAAAAACATGAGTGGTTCTATTAGTTGAAATTTCAATATCTTTCAATATATTACTTCAACCATACATAATTTGTTATGTGATATTTTGATTGATTGACTATTTATTTTTCACGGAATAATTATTATAAAAGAATTAATATAGTTATTTTTAGAATTGATAATGTGATATTCAATAATATTTATTCTTTACTTTATATCCACCACATTTTTTCCTTTTTATAACACAAAAAGTATTTTTAATAATGTTTTATGTGTTTTTATAAATATTCATTAATTCTTGTAACTATATTGACAGAACTCGATGTCTATTGTTAATTTCAGGTCCTAAGTTAAATATTTAAATTTCTGTAGTATATAACAAACAATTTTATATGTCTATATTTTGGTATTTTTTAAGATAAGATAAGATCTTTATTTTCTGGTAGACAACATAACATCGCATAGGAAGAGTCATACACGTAAATCTAGACCATAGAAACACTCAACAATTCTAAAATTCAGAATTTCAATTTTCAGATGAAACCAAAAAGCTGAAACCACAGGTTTGAAGTAAAAGTTATCAACCTCAATTAAAATTGTCCTAAGAACATTCTCAAAGAAACATGACATCTCAGAATAAAAGCATATAAACAAAACATTACGGTTCTACGACATAAACTCTTCAACACTATACAGACACTTTTCAAGTAGAAATTATCACAATTGTTTTTTGAATATTTCAATACACTCACTTTATTTTATATAATTTGGCAGTTTATTAAATGCCCTGGGCGCCATAGAGGGGGGAGATTTGAACGAAACGCTAAATTTATTAAAAGGTACATGAAGGTCATTTTTTGTTCGGGTATCAAATTGATGTCTGACTGTATTGGTACTGAATAAAGTACCTCTATTCTCAAATGCGTGAACAGAAAGTTCAAAAATAAATAATGAAGGAAGTGTTAAAATTTTATGGTACTTGAAAACTGTGTTGCATTTATATGTCAAGGATAGATCGGTTTTATTTGATATGATCACAGATGTATCTTCTGCATATGAAGTTAATGATGTCGGTACTGATGAAATACTCAAATCAATAATAAAAAGGATAAACAATACTGGGCCCAAAACTGAGCCCTGAGGCACACCAAGATCAATGTCCTTTATTTCAGAATTTTTGTTGTTCACAGTGACATACTGTTTTCTATACCTCAAATAATCTGATATCCATTGTAGAGGTAGCCCTCTGATACCATATTTATCCAATTTTTCGAGTAATATAGAATGATTGACGCAGTCGAATGCCCTGCTAAGATCAAAAAAGATTCCCACAGGGCACTCGCCTGCCTCAATGAATTCGATTATTCTATCATAGTATGAATGAACTGCTGTTGTGGTTGATCTCTTACTGAGAAATCCATGTTGGCTTCTAGAGAAAATATTGAATTTATGACAGAAAGAAAGCAGCCTATTCAAGAACGCGTATTCGAAAACTTTTGAGAAACTTGATGGAACTGTTATTGGTCTTTAGTTTTCTACTGAATGTTTGTCGTCCTTCCTGAATACTGGAAAAATTCTTCCAATTTTCAACATATTTGGAAAATTGCCAGTGGAAAATGATAGATTCACCAAATGTAAAAGTGGAGTGGATAGGATATGGAGTATTTTTCTCAAGAGAAACATGGGTACTTCATCGTGACCTGAAGAAAACTTATTTTTCAATTTTATCCGATCATACGGGGTAAGGAAAAAGGAGCCACATGATGTTGCGATCTTTTGAATAAAGAAATCTGAATCAGGACCTTCACAGTCGATTTGGTTGATGATGTTTCGGGGTTCTTCTATAAAATAATTGTTGAATAAGTTTGCTACAGTCGCTGGTTCCTTCACAAAATAATCCCCCACTTTCATTTCAATTTCATCTCGAACAATTTCTGTTTTATTTGATAGTTCAGCAACTATTTGCCATGCCGATTTTGTTGGGTTGTCAGATTTATTGATTTTATTTTGAAAATACTCTTTTTTTGTTGTTGTAATCAAATGATCATGTTTTTGTTTTTCTGTTCTATACAAATCTGTCAACTCCGAAAACTTCATTTTCAACATATGTAGGTCTTTTAGATTTTGGCTGGACAATTTAACTTCATCATTTATCCATTTGTTTTTCAGAGAATCGATTTTATGACACTTGTTAGGAAAATGAATGTCGAAATAAAATAAAAATATTCCAAAAAAGAACTCAAAAGCTTGATCTAGTTCATTTATGTCAGAAAGTCCTGTCCATTTCTTACTTTCGATATCAGTGACACATTTTTGGATCGCGTCATTACTAAACAGTGCTTCTCAAAAGTCCTCTCCCTCCCCTTTTATTTTTGGAGCGATTTTACATAAACAAGTGAAATTTGGAAACTGAATATAAAAGGTTGTAAACTTCCCTACTAGTGATGATAGATGACGAAATCGTCAAAGATGACGTCACAAGGCCATTGTGACCAATAATCTTGAATGGAACCCTACGGCAAGCGACACCTCTTGTAAAAGGTATCGACAAAACCTATTCAATAATACTAATTTTGTTTGTGTTTATGGCAGTTTTGGCAACTCGCTTTTAAAAAACGCAAAGCTGTGATGGATTAAATCAGTTAATACTAAAATTCAAAATTCAAGCTCCGCCTCTGGTTAGTTGTCAAATAAGCTGACGTTTTGTTAGTCTCCCTAACTCGACGTTCTTGTAATTGTCCAAGTTTTTGTACATTTAATGATTTGTGTATTGTTGATCGAACGTTTAACTGTTTTATCAGATTTTGGTACTTTTAATATTTCTGTACATTCCAATAATTTGTTAAACTGTTGTGAGCCGAACGTTTAAGTGCTTCAAGAAGCGAAATGGTACGTGCTCTAGGTGATAAAGTAGCAGCTATCCTAATTCTTGGTGAAACTGGACAAAATATTCATGCAGCAGAACGCATTTTTAATGAGAGGTTTCCCGATCGTCTCGTTTCGAGGACTCATTTGAGGGAGCTTCTCCGTAAGTTTGTAACAACGGGTAGTATTAATGATGCGAAACGATCTGGCAGACCACAAATTTCTGATGAGAAAAAAATTGATATACTGGCAGGAGTAATAGTTAATCCTACTTCTTCAACAACTCACGTTGCATCTACCTGTAAAGTCAGTCGAAGTACAGTACACAGGGTGTTGAAAAAAAACAAATTTCATCCATACAATTTCAAAATGGTTCAACAACTCTCAGACGACGACCCAGACCGAAGACTAGAATTTTGTGAAAATATGGAAACTAAAATTAACCAACAGCCAGACTATGTCGAAACAATTTGTTTTAGTGACGAAAGTACTTTCTATCTAAATGGAAATGTAAATACACATAATGTGAGGTATTGGAGTGACGCAAATCCTCACCTGTTTCGTGAAACACATACCCAATTCCCCCAGAAGGTGAATATTTGGGCAGGTATCCTGGGAAACCACATAATTGGGCCTCTCTTTTTAAATAATAATTCAACTGGTGAGGTTCATCTGGAGCTGTTGCAAAACACAATAGAACCCTTTAATCCTTGAAATTTTGGAAGATAATCTAGTTGAATCTGGCAATTTGGAAATAACATTCTAACAGGATGGTGCTCCTCCACACTATTACGGTGCAGTAAGACGGTATTTGGATGAGGAGTATCGTGGTAGATGGATTGGACGACGAGGTTCAACGGAATGGCCAGCTCGATCACCGGACCTCACACCTTTGGATTTTTTTCTGTGGGGGTACCTTGGATCGAAAGTTTACGCCAGTGAACCTGACAATATTGACGTTTCAAAACAACGTATTGTTGCAGAATGTGAGGCTGTTTCCGCAGACACATTTGCAAAAGTACGAGAAGAGTTCAAAAATAGGATATTTCACTGTCAGGCAGTAAATGGAGGTCACTTCGAGCAATTTCTTTAAGTAGATAATGATTTTTAAATCTGTAATTAATATCATATTGAATGGAATTTAAATTTTAATGTTTACTCTGAGCCATTAAAACTGCCATAAACACAAACAAAATTATTACCATTGAATAGGTTTTGTCGATACCTTATGAAAGAGGTGTCGCTTGCCGTAGGGTTCCATTAAAAATTATCACGTGACCTTGTGACGTCATCTTTGACGATTTCGTCATCTATCATCACTAGTAGGGAAGTTTACGACCTTTAATATTCAGTTTCCAAATTTCACTTGTTTATGTATAATCGTTCCAAAAATAAGAGGGGAGGAGGGGACTTTTGAGAAGCACTGTATATACGTTTAGGTTGTACAGCTATCCGGTTGGAATTTTGTATCGCTCCGAAATCGAGCAAAACTGATTTGTGATCACAAATCGTATCATCCACAACACAACAGGTTCCGTGGTTTATGAAATTCGTTGGCCAATGAACTATGGGATTCATATTGAAGGATTCAAATACATTATATAATTTGATAAGATCTCTAGAGGGATGACTACAATAACTATCCAAATTAAAGTCTACACATACCAACAAATTGAAATTTGGTTAAAAAATATCAACAAGTAGGTCATACATCCTATTCAAAATAATATTTATGTTCCCGGAAGGGGACCTTTAACAACATACAGCGCGCGTCAAAATTATGGAACAAATTCGATATTTCGCAAGCCATGTACTTTTGACAAAAATCCTAGAATAGATCGATTTTTATTTTAAAATGCCGATTTTTTTATGTATATTCTAAAGAGGTTATGTCACTGGTTTTGACATGGTGACGTAATCGGTAATGTTTTTAAATTGGAATAGATGTCTTGTGATACCTCATCTGAAAGGCCTTTCAATACTGCATTCAATGATAATAATTAATTAGGTATTTTTTCACAGGGCGAACAAAAATTAATATTTTATTTCAATAAGAGAATAACTTTATATCCGACAAAATAGAATAGTTAAATAAGATGTTCCAAATGCCATCCACCAGTCTCTTGACAATAAGCAAATCTACGGACACATTCCTCTTGCACATTGCGAATAACTTCCGGAGTAATTCTGTTAATTTCGATCCTAATTCGATTTTTCAACTCCTGTAGATTTTGCGGCCTATCTACATAGACCTTCGATTTTAAATAACCCTACAAGAAAAAATCCAGGGGCGTAAGATCTGGAGATCTTAGGGGCCACTCTATCGGTCCGCGTCTACCAATCCACCTCCTAGGAAAACAGTTATTCAGAAACTCGCGAACATCACGTGCATAGTGCGGGGGTGCACCATCTTGTTGCAACCAAATACTTTCATTCGGTGAGTTAGGATTGTTGGCGTTTGGAAAAATATATTTTTATTATTATTACATTACGATTAAGAAATTCTTGTCTTGTCCTTGATATGTGTGACAAATTTCAGATTATTCGGATGTTTGGAAGTGGGTGAATATTCACTTCCAAGATTCTATTACATTGTGAGTTATTCAGTTACAAGTAAAGATAATAAAAGCGTGTTAAAAAATGCACAATTTTACTTTTTTGAGCCAAGGCTCTAATCCCTCAGACTGCCCTGGCAGACTGGTGAGTCAGTGCTCTACTACACCAATGGATCCTTTCCAAATATTGATAGTTAGCTATTTCCTAGTCTAAAATGGAAACAAAAGACAATCACAAATTATTGCCATAATAGGCAAGTTAGTGTCAAATAAATGTCAGTTTAAATATCAACAAATATTCTTCACAAATTCTAAGTGAAAAGGTTCTAAAAGTAAACTATGGCTACTTTAAGTGAAACCCAACGCATAGAAATTTTAATTTTTATTGGATGCGGAGATAGAACCAGAGGTATGCGACTTGTTCAATGCGAAGTATCCAAATAGACCTATCAGTCGTTCAACAGTCAGTAAGATTGAGAAAAAATTTAGAGAAACTGGTCATGTCAAACATATCCCGAATGCTGGACGTCCTAAAATAGAAGAGAACGTGAAACTTGATGTTCTATTGGGTGTAGAGAATAATCCTCACAATACTTCACGACAAATTGCAGCAGACCTTGACATATATCAAAGTTCTGTATTACGTATTCTAAAAGCAGAAAAGTACCATCCACACAAAGTACAGCTACATCAACAACTCAATGATGATGATCCCGATCGCCGTATGGAGTTCTGTGAAATAATGCAGGATTTGTGTAACCGCAATCCACGTTTTATAAAACAAATTCTGTTTTCCGATGAGGCTACGTTCTGCCTAAATGGTTCAGTGAATCGTCAGAATTACAGATATTGAAGTAGGGATAATCCTCACTGGATGATGGACGGGCATACTCAATACCCTCAGAAAGTCAATGTTTGGGCAGGGATAATAAACGACAGGATTATTGGCCCGTATTTTTTTGAAGGAAATCTCATAGGGGAGCGTAACTTGGAATTTTTAAGAAATGAACTCATACCTAGCCTTGCCGATACTTTTCCAAACGCCAACAATCCTAACTCACCAAATGAAAGTATTTGGTTGCAACAAGATGGTGCATCCCCGCACTATGCACGTGATGGTCGCGAGTTTTTGAATAACTGTTTTCCTAGGAGGTGGATTGTTAGACGCGGACCGATAGAGTGGCCCCCATGATCTCCAGATCTTACGCCCCTGGATTTTTTCTTGTGGGGTTATTTGAAATAGAAGGTCTATGTAGATAGGCCGCAAAATCTACAAGAGTTGAAAAATCGAATTAGGATCGAAATTAACAGAATTACTCCGGAAGTTATTCGCAATGTGCAAGAGGAATCTGTCCGTAGATTTGCTTATCGTCAAGAGACTGGTGGATGGCATTTCGAACATCTTATTTAACTGTTCTATTTTGTTGGATATAAAGTTATTCTCTTATTGAAATAAAATATTTATTTTTGTTCACCCTGTAGAAAAATATATAATTAATCATCATCATTGAATGCAGTATTGAAAGGCCTTTCAGATGAGGTATCACAAGACATCTATTCCAATTTAAAAAAATTACCGATTACGTCACCATGTCAAAACCAGTGACAGAACCTCTTTAGAATATACATAAAAAAATCGGCATTTCAAAATAAAAATCGACGTATTTCGGGATTTTTGTCAAAAGTACATGGCTTGCGAAATATCGAATTTGTTCCATAATTTTGACGCGCACTGTATAATAATTTTGTTAACTGAATCTAGTTTATATGAAATACCACAAACTTCGAAATCTCTATCAGCACAGTATTCATCTAGATCAAGTTTATGTATGCCCATTATATTTTTTGTCAGTATAGCAACACCTCCACCCTTCATTTCACCTCTACAATAACTGCTACTTAGAAAAAAGCCATTGAAATGAAATGAGTTAACTGACTCTCGTTTGCACCATGTTCCAGTAATACAAATAAAGTTCAAATCAAACTCATCAATGTCTGCAAATAAAACATCAATTTATTTATCATTTAAACACTGAATGTTCAATAATAAAAGATTCGGGTCAAAAACTAAATCAGTCATACCTCTCGCCTGGTCGTCGTCCTGCGTTCTAAAAAACGGCTTATACAAGCACCATAGGGCCACACGTTCGGGTTCATTGCCTTCCTGAAATTTTCTTCAGGAAAACGGGAATTCGTAGACTCACACATTGCTTCCGGAAAATTCTCATTGAGTAACGCTGTGAAAGATGCAACCGTTGTTTCCTTGTCAACTCTGCAAACATGAAGAGTGACATGTTTTGGTACTCCTACAGCTACAGTTCCTTTGTTGTTTCCAGTTATCATCTGTCGTCTATTTCTATTCCTTCTACCTACAGCTTGTTTCCAGTCATATTTTGAAGAAGATGTCGGATCATGGGGAGTTTGTGAATTTCTTGGATTATCTTTATTCAAATTAATGTATTCGGTAAGATTTAGTGATGTTTCGTCATGCAGGAGAGCAGCTGATACATCATTTCGTTTTATTATTGGGGAATTCCCTTTGTTTTCATTCACAGGTGGATTCGCCTTTCTGCTCGTATTCGGAGTCTCTTCTGGCTGAACCCAGACACTTTTTTGTTTGATTTTGTCAGGTACTACTTTATCATCCACCTTATTTTTTTATTGGGACTAATATCTGACCTTGTGTAGATAAGGAGACGGGTTTGTTTTGTTTCAGAATATTATTTTCAGTAATGAATGCATGCTTTGTCAATAAGATTTCGGCCTTCGACAATAAAGTAAATTTTTGATTGATTGATTGATTGATTGTTAGCTGCTTCCTACACTCCTTACTATTGCGCCCTACGTTTTTCCTTTAAAATCTTACAAGTATTTCCATAGCTATTAAAAATTCGCAATTACAAATATCCGAGACTGGGGTACTAAATCTGTATGGGCCTAGGTGTAATAATTTTATCATTTTAGTCCGTTTTATGCACGTGGTATACTGAAAGATGTTATCCAAATAATTATTCATTAATGATGTGATCCGAATATTCAACTGAAGTTAAATCGAACTGAATGTAAACCAGTTTGGTTATGCAGATTTCTTTTGATTTGAGTCGGATTACATAAAAATATTCAGGATCGTTCAGAGAGATTCGAATCTACCATCAACTTTTGGATGTGAATTTCAACGTTGATACAAAAATACAAAGTCGTTTGCGTTTTTCAATGAAAAGATGTTCCATATTTTCTTGATTGATGGCAATTTTGGAATAAAAAAAAACTGAAATCCCCCTTTACGACTGGCCGCGCCATCATATATTTCTTTTTTTGGAAAATCCATATTTGATGAAAACACTCATTACAGTGGAGATGTATTGAGAATTGGCACTTAATCGATTTTTTGAACAAATACTGGACTCCTTCCAAGGGGCAGAGGCGCAATATTTGGAGCACGAGAATCCAAATACATTAAAAATATTGAAGACCACTAGATTGGATTCTTGTTATTTTCACACCTAGGACATTTTTACTTTCCAATTTTGAGGCCAAATAATCGCTCAACTCTTTGTGACATCGATTCAGAACCCATGGAAACGATTTATCTGATCGAAAATTCTTGAACTACATCCAGCTATTTTCGTTCTATGAGAATGTATCTAATGGAAATTTTTTCCATGGACTATCAGTCTATCACATCAAGGGAATGCAAACTCCAAATTCACCTTGGGATTATGTTAGAAAAGTCCACGCAATTCAATTCTTGATGTTTTTGAAGAAAAAACACAGACAGTGATGACAAAATACGAGACAAAATTAGTTCACTCTAATTGAAAATATACGAATTGGCAATTGCGGTTGTTTGAACTGGGTTAAACGCCAAAAATACATCGGTCACTTTATCATTCGCGTGCCTGAATAGTTATTTCAAATAAATGTCCCCTCATTAGCACCGGCGAGAAAAAAACGACAAACCAGGGAGTGATTGAACGATGTAGTCTGGATTATATTTTGATACATCAAAGAAGATCAAATGAATGAGTAGTGGGGACTCGCAACAGACATGTGTAGTATTTCTGAAAATCATGCACGATACATTGGTGTACTTCGAATAGCAGAGCAGAGGTGACCTTCTAGTTCTAATTGTTTTGTCTGCCTATTTTGAAAAATTCCGATACTCTTGATGTATTTATTAATTTGATTTCAGACAGACTTTTATGATAATTATGTCATTCACGAAGCGTGTAAGCTCAATTAAATTTAGGCATAAATTTTTTTTCATTAACAAAATATCACCGCAGCAAAAAAAACGTTTGTTACTGATTTCAAATATAAATTAATTTTGTCATTATATCTATTACCGTGAATCTATATAGTTCAGGTATACTATAGATTACCCAGTCGTTCTGTATAATAGCGTACTTTTGTAGGTAAAGTATGATAATCAATAAGTGTAGAAGTCCTTGACTCAAAGTGGAGTGGAATTTTTCATAAATGATACTTTGAGTTTCATTCATTTATGTATGAAAATCAATATATTTATGCAAGTATTACATACTCTGTTTCGCAAATGCATATAATGCCTAGTTATTCACTCTTTTCTGACAGAATATTCCATCTCAAGGCACTAACGACATGGAATTAGTTCAGACTGTTTAAGTGAAATACATGGAAAATCCCCCAAACGCATAATACCCGCACAGTTTGAGAAGTTGATTCTTTGGGAGAGAAGAATGTTTTTGAAATCTATAAGCAAAAAAAAAATTAAAAAATAAACTCAATTTCAATCTGCTTACATGGTTAGAGAATGAACAGATCTAATTTTTATACCAATGAGATGAGAAGAAATAATTATTTCCCAATGTTCTTCATGAAACACACTTCATTTTCGTTAGCTTGAACCATTTCAACAAATACAAAATGAACTTTGAAAAAATCCAATTCCCAATGACTTGATTTTCGTTGGCTCGAATCGTTTCCATAATTGAGAGAATATTATTCTACAAAACTTCTTTTTGCTATTGTATTCATAAAAATATATGAATTTGATAAAACTGAATATATTTTCCTAACCACAATTTCAATATGTTTTCCCAATATATTCAATATTCTCATGAGATTGCTTGACAAAACTTGTAATCTTAAGTATAATCAGGAACTGAATGAAAAAACAATCTTTATAACAAACCATTTTATTACCCTTAACCACCTACACTCCGAGTAGTACAATAGTTGCATATGGACAAATTCCAAGTGGTCGGTTTTTCTATGTATTTTGGGGTGCTGAATCCAAATTTGAAGTTTGCTGACATTTCCTAATATTCGCAAAAAAAGAAATTTCTGCACCGTATTCAGTGTTTTGCCCATAACTCCAAAACTATGCATTTTATTAAAAATACTATGGCCTGCAATATTGAAGAATACAGAATTTACTATACATTTTTTGCACTATATCAAGACGTAAGACCAACGGGTGAGGAGCTAGAGCAAGTTGGAAATTGACGAAATTTGAGTACTTCGCAAAAAATTCGTCAATAGTTGTAGATTTTTCGCAGATAACACATAATCTACGCATTTCTCGGAGATACGCGTCGAGTATGAATTGAAAGAGCATAACATTCCTTATATAAATATAACTTTTTTATTATTGAAGACAGAAAAATGAAATTTGGGCGTTGTGTATAATAGTTCAATTCATATCTTTTGACATATTTACTTGTTTTGCCGTACTTCCGGTTTGACCGAAAATGACCCCAACTTTCCATTTTTAAATGGGACATCCTATATATTTTCACTTATTTCGATCGAGAATGACATTCTTAATCCAACAATAGCTCACTTGTCGATATTTGACAAATAAAGTCATTTTTATTCCAATTTTTATTTTTTGGTCTAGAATGCCATGGATCGTGTAAATCGCTTCATTCTTGATCAAGTAACATGGGAAGAAACGACTTAGAGGCTTATGACTTTTTTGGAATGGAAAGGGGGTGGCTCGTCGGCTTTTGGTGAAAGATCCTTTTTTTACGAATAATTTGATACCACACTTTTACTTTGTTTTTTGCAAAAGGGAAAGCCTATAGTAGTCTGCAGACGCACAAGGGATAGTGCAAAAGATGCTTCTCAAGATAACTTTTCCAAAATTTCAAATGGCCATTGTCGAGAGACTTTTTCGAATATATAAACCAAATCGAGTGTGCATCGATTATTCATACGGCAGATTTTAATACACTAGAGAGAACAGTGATTCCTGCACATACAGACGATATACAGGGTGAGTCCAAAGATAGCAAGTTTTTCAGTGATGTCCAAAAAATTGAGCGGTGGAATTTAATTAATTTTCAGATATTTTGTAGGATATTAATATCAATTGCGATTAATGATATTATCATCTCCTGAATTAAGCTGATATATCTATATGTATTTCTCATGAAATAGCACCAGTCCTGCTTATTGATATATCCAAATCCCTGAAATTCCGGAAAAGTCGATTACAAACTCGATCGTTCACGGTGAAAGTTCACTCTTTAGATACATAAAATATACTGGGTGGATCATAAACTAGTGTCCTTTACTGATAATTTCCTTGAAGTAGTTATGTCACTGAAGCATTTTCAGAAATACATTTTATTCAACACACATCTGCCGAAAGATTTTGAATAATATTATTACTAAATAAAACTTTCTCTACTACGATTAGTAGAACAATTCGAATGATGGTAGAATAATCTCGATAAATAGTGCAAAGAATTAAAACAGAAACATTGATTTACAACAAAATAGGAAACGAAATATGCTCATATTCCATCAAAAATGCTAATGAAGAACGACAGGAAATCCAGAATTATTCAAGTTTCAGTGTTTAAATGACATCCTGTTGGAAACCTTGGGCTCACCTCCGGATAACTGTCAATTGATGTATTATATTACCTACTACCAGGCGAAAAGTGACATCTGTGAAGGTGAAGCGTTACTGAATTAGCTACGTGTTTTTTTTTGCATAGTTTTCTGATAGTTTATTGGTTACCAGAATATTCATTAGAAAAATCGAATTAAACGGTTTTCTTCACATAAGGGATTCAATATAAAATTGAACCAGAAAATGGTAGATATTCATTGTTACTTTATCGATCGATGATCGATCGATGATGACTACTAAGGCAAATGGCAGAAAATATATTTTTTCTGTGACGGGAAAAAAGTTTTGACATTTTATCTCTGTTGATAGGTAACAAAATATCACTTTTTATGAAGTTGCTTTTTTTCCTGGGAAAAAAATGAGTCCTCTTTCCCCGGATATATATACACATAAGTGAAGGTAGATATTTAATTTTAGAATATTTCATCATACAAAAGTTACATTTCCTTCATATCAAAAGAACAATTATTAAATGCGCATTGCATGAATGACATGTTTCTTGAACTATTCGGTACAACAGTCGAATTTTCTTGTGTTGAAATTATATTTTTTCTCTGACATGGTCACAACTGCCGTTGTTGTACCTGGTCGCAAATCGAGTGTTATTTCAGCACTGCCACACGTTCTTAACAATTTATTAGCAATTTCTGCCCTGTGTGCTACCGATTCATCAACATACCTTTCAGCGACCGTTGATGACTTCCAACCGCCATGTTTCTTTAGTGTCGTCAAGTCTCCCCCAGATTAAACTAAAAGTGTAACATACGATCTTCGAGATGAATGACCTGTATATGAAATAGCATTTTCAAGTTGAGGAAAATTAGCTACTATTCCTGGTACCTTATAAAACTGATGTTTACCCACAACCTGATTGATACATTTCCCATTGCGATATGCATAAAACAGGCAGCTATCCTTTGCTGCTGTTGGACGAAGGGCTATGTACATTCGATAAAATTTAATATATTCTTCAGTAACTACAAATCTCCTGCTTAAATCATTCTTTGTTTGCTTAAGATTCACAATAACTTTCCCGAATCTTCAATATCATATACTACCTGGCTGATTTCACAAATTCGACAAGCTCCTGCATTCCCAAATACAACAACAACCTTGGCCATTAAATAAACTTCATCGGGAGCATTATTTAAAAAATCATTAATTTGTGTACTCGCAGTTTTCTTGGGCGTGTAATCTTTCCCCTTCTGTTTCAGAAATTTAATTAGTTTGAAATATTTTAAGATGTCTACATTATTATTGGATTGTAACATACTTTCAATCATTGAATAATTCGACCACAGTTGATGGCTTTTGTTGTGCCAATTCCGAAAAATAAGCCGATAACTCCGTCTCCGAGAAAGAACTGCATGTCTTTTCATCTTCCATTCCATATATCTTGAATACGTGGTTTCGTAAATTTTCCGCGATTTAGCTGGCAATAATTTTTGTAACGCTACTTTCGCTACATCTACTGAGTGGAGTCAGAGAAAACTCGGAATCAGAATTTTTTTAACCTTATATTATTCAAATAACTACTAAACAACCACTAAGTTCGCAATTTTTGAATCAAATCACATAATTAAATCGACAGATATTTGATTACTTTAAAGGTTTCCTTAGCAACGCAGGTCTAATTGTCGCTTTAAGTACAACAGCCTACCTGTTTAAAATTTCACATCGATAATTTTCTGATTTTAATATATTGTAATAATATGTTTTTTCAATATCAAATCGTCGTTTTTCCCGTCACAGAGAAAAATAGTGTATTAGCTCTCGAGCTAAATTCTGATATTTTTTCTCTTGTATGATAAATAATTATTGGTATTCCTGGAAAACGTAGATATTTTTATTCGCATAGTGATTTGAGTATTTTTTAGAATAGATTCGAGTAGATAAATTGCATCAGACTATGGACATAATGCATATATCTTTGTAGATAATTCAAAGCCTCCAAGAGAAATATGGAACTTCATCTAGCAAGCCAGTAGTGGGAGCACATAAGATAGGAAACAGTAATTGCTGTAAATTATTGAATACAGACGAAGACACGGCATGTGCAAAGAGGACATCTGTTACAGTTATACAAGAAACATCAGCAATAAATCTTCAGATGCGCAAGAGCTGGAAAGTGTCAAGAGGAGTTGTAGAAAAAACCCGAGCGTGAATTCAAAGCAGAATGTGAGGCAAAAAATCCTGATTTGTCGTTTTGTCCGATATTATCAAATAAAGAGTTGTTGAGACAGCAACACGTAAAGGTCTTTCCAATACATATGAATTCATTTGTGAAAAAAAAGAAATTCTTATTGCATACATGATATGTTAGATAATGCATCTGTCATGTAGGGTAATATAAAAGGTTTGGCCAACAGTTTGGAGAGTACTTCACCTGATGTTTTTATATTGTGTGTGCCATTTGGTGCAGCGGGTGAAAAACTCTCGAAATCTGTAGTACATCCAGCTAGGGATATTGTTTCTCATTTTGCTCACAGCTACCAAAAAATAGGACAACTGAAGGATTGTCAGATATTTGTTGATTTGAAACCTCACAAATTATTGAAACCAAGCACAACACGCTGGCTGTCTCTCCGGGCAATGAACAATTGTTGTTCTTCTATTAGCGCCTGCCATCCAGGCTGATCTGAGAAAGTTGAGGTTATAACAGAACACAATTTATTATTACATGTAGTCTGGTTCACAAGTTCCATTTGGTCCCGTTGGAGAAAGCCTTCACGTAGAATCATGACCAAGGTGTCATTGGATGCGAAATTTCATTTAGGTATGATTTACGCTATGTCCCATGGCTCGAAAACAAATAGTTTGAAAGTTATAAACAATTCATTAAAAAAAAAGAGTCGTTTTTGCAAATATTTCGAAAACTATTGCAGATATCGGAAATCTGAAGAAAGATCCAAAGAGAACAGAAAATTTCCTAAACAAAAGCCTACGTCCCGGATTTGTAGCACCAATATTTATAATTTTAATTGAGCAGTGAAAATATGGGGAAAAACGGATGACTCGGGGCGCGCGTGACTCTGCTCGGATGCTTATACAAAAAAAATCTTTTAACTGATTAAATTTGAATATTGAGGAATGGAAAAATCAGGCACTTGCTGGGCAATTGAATAAACAATAATCCGCCGGCAAAAAAGATTACCTCAATTTTATTATTAATTATGCTTTTGTTAATTAAATAATTTTTCCAAGTTCGAAGTACAAAAAACCTCGATTATTTTTAAACCGTAAGCCAGAAAAAAATATTCTTATGAGCTTTTCTTTAAAGGCTTCAGGAAAGATACTCGGTGGAAAAATTAAAGAAATTCAATTTTCCATTTTTTTATCGACACTTGAAGATACTGAAAAAGTAAATACATAAATAAAACATTGAATATTTTTTTTAATATCCCGATTGATTTATTCCTTTATTTCTAAAAGCTAAATAAAAATATTGTTTTTGATTTTTTACTACAATTGTTTGGAAAATTATAAATAAATACATTGTTTATGAGATTTAAAAAAAATCGGTTCTGAAAAAAAAAATCATTGCTCAAAATCGCACATTTTTTTTTTGCAAGTAGATATTGATATTGAGAAACGATTTTTTTTCAATCATTATTTCTATTGTTCTTTCTCATTCTGATTTTTTTTTCTTTCAATTTTCTATTTGTTTATTAATTAAACAAATTGTTATGAACAAATATATTTTCGTAATATTTTTTTAAATACTGCAAAAATAAACAGAAATGACCATGTGTCATTTTTTGAGCAAAAAAATTGTTTTACATTTTTTATTTAATTTTAAAAATTCTGATGCTCTCAACTCTATTTTTTTCCTTGTTTCTTATCATTATAATTATTATAACTTATAGACTATTGAAGATACGACGAGAACACTTGAAGTCTTCATTGTTTTCCATGAAACAATGAACAAATTGACCTTTTCTTTCAAGCTCTTATTCAATTATTTATTAACTTTTTTGTTATTTTTTATGAAAATACCCCCAAAAAAACTGTCAAAGCTTTTAAATTTGGATATCTTCTTAAACTATCAAAGATACGATAAAAACACTCCAGGTCTTTCATGTTCTTTATCAAACAATGAACAATTTGAGCTTTTGGTTGAAGAACGGGGAAGAACAACAAGAAGCAATAAATTCGAAAGTCGACGGTGATTCGTGACAAAACGTCAAAGAAATAAAAAAATTAAAGAAATAAACAAAAACTGTTTTATGTACAAAAGTAATGCATGAAGTAATCGATGAAGTTTTGAAAATTATATATTATGTCAATATTACTTTTAGTTCCTAAGAGACCAGGGCTAAAAAAGTGAGAACATTTTTTTTCCCAAATATTTTTCGTCATTACCCAATAAATAATGTTGTAAGCACTTCAACCAAATTTTTCATTGATTAATAAAGAACAAAAACGACCTGAAGTATTTTTATCGTATCTTCGATTGTTTATAGAATCATCAAATTTATAAGCCTTGAATTATTTTTTTTGAGATAATTTTATAAATAATAAAGAAGTAAATGAATAATTATGTAACAGCTTGAAATAAAAGCTCAATTTGTTCACTGTTTCATGGAGAACAATGAAGATTTCAAGTTCAATAATTTTCAAGTTATAATAATTATAATAACAAGAAACAAGAAAAGAAATAGATTTGAAAAAATGAGAATTTATAAAATTAAATAGAAAATAGATAACAATTTTTCTGCTTGAAAAAGGACACAGCCATTTTTGTTTATTTTTTGTGGTATTCAAAAAAATATAGCGCGAACATTTATTTGTTTATAACATGTTGTTTATTCAATAAACAAATGAAAAGTTTAAAGATTTTTTTTTCAGAATAAAAAACAACAATGGAAATAATGATTCGAAAAATATTCCTTAATTCAATATTTACTTGCAAAAAAAAATTAATAACTAAAAGTACTTTTAAGCAATTAATTTTTTTTCGAAGGATTTTTTTCTTAAAAATCATTTTTCTCATTAACTACATTTCCAAAAAAAAAAATTGAATTATCTCATAAGCAATGTATTTTTTAAACAATTGTAGTGAAAAATAAAATCATTTGGCTTTTAAAAAAAAAAAACAAATCAATCGGGATATTTGGAGAAAACAACAACGTTTTATTTATTTTTTGATTTTTCAGCATTTTAAATGTTGAAGAAAAAAATGCATAATTAAATCTTTTTTAATTTTTCCAGCGAGGATTTTTCCTAAAGCCGTTAAAGAACAGCTCAAAAACAAATTTGTTTCCGGCTGCCGGTTTAAAAATTATCGAGGTTTTTTTGTTTACTTCCAAAAAATTTATAATAAAATTGTGATACATTTTTTTTTGCCGGCAGATTATTGTTTATTCAACTATCCAGCAAGTGCCTGATTTTTTTCATTCCTTGATATTCATATTTAATTAGTAAATTTTTTTTGTTCAAGCATCCGAGCAGAGCGACGCGCTTTCCTCGAAGCATCCGTTTTCACCCGTATTTTCACCGCTCAATTGAAATTATAAATATTGGTGCTACAGTTCCGGGACGCAGGAAGGACTTTTTTTCAGGAAATTTCCTGTTTCTTTTGATCAGGATATCTGCAATAGTTGCAAAACACCGACCCCTCTTTTTTTTCAACTAAATTGACTAGACTAGACTATTTGTTTGTGGGACATGGAACATAGCGTAAATCATATCTAGATAAAATTCCACATCCAATGACACCTTGGTCATAATTTTACGTAAAGGCCTTCTCCAACGGGACAAAATAGCATTTGTGAACCAGACTAATGCTCTTACTGTTGAGATTATTCACAAGAAGCTCCCATCTGTATACTTTTTCGAATATTCATGTGAACTCACATGAATATTTAGTAGCCCTAAGTTTGGTAGGTTATTAACATTGAACGTGAACGGTAAAGAACTGGTTTCCTAACTGTTGGTTATTGATTGATTCTTGGAACCATTAACTGACATTTCGAGAATATTCTATCAATTCATTATTGAGTTAGTCCAAGATACCCATGAATAAAGTTAGTTAAGTCATTATTCATCCCTAAAAAACAAAGAACCAAAAACAGTTCCCTGTGGAATGCCTTCAGTAAGTGTTCTTAAGAATTGATATGGGATATATCAGATAAATATTTTGATAAAACCGAAAAAATATTGAAAAGGGCACTATGCTAGGAAGCACGAAAAGCTGAGAAGGCAAGGAAAGAGGCCAGTCTGATGCTTGAACCAGCGGAAGTTCACAGAAAGACATGTTTCCAGGTAGTTTCACTTAGTATATATTTTTTGGCTCCCAACTAAAAATGTTGTTGAACATTTTTTGACAGTTCTAACAACCATCCAAATTTTGCCATTTTGTGTCATATGAAACAATTTCACCCAATCATTTCAACATTACACTGATATTGCATTCAGTGCAATTATCAATCACTATGACAACACGATTGAGTTTGACAACTTCATTCCAAATAAATTTCAAAATGTCACGTTTTGGCAATGCGAATGTTCGAAGTATAAATGCGCTAATCAAAGAAAAAATTCCCAGAAATACAACCCACAGTCACAAATATATTTGGGGAATATTTATGGGACTTTGCTGCGAACAAGAATATGAATTAAATGAACATAGAAGCTTAGAAGAATTGGCGTTGATACTAAAAGATTGGGCGGTCAATATGAGAAAGAAAGACGGGACCGAATTTGAAGAAGCAACGGTGAAAACAATGTGGAACGTGTTGTGCACACTTTTGCAAAAAAAGCACTATAATGACTATAATATTATGATTGGCCCGTTTAACAATATGATATTCAAACCAGCCCGAGATGCCCGCGATGCAATCAGGAAGAAATCATGTAAACGTTCCATTTCCAGTTCAGTTTCGTTAAATTTGTCTGAAGTTATCAAAATAATATTGCTACGGGATGAAAATTCTCCTGGAGGTCTTATGCGTGAATTTTACCATATTGCTGCTGTAGAATAAGCGTGGCGAGGAGGAGAGGCAGTTGCTTGTCTGGTGGATTTTTTTCAAGTCGAGAAAAATAACGATGACTCTTCAACAAATCGCATTGAATACAATCCGGTGTTCAGTTAAACGTGCCAAGGTGGTTCTAAAAGCTGTACAAGTGGTAAATGGTTGGTTTCCAATAGTGAAAGACAAAGCTGCCCTGTACGTCTTTTTCATAAACTGCTATCAAAACGAGGCGACAATATTACCTCACCACGATTGTTCTTAAAACCAAATCGACACTGGAAAAATTAAACTGACAAATGGTACGATAATGTACCTGTTGGAAGAAATACAATAAATGGATGGACTAAATCTGCTGCTGAGGCAATTGGCTTGAATCTAAAGGACAAAAAGATAACAAATCACTCGAATAGATCAACTGCTGTTAGTGAATTGGCAAAAAGTGGTGTAGAAGAACAACAATTGCTGAAAATGACTGATCATAGCAATCAAAATTCTATAGAACCATACTCAAATCTCGATCAAGAACACCACAACAAGATCATGAATATTATGCGTGGTAATAGATCTTCTATAGTAGAGAACAGCAACGAATCTAATGTTAGGTAAAATTTTAATAATTGTACTTTCACTAACTGTACTTTTGGTAAATAAATAAATATTTTATTGTGTTGAGTTATAAACTTATTTGTCAAAAAAATTTCCACCGAATATCCCTTGGACATTGACAAATGCCTCATAATTGTATGACAAATTTCTCAAGCTCTTTGCTTGGTAACAGCCCTCAGACTTCGGCTTCGGGCTGTTACCAAAGAACGAGCTTTCGATTGTCATAAAATTATCTCGTCTATTATCAATGTCCTAGGGATATTATAAGATACCTAGAAATCCTGGTGTACGCACCGATTCTATTCTGTTTAGACTTTTTAGAAGAGATTTTCGCGAACTACTTCAAATTTTTCACAATAGATGGTGACAAATTGACATAGTTTAACGCATCAGATCTGTTCCCCCATTACAAAATACATACGCTAACCTCAGGCAACCTGCACACTGATACGGACATATCAATTATGAAACTTCCAACCAATTGGAAAATTGAAACGCTTTTCAATCCGATTGAGGTTATGATTTGTGAATTGTTATTTCTGCAAAACTATTTGAACATTTACTCAGTTATAATTACCAATGTTTTGTATTCATTGAAATGAATCGTGTTTGTATGTTGTGTGGTCAGTCACAGGCTGTCCATTTTTTGCCGCACCAATACAGGTGAGTGAAATTGCTAATATAACACATTTTAAAAGTTTATGAAATCAATAAGTGGGCTTTTTCCAATTCCAAAATTTAAGGATTTTGTTTGCACTTCAAATGAATTGACGACAGAGTTTAGAATGTGTTGACGCATATATTCCATTTTCGAAGTACTGTTCTGGAATTCAAATCGAAGCCTGGTCCTAAAAGTTTAGATATAAATATATATATATATATATATATATATATATATATATATATATATATAGTTTGATTATTGGGTAAATTTATAGTCTCCAACGATTTTCACAATTTTGGGTTACTCACTTGCACAATCTCTCACTGAGCACTAACTTTGTGCTCCCAATTACTTCAGGAGATACGACGACCTTTCCTATGTCAATAAAGGTTTTTTTTACTCAAATTTAACGTTCAAAGTCATAGGATTCTGGACACCAATACGATGTGTCTTCCAACTTATGGAGGTTATGAATACAAACATAACTTAAACCCGATTGATCCTTCAAAAAGAATGTATGAAATAAAAAATCATTTCATTTATCATCTTCAATGCAGGAGAGAGAACTGTCTCTGAATGTGATTGAGAAGGGCATGTTTGGATTTCAGAATTGAGTTCAGCAGGCAAAAGTACGAAAATATCGTGTGAAAAATGATCGAAATATTAGTCTCAAAAAAGAAATCCAAATTGATTATATTCTATTAAGGTCTGAAAACAAAATTGATATTCAAAATGAACATTTCAGTTATTTGTTGTTGGGAAAAATGTGCACTCATTGAAGTTCAAAAGAAAAATTCCCACAGTTCTATGTATTAAACCAAAAAATATTAATAATTTTCAATTGCTGAATAGATCAACATTTCATGTAATAATGCTTATAAATTCCTCAATTAATTAACAGAATCTCACAATACCCTTTCAAGAGAGGTACTGAATGAACAAGATTCATTGATTGTAGAGAGGAAAATTTACTTTATGTCTATCCATGACTGCGTGTCACCATGATTTCCAAAGTGGAAAATAATAAATTAGCATTCATAGCACTTTCTCAGAAATTTTAAATGATAATCCACAGTAGTTTGAGAGAGTTCAATTTGAGTGACCGTTCGTAAGTTGGAAAATCTAGCGAGCAACATGATATCAAGAATAAAACTGAAAAAAATATATAAAAGAGGAGAGCGAATAGTCTTAATGAAAAAAATTAATAAACAATTGGTTTCCTCTGAACACAAGAGTTTGGAGAATGTTTGGTTTCTTCTTTCATCTCAGAAAATTATTTTCATGGCACCGCCTTTATAATCGATTTATTTTGGGGCATTCAATTTAATTTCCAAACTTAAAATGATAATGATACATCATATTAAATATAGGTATAGACAACATATTTTTCACCAAGAATATTCATTGATGATTTCTTCAAACCATTTTTTCTCTTTATTCCCAGGTAACACACACTAGTTATATATTATTGAACCTATTTGAATAGTGTTTCATTATTAATATTTCCAGTTTGGAGCCACTCCAAGACAACTATTGGATTCCAGAACCAGTTTCAGAAAAGGCTAGCATGAGCCAACCAAACCAAATTCTTAAACACTCAAGGCAATACTTCATGTCATGTGGAGAATTCCACAAAGACCTTTTCAAAATGTTGATGTGTTGTTATTCACTCATGAATGATTTTTCTAGAAGCTTTGCAGGCTATGCTAGAGCGAAACAGAGATGTGGCAAAGCTTTTTATTCGAAAAATGAGCTACGTTTGAAAAAAAAAATACCCAGCCTTTGGACATATATTTTTGGGAAAAATCAATATAATGAGATGTAAAATAATAATAAATTTTTATTGAACCCAAGAAACATGAATAATCTTGATCTATTACATATATAAAACAACTGAAATAAATTTCTCAATGTGATTTCTATCAGAATTCAATAAAAATAATGAAAGGGTCATGCATCAAGATTATTTAAATATATTTTGAATTTGTTTTACCCGAGATCATATTAAAAATGTTGGGAAAATCTGTAGAGAGCCCAAACCTCTTTCACTTCAACAGGAGGGGCTTTCATTTCATTTCCAATGCATTTTAATATCATATTTCATTATTATATATTATATATATTTTTTGGAGTCCTTCAGAAAAGCTGTAAAACTGTATTTAGTATTTCAATATTCATTACAACTTTTTGCTGAAACAATTTCATAATTTTGATGTAGTTCTTTGGATTTGACAATGAATATTTCATTGGACAAAACGACAGGTTCCTTTGGCGGATTGTATCCAAAACATGAATAATCCCTTATTCCTATATATTTGAAATGAAGATGATTATTTTGAAAAAAAGGAACTCCATATCATATTTCAGTGATATCTCAAAGTTAATAAGAAGTAATTGAGGAATTGTGCTTCTCGTTTCATTGTACTTCAATAACAGAGTCATTAAAGAATCTGAATTACAAATTAAGATTATATTCAACTTTGCGTTCATTCAAAGAGCCCTAGTCAGCAGACCAGTGTGGAGTTAGCGGCCATTTTCTGGCAGCCGTTTTTATCTGGCGGCCAAATGATCAGTGACGTCAGGGTGATCCAAAATTCATCCGAATTTTCAACCAAATCGAATGGCTGAAGACTTGGAATTGCAATGGGAATTCAATTTAACAGAAAATGGTCGAATACAACAAATGGAAAACTTAAGCATGATATACCACGATATATTTGATATGCTTCCAGACAAAAATTCAAAATGCACCCTCAAATATGTTTAGCCAAGTGGGTATTTGGAATATGTACTACTGAAAGGCTATATGTGATGATTTAAGTGCAATAAAATGTTTTGTGATCATGACAAACATAAACGTTCAAATTGACCCCCTTAAAGTCCATTTTCTGTGATAATGTATTACATTTTAAATATTTGCATATTTTATATTCAATTGAAACATCCTAATATACAACAAAGATAATATATAATGTAAATAAATAAAATGCTCCTTTCAAAGTTGTGATTCGGTGTCCTCTTGATCATAGAAGAGGACGTATGCTCCTCCACTCACAATGGATTTTGGTGATAGCGGTGATACTCTCGAGTCATTGTACTCGTGCCATGTGCCTGTGTAAGGGTAGCGACACGGAGCTGCGTTATCTAATGCATAAATATTCATATCTAATCCATCGAGAGGAAAGTCAATGAAGACATTTAATTTTCCTCTGAATCTATCCTTCTGCGAAAATCTTCTCAAGTGAATTACTAAAATTTTGGGGAATTCAAGTATAGATAACGACTTCGTGCATTTTTTCCTTTTCTTACATTTAGAACACGTGGGTTTTTCGTCATCATCCAAACTTTCTTCCCTAGTAAACGAGTCTAAACATTGTGACAGACTGAGCTTGCCAGTAATCTGTGGAATAGGGAGTGAAAGGTCCCAGAATGGGTCAAAAGTGATAGAACAATGGCCACAGAAAGTTAATTTCAACGATGATTTTAGTTGACCAACAAAGTTATCGACAATTTTTGAGTTGTCCATTCTAAGATATCTTGACCAAGACTCTTTTGCCTTTTCATTATCGCTCAAATTTTCATCGATCTCTATGAACGTAGGTCTAGGCCTTTCTCTTACTCTGTTTACATCTTCATGAAGACCTTCCAATAAATATCTGAAAAATTCCTTGGCATCCTGTTGAGCGTCACCCATAAACAAGGTGCAAATCTTTGTATCTGGTTCTTCAAAGAAACAGTGTTAACCACCACATCAGACGAATCTTCTGACCAAAGTTCTTTTACCACTCCTTCAAATGCTTCTATCAAAGAACCCTTCTTACTTGATATGCTTGTGTTGATATCCTTCAAATGTTCGTTTTTTCTCAGATACTCGAGCAACCATCTGGTATTCGATAAACATTGTATTGCGCTATTCATAAAGCAAGTATTGCCAATGTTTTTCAAACCATTAAGACCGAGAGTTTTGGAGCTTCCAAGCACAAGTGGTTTCATGGAGTTATAACTGAGGGAGATGCGCTCACCGCTACTGCTATCTTCAAAGGAATAGTCTCTTATGCGATGATTTTCTCTATCATTGGAACTCGATTGGAGGCTGCTTGAAATCGAGTTGGGTAAAGATATGGCAGATCGCGTTATTTTTTTGGAGGTGGATGAATCCAAATTATACTTTTCAGGTATTTGGCTCCGAATATCAGACTTATTGGTACTATTCGACATGTTAGTTCTTTGTGGACGAATAAATATATCATCCAAACGTTGAGTAGCAGTAATAGAACTCAGAATTGACGAACTTTCACTATTGGATATCGAGCTATATTGAGATATGTTCTTTTTAGAATGGGGATTGTAGAAAAATTCATCCAAATGACGTCCAACTGGAATGGTTCCCAACACCGAAGCTGCATTACCTCTTTTAATGGCGATGCTGATGCGTTGAAGGAGAAAGCTGGTGGATCTCCTATCATTGGTCACTTGGAAAATCTTTCTACCAATCTCTTCAATAAATTCCGTTGCTTGAAGGCCAAATACTCCTATGGAACCATCATCGAGATACCAACCGTTGAACTCGCTCTTGATCGACTTGGTCAAATCGTCGATTGCAAGACAGAAAAGAGCTGGACCTAATGGGTCTCCTTGTTGGATTCCTCTCTCTGAGATGATGATTTCTCCACCAAAATTAAAAAAAGAGGGAAAATTATAACATTGATTTAAGAATGGAAAGATATTTGGTATTGAATCCTTCACCTTCTTCAACAAGAAATTTCTGTCAACCATGTTGAATGCATTTTTAAAATCTAACTTGAAAAACACTCTTGATTTCGGGTTTGGGTGTTGATTAATATACTGTCGTGCAGCATGGGCAACAGCTTCGCACCCTCCAGGAGTTCCAAAACCAAACTGAGTTGGACGAAAAACTTCTAGCTTTTCTTTTATACTAAAACACGCCAATTTTGCCACTAGTCGACGATAAAACATTTCAACTGCTATGGGTCGAATTCCACCGTCTTTCTTTTTCAAAGCCCAAAGTGAAGCTCCATATAAAACTGTACAAATTTCAGGATTCACCCTGCCTGCCAGCATAAAGTTGCATAATGCCCTCAATGAATTTAAAAAAATTTCGCTCGCACAACCTGAACTCTCACTGAGCATATCTTGAATATGAAATGGTCTGAGCGAGTCTATGCCACCAACCGAACTTGTTTTAAAAGATTTCACTGCCTCATCAACATTGATTTTATTGACTTCTAGTGGTTCACTTTCCTGACGGTCGTATTGGAGAGGTTCAGATCTGATAGCAGCTGGGTGTTTTGACTTCAGTTGTAAAAATGTTGAATTGTCAAAACTTGCAATCGTATCGTTTGAGCTGAGAATTCTTATAGCCGATGAGAGGTCTCCATCCGAAATCTTATTCATAACACTTCTCGTCAAGTTTGGGGAAAATTTTGATGAACATTTTTTGGATTGGACATTTGGATGGGTCGAGTCATAATATTCCCAATGCAAATCGATAGTGTTAATCAATTATTAAATATTTTGCTATTTAATTACACTTTTCATTTTCCCACACTTGGTGTAACCTAAATAAAACATTTTTTGATTTTTAGAAAAAATATTGTATGCAACTTGTGCAAAAAGTGTTTATTGCACTCGACGAGTTGTCCAACTCGGCCTGACAACTTCACATCGAGTGTAATAAACACTTACTTTTTGCACTTGTTTCATAAATAACAATTTGATATCTCTAGTCACATAATAAAGAACATCAAATGTAGGGCAAGATTTTTTTGAATTCCAGAGTGTAACAATAAATGGAAATATTTTTTGGTTTAAAAAAATGTAATCAATAGAAATAACTAGGTGTGCAGCACAACTATAAGTAATTTATTCTCATAAGATGAATAATGCTTTTCAAAAATGAATAAATAACCTACTCAAAATGTTTATATATGTTCTCTACTCGCTTTATCAAACTTTGGATGTTCCTCTTTATAAACTAACTGACACTCCTATGAATTGTTAAGATTAAAGGTAAATAGGGTTTTCGTAAAACTCAGTTGAGGGGTAGCATCAGGTTTCAATCTGATTTTATTCCTTACCACAATCCTTCCTAAATAAGTGCACACTGCAGACACAATTTTTGTCACTCAATTGCTCTATAGTGGGATCCCTTCGTAAATTCCAAGAGTCATGTTTCGGAAGAGTGATCCTACAAAAATAATAAAATTGAAGTGTCTCAGAAATCATATACAGTGTGACCCACTTAAGACCGGAGCACCCTTATAAAATCTACATTCTCCGACCGATTGAATTTTTCATTTTTTCAGCAGGAAGAGTAGGAGAAGTCTACGTTTGCACCAAATTTGCAGAATATAATTCAAAATTTCAGGGCATGCTATGATTTTTTTTATGTTCTAAATTGCTAAATTTCATTAGCGATTTTTGTCGTAAAATTTTGACTTCACCACTGGATTCAGCATCCTTCATTCAGGTAAATCCTGGAATTCTATTCGAAAATATTCATTGGCAACAAAGTTATAACAATATTAATTTTGATAACATACCATTATTTATGAATATTTCCGAAAAATTCTGAGAATCGGCAACACTGTCAAAACAAACGTAGGAGATCTTTGAGGTTTCTGATAGAAATTCATAACACAAATTGTTCTCTATAACATCAGAAAGGGGTACACATTTGGAATAAAGTAATGAAGTCGAAAAACATCATAATGAGTTAATTAAAACAATTTTTGAAAGATACTGTCAGAGTTTTTGGGTTCTGGTATTATCTCCTTATACAAGCTATCCGATTTTTTCAGCAAAGTCATTTTGTTAACTTCTTCGTTCGCTAGTGTCAAAATTTTATTATTGAATTGAAAATGTAAAAATGTATTCAACTCGAGAAAGGTAGGCTGTGATGACGTTATTATTTTTAATAGTTATTCGAGTGGAACAAAAGTAAGCCCTGACAATGACAGATTGAGTCTCATAATTCGAATATGAGAAAGGTATTGATTAATATTCAATTACAATAGGACGATATTACGTTATGGCTTTATAATTGTCTTTGCAAGAAAAAATTTAGATTGTGCGCTTTTCTGGACATGATGGTAGGAGTGGAAGAGAGGTATGCAAAATATTCAATGATCGACATCCACCCCCCCCCCTATCAGTAATATTACAGTTTATAGAATAAATAAAAGTTTCAATGAAACAGGAGCTGTATCGAAGAATATTTTGAGATATAACGTGGGAAGAAGGATTGGACACGAACAGGTTATATTGGATTACTTTAGGAATAATCCCAATGCCAGTTTGAGAGTGGCAAGCCTAGATTTGAATTCAGCAAGGAAAAACATACGGAGAAGCCTGAGAAAATACAAAATGAAACCATTCAAACCCAAGTTTTTGCATATTCTGAAAGACGGAGAAAAAAAAACGACTAAAATTTTGTTTGTGTGCACAAGGAGAATACCTGAGAAACAGACGTTTCTTAGGGTGTATTTTATTCAGCGATGAAGCCACTTTCTCGACCAACGGTGTTGTTTCATCTCAAAACACTAGATTTTGGGCAACCGAAAACCCTAATTGAGTTATAAACTGCAAAAGACAATATTCGGAAAAAGTTCATGTATGGTGCAACGAATCATAGGCCCCTTTTTTTTCTGAGGAAATATAAATTCCATGAAATTACTAGAAGTTTTCAGAACTGAACTATGGAATGCTATTCATGATTTCCCTATTGTTGAGCGAATAAACTTACATTTTCAATTAGATGGAGGCTCTGTGCTTAATGCTGGAATTATCAAACAATGGCTGAATGAACAGTTTCCTCATCACTGGATTTGTCGAGGAAGTGAAGTGAGTGGATGGCCACCCAGGTCCCCCGATTTGACTCCACTTGACTTCTTCTCGTGGGGTCTTCTTGTACAAAAAGTTTACAAATCCCGCCCAAGAACTAGACAGTAGTTGTGTGAAAGAATACCTACGTCAAGCTTGTAGAGAAATAACACCCGAAGGACTCAAAAATACTGTAACAAATATTCGAAAGAAATATGAAAAATGTATAGAATGGAATGGTGGTTTGGTGGAAGCAACAAGAATTTGAAATGTATCGATTAGGGTTAGATAATTATGGACCAAGATTACTCAATGTTGTATTATCGAAGTCATTTGTTAGCCAATTTGTTAGAAATTTGGAATTAAAATCAAAATAACTTTTTTATTTCATTCGAAAATTCTTGATTGATACAATAATGGATATCATGAGGAGTCAGTTTCTCGACATTATGGATATTAATTTTTTTTCCAAAAATACCATTCTACAATATGTTATAACTCGAGAACAATTTGTGTTATGAATTCGAATTTCTACCAGAAACCCCAACGATCTTCTACGTTTATGTTGACAGTGTTGCTGATTCTCAGAATTTGTCTGAAATATTCATAAATAATGGTATGTTATCAAAATTAATATTGTTATAACTTTGTTGCCAAATAAGATTTTCGAATGAAATTCCAGGATTTACCTGAATGAGGAATGCTGAATCCAGTGGTGGAGTCAAAATTTCACCAAAAATATCGCTAATGGAATTTAGCAATTTAGAACATAAAAAAAAATCATAGTATGCCCTGAAATTTTGAATTATATTTCGAAAATTTGATGCAAACGTAGACTTTTTGATACTTTTCCTGCTGAAAAAAAAAAATAAATCGTCCGGAAAATGTAGATTTTATAAGGGTGCTCCGGTCTTAAGTGGGTCACACTGTATAAATTCAAATTGTGTTGTTCTTTATACTATAATTTATGAGTGCTTACATAAAATAAATCATTCGTCCCACAAAATAGAACCATGCACTTCCTTTTGTATAAATGTAAATACCACAAAAATTTAACCTAAAATCTTGGGCTTGGGAAAATCTGCCTCTCTCTTTATTCGTCAGACGGCGACACAGAGAAGCGAAAAGCCGAAGCTTGATGAAGTAGGTGAGTAGTATTGATTAAAACCGTACTGTTTGTCGCAGAAATGACATCTTTGCCGATTTCGGAGCGGACTGAACATTATCCGAATAAATTTCTTAGGAGAGTTGCACTTTGGTGTTGACATCTACTCAGCAATCATTCGAGACTGCTTGCAATCTAAGAAATCAAGCAGGCCATATCTGTCGCACGTTTGATCCCACACATTTTCAGATATGAGTGCATACACCAGGGTTTCTAGACATCTCATGCAAGAAAAAACCATTAATAACGATATTTTGTTAAATTCTTCGATTCAGCCTGTTTGAGTTTGAGTTGAACATACAGACACATAAATATTCTTATGAAAACAATCTCTTCTTCAAGGTTTTCTGTTGAATTGCATATAATTTTGGCTATATTATAGAAGCACTCGACTATATCATTTTTCACATTCGCGTGATGGTTTGAGTTGTAATGGAGATATCTATTAGTGTGTGTTTTCTTTCGGAAAACAGTTGTGTTGACGTGATGTGTGATTTTTTATCAGGAAATCTATAAGAAAAAGTTGGTTATTTTCCTCTAATTCCAATGTGAATTCAATCGTTGGTTCTCGTTTGTATATATGATCTAAATATGAATTTATTTCATTTGTGTTCTGGTTCCAGATGGTGAAAATATCAATATATCACCATACTTTTGGGCCATTTTCTGATTCTTTTAATTTTGTTGTTAGATTTTGAAAGATCATAATCCCAAAAGAAGTGCCAATAATGATTATTCTTCCACAAAAAATTAACTTCAAACAATAAGTTTTTTTCTTCTCCAAGTTTCAAGATTCATGTGATTATCACACAAAGTGGAATACGAAAGAAAATATTCTAATGAATCTGATTGAAAAAAGTCATCAGAGATAATGTTTAAACCAAGAATTCGGTTGAAGCTGTTCCTATAATATAAATGTGAATTTATGACCTAGCGATATCATCTACATGGGATTACTATTCATCATGTGGATGCTAAAGAAGACTCGGGCTATAACTAACGGCATCAACCGGTCTCACATTCAAGTTCATTGCCACGAAAAATTATACTTTCGAAACGATTGAATTTGAAAACAATCTTGATAAAACTTTTGGGAATGCGATGGTTTGAAATGCACATTTTACGATGTTCCAGGATATTTTTTTCTGGGAATTTCAGTAAATATTAATTTCTTTCGTAGGTCATGAAACAGTTTTAGTTATGTGAGAAGTTCATTATTTATACACTCACATGCAAAGTTAATATTTGATAAAATTTGAGATCGCATAATTTTTTTATTTTCAGTTCAATTCTCATACATTTTTCTGCAAACTGTAGATAAAATGACTTATTTCAACTTGCATATCCAGTCTTTTGTTAAATGCTAACGTATTAGTCATTATACAGGGTTAACCAAAAGGTTGTTGTACAACTCTAATTTTGAAACGCTCTGTTAGATAATTTCGTAAAATTCTTTCAAAATACCAATTTTTGTTAACATCCATTCCCTCTCTACATTTGATTTTTGGTTCATATCTTTAGTTGCACTGGTTTTTTAAGAGCGTAACTGTCACCTACAGTTTATTTTAAGATATGTTATTTTTTGACGAAGTGGCCCTAATGTCAGTTAGTTTATGAGTTTCCCAATGGAAAGACAACAATATATTGTTTAGTTTCACTGAGTAATTATTGCCACTTGAACAAATAACAAAAAAAGAAATTTACTGGGGCAAACTCCAATTTAACATCAAAAACAAACTTAAAAAAAAAGATTTGCAATAAGAGACACAAATCTCTAACATTCTTGATAGCCAGCCATAATTTAATTAAAAATGAAAAATATCTTATTCCTCAAGACAGCTGACTACAAAAGCATATACAGTATGTTGGTCGCATATCCATCAAATAACAACTACTTCCCTGGCTAATGCCTCGACGGACGTTAAATGATTCGATGGATAAACGTACCAAGTCCTACAAGGTACTTTGCAACTGTTTGTTGTGAAAGGGAAGTAATTGTTTTTTTATGGATATGCGACTGACATACACCTATTGTTAGTGGTCGCGTTGGCCATTTTGACGATTCGCACGTTTGCAGTGAAGTTGAGTGTTGGGGTTGATGGTGTTCAGAGATATGGGTGAACTTATAGAATTCTATTCCACACTCGGTCTTCAGCAGATAGAAATAGTATTTTTCAGTACTAGGGTTTTAGTTTTTGAATTTATTTTTATGGTCAATTGAAAAATGATGTTTTTTTTTCAGGATCACAACTAGACAAATCTCTTGTTCAATTGTGTTTATGGAAATTATTTTAAAAAGTTCGATGAATATACTTACACAAATAGATCTATGGGTTCTTATTTTTTTTAAAAATTTTCCGTAGTATATGAGCTATGCCATCAATATCTGATGAGATTTATACGAAAGTTTCGTGTTGTTCAAAATCGGGTTTTCAGAAATTTACAATATTTTACGAAATACCTAGTTATTTATGTCCCAAGGCTTGTGAGTTAAATTTACAGGTCGAAAGAAAGATTCCGAACCAAAGCTGAGGTTCGCAAGTGATCTCTTGCGGCTCTGGTAGTGGAATGGCCTAGGGCATAAGAGTAAATCTTGCTTCTTTAAATGAAAGGATTGTAGGGCGAAAAAGTGAATTTGGTACTTTTTGCGCCTAACATCGACAGTTGTTGAGAATGACACTTACAGAGATAATAATCCGAATAGAACAATATAACATATACAAAACATGATTACTATCGTTTCGGACGTCCATCGTCTTGATGTATTTAAAAGGTTTTCACGACGTTTCGAATGCTTGTATCTGCAATCGTCTTCAGGTGAATACTGACAAGTTTGGGAGCTACTTACCAATTTATATGACTGTCGGCGCAATGATGCGTGCAATTCCGCCATGTGCCGCGGTGCGTGTAATTTCGCGAGGTGTGGTAGTGCGTGAAGTTTCGCGCCTTCGCAGCCCGCCAGAAAGAGCAATCAGGAACGGACGGACGGACAGTCGACGGACTCCCGATGGGATCTTCCCTTTCTCCAATCATCGCCACCATATACATGGAGTGGTTCGAGGAATTGGCTATACGGGAGGCAGAATACAAACCAAAGCTGTGGTTGAGGTACGTGGATGACACCTTCATTATATGGAATCACGGAGACAAACATCTCCAGAATTTCTTCTTGAGAATTAACAGAATCGGGGATTCGATCAAATTCACGATGGAAATGGAAACCAACAGTGCTTTACCCTTCCTCGATGTGAACGTTGAGAGAATAGGCAATGAAATCCGCACCTACGTCTACAGAAAGAAGACACATACGGGGCAGTACCTCAGTTACAGCTCCAATCATCCGAGTTCGATGAAGAGAGGGATCATGAGAACATTGGTAGGGAGAGCGACGCACATATGCAACGACGTGGAGTCACTAGATGCCAAATTAAACCATATCAGAGAGGACCTCCACCGGAATGGATATCCCAAGCAACTCCTAGAAGAAGTATTGAAACAACTCCGGAGAACGAAGACATCTGGAGAGCAACAACAAAGCACAGTGATCTGCCTTCCGTACATCAGAGGAGATCAGAAGGATCGGAAACAAGTTCAACATCAAGAGCTGCTTCCAATCCGGCAGTACTTTACGGAGTTTCCTGACCAAGACCAAACCTGACAACAAAAATGAAATCAGTAAGAATTGCATTTATGAAGTTCCATGTGAATGCGGAGATTCCTACATTGGAGAGACTAAGAGACCGTTATCGGTAAGATTGGATGAGCACAAGAAATGGACTCAACCTGGAGAAACATCAAAATCGGGAATCGCTGACCACGCCTGGACTGAGCACCATCGAGTTCTATGGGACGGCGCAAGTGTTCTACATAGAGAGGAGCATTGGTTTAAACGAAAGTTCAAAGAGAGAGCCTACACCGAAGCCAATAACGCCTTTATTCAACCAAGCATTGAGATCAAGAACGTATGGAAACCCCTGATTGCTTTTTCTGGCGGGCTGCAGAGGCGCGAAACTTCACGCACTACCACACCGCGCGATATTACACGCACCGCTGCACATGGCGGAATTGCACGCATCATTGCGCCGACAGTCACGGACGTCCGGAACGATAGTAATCAAGTTACCACACTCATAAATATCATTACTTGATTGTTGTATTTTCATAAATTCAAATTTATTAGTAGGCAAATATAATTTACAAAAAATCAGTCTAGTCCTTTTTTACCAAGTTCCTATACGATTTTTTAGTAGATTCCAAATCTGCGATCAGATTATTGATAATTGTTATACGACTGCCCAGGAAAAAGCTAATATCTTTGCGCACCTATTTGCTGGAAATTCCACTCTGGATTCATCGGGAAAACAACCCCCGAATATTACACCTATTGACAGTCACATGCCCGATATCACCTTTCGCCAACGTACTATCAGAAAGATTTTGCTGGGTCTCAACACCAACAAAGCCTGTGGATCTGACGGAATCCCGCCGATTGTTCTCAAGAAATGTGCCACCGAACTAACACCTGTTCTTTGCAAGTTGTTCAACCACTCTTACAATTTGGGGGTATTTCCGTCCAATTGGAAAATTGCAAGAGTACAGCCAGTCCCTGAAAAAGGCAAAAAGGCCCTACCTAGCAACTACAGACCTATTGCACTGCTATCTATTATTTCAAAGGTCATGGAAAAAGCCATCAACATCGAGCTCATGAAATATCTGGGAGACTCAGGAATTGTCAACGATAGGCAATATGGCTTCCGCCATCAGAGATCAACTGGTGACCTGCTCGCTTACGTCTCACATATATGGCAGCTATCTATTGAAAAGTATGGAGAAACTTCAGCTGTGGCATTAGATATCTCCAAGGCGTTCGATCGAGTTTGGCACCAGGGACTCCTCGCCAAGCTTCCGTCTTATGGTTTGCCCCCTCAGCTGTGTTCTCTGCTTGCTAGTTTTCTCTCAAACAGGTCTCTCCATGTAGTGGTTGATGGAGTTTCATCTGACACTCTACTCATAAATGCTGGTGTTCCGCAAGGATCTATTCTCGCACCAACACTATTTCTACTTCACATCAACGACCTGTTGAAAGCAACTTCATGTCCAGTACACAGCTTTGCCGATGATAGTACCCTCCATACCGCTTTCTCTTCAGGGCCCTATATCAGCCCGTGAAACCAGAAATGAACGAGGAAGAAATGTTAATAATATAAATATGGACTTAGCAACAATTCTCGAGTGGGGATCTAATAACTTGGTAGAATTCAATGCAAACAAAACACAAGCATGTCTTTTCTCTAAAAAGCCGATCTCACTGTGCCTAACATAACTTTGTCAGGAGTAACCATACCACTGAAGTCATCCATATCGATGCTTGGTATCACTATCAGCAATAACCTTTCCTGGGAAAATCACGTGAGGTCCATTGCCAAAAGTGCATCCCAAAAACTTGGTTTTTTGTTTCGTGCCAAGAGCTATTTCACCCCCACTCAGCTGCTTATGATCTATAAGGCACAGATCCGACCTGTCCTGGAATACTGTTCCCATATTTGGAGCGCGGCACCTAAACATATCCTGAGGCTATTGGATTCTGTCCAAAAAAGGGCAATTCGTCTCGTCGGTGATGCCTCGCTCACAAACTCGCTCACCTGTCTGGAACACCGTAGAAAAGTTGGCGCCTTGTCTCTATTTTATAGATATTTTCATGGGCGATGCTCTTCTGAAATATCAACAATCGTTCCTGCTTTGGCAGTCTCTTCGAGACTAACCCGTCAAGTTCAGTCATCACACCCCTTCGTGGTCACTTTGGAGACCTGCAGAACATCACTTTCCAAAGACTCGTTCATCCAACGAACAGCGAGGCCTTGGAACTCATTGCCTAGGGAGGTGTTCCCCGAGGCATACAACCTCCAGAAATTTAAGAAGAACACCAACTCCTACCTTCTTTCCCTTGGTTCCCACGATGTTCTCTGAACATTACAGGATATCCCTTTTCGTGGGAACCAGAACATAAAAAAAAGGTCAGTTATTCTTACAAGAACTTAACATAAAATAAACTCATTCCAGTCCTTTATTCTTTGGTTTTGGGTTATGAAAGTATTTTATGAAATTTCACTACGAAATAATCAAAGTCTTGGTTTCGTGAACATTTACTAGATTAACCCTTTTTTTATGGTAGTTTATCCGACAATTAATTTCTTGAGTGAAAAAATTTAAAATAATAGTTTATTACGGAATAACTGAAATGGGGCAAGAAACTTTTTTAACAAGTTTCTGTAGGATTTTTTCCGTAGATTTCGAATCTGATTTTTTATAATTATTATACAGAGTGAGTTATTCTTACAAGAACTTAACATGGAAAAAAATATTTCAATCCTGATTTTGGTTTCGTTCGAAGGGCTACTTGTTAGGACCTTTTAGTTTAATTCATGTAACAAATTCAAATCAATTCGGCTGATCCCTTTATAAAATATGGCTGATTGAATTTTTTGTTTAAATTCACAAATCACTCTGTATGTCAGTAACGAAGCGGTTTTTGGCATTTTGCAATCATATTGGCAGTCCCTATAACCCCATAAGTTTTTTCGGTTTCATCTCCGGACACCCTGTATAATGGGTATACAACCTGAGTTCAGCAGAGATAGAGACGCTCGTATTACTGATCAAGCCGATATCGAGACATTCATAGGCCTACTTTATTTGGCTGGATTGTATAAAGGCGGAAGATTAAATTTAGAGGAGCTGTGGGACACAACAGGAAACGGGGTTGAAACATTCAGATTGATGATGAGCTTGATGCGCTTTAGGTTTCTATTCCGCAGCATCAGGTTCGAGAATCCAGAGACGATAGAAAAAAAAATTGACCGATTAGCTCCTATAAGAGGAACGTTGGAAATGTTCGTTCATATAGTTCAAAGTGTGTGCTAGGAGCCAATGTTACTATTGATGAAAAACTTTCCGGGGAAGGTGCAACTTTATTCAGTATATACTACCAAAACCAGACAAGTATGGTATTGAAATTTTAGCACTGATTGATGCCAAAACATATTACACTAGCCATATAGAAATTTACGCCGGAGCACAACCGGATGGCCCCTATTCTATCAGCAATAAAAGCACTGATGTTGTGAAAAAAATGATTTCACCCATAAGCCATACTGGACGAAACGTCACCATGGATAAATGATTTTGCAATGTTTTGTTGCTACAAGATTTAGCTATAAACCATAAGTTATCCATAATAGGAACATTCAAAAGGAACAAATGGCAAATTCAAACACAGTTGAGAGTTTTGCGAGAACGTCCTATGAGATCCAGTATGTTTGCTTTAAAAAAAGTGGGAACAATGGTATCCTACGTACTGAAAAAGAAACAAACATGTTTTTCTGATTTCAAGTTTACATTTCGACAAAAAAATTGATAAAATTACAGGAGATCATATGAAACCAGAGATCTTCACATTATGTTATGCAACTAAAGGAGGCGCCGATAAATTGTGATCCTCGTACAATGTTGCTCGAAACACAAGACGTTGGCCAATGGTTGTATTTTTTTCTATGCTTAACGTAGGAGGAATCAACTCTCAAGTTATTCATGTTGGGAACAGAAATCAGAAATCGGAATTTCCTGCGAATTATTAAAAAAACGCATGCAAAGACGTAATACCTCCAACATTGGCCTCCCTCATAATATATCAAGGAGGCTGAAGGAGATAGTCAGTTTAGAAAAAAACATGCAGCAACCAGATAATTGAAATATTGACCTCAAACGTAAACGTTATGGGCCATGTCAAAGAGAAAAGCGTACCGGATTAACCCTCTAATATCATTTGTTCAGATGACTGTAGAGAGCCCACTGAGAAAAGACGACTAGAAGGTTGAATATATCCGGATACTGATTTGCGATGAACAAATATATGAACTTGATTCTGAGAATTCTGAGAATATCTTTGTTTTGTTTGATTTTTTATTTTATTTTATGTTATATATAAAAGTTTATGCATTTTATCGTTGTTTACACTCATGTTAAGTACATCACCAGTTTTGAATACTAGAATATTATTTCAATTGAGTATCTGAGAGATACATCCGCGACCAATATTGTTGCGCCAAGACCCGCGACTACTGGAAAGTTAAGAATGAACCACTGGACCTAAAGACATGTAGAGTGTTTCAAAATTTGGGTTTTACAACACTATTCTAATTAACCCTGTATAATGACTAATGAGCTAGCATTCAACAAAAGACTGGATATGCAAGTTGAAACTAGTCGTTTTATCTACAGTTTGCCAAAAAAAAATATGAAAATTGAACTAACAATAAAAAAATATGAGACCCAAAATTTTAGCAAATATTAACTTGTTGCGTATTTTCATAGACTTTGCGATGTCACAATTATTGAAAATCTTCCTATTTTTCACCATCTATTCGAATTCCAATGTCACAATCTGTACTTCCGATTTGTTTTGGAATGTCCTGGATTCAACGGAAACTTCAGATTTTGCGGCACTCAACTGTATACCACTGAAGAGAAAACCTTGAGAAGAATTTGTTTTTCCACTTTCGTACAATGATGATTCATCAACGTGTAACATGGGTGTAAATGGGCTAATTCACTTAAATTACTAAAATTATTTCATCAGCGATTCCTATTGCGAGTTTCCGGTAACAACAAACAACAAACTCATTAAAGACACGAAAAATACATACTACAAAAATAAATTACTTGAAAACGAAAATAATTACAAAAAAGCATGAGGAATTCTAAACCAAGCAACTAACTCTGCCCCTAAAAATAAAATAATGAGTAACACACCGTTGATACAACAGAACGGAATAGAAATGAAAACAAATCAAGATGAAGCAAACGCATTCAATGACCACTTCGCGACAACAGGAGAAAACATGACCAAGCAAATTGAAGGCAACTATTCATCGCAAAACGATATGAACAAATCAACACAGAGGACATCAATGTTCCTTACACCAATCACACAAAACGACATCACTTTTGTCATCGCAAACCTCAAAAACAACTCCTCCCCAGGACCTGATGGTATCAATACGAAACACATTAAAAGCACACACACACATCAATCTTGAAACCACTAGTGTACCTCATGAATCTAACTCTCAATAAAAGACAACTACCAAAACAATGGAAAGAATCTGTTATTTCCCCAATATAAAAATCAGGCAAACAGCATCTATTTACAAACTACATGATGAATCTTGATAATAAATACTTTTGCAAAAATTTTCGAATACTGCCTTAAAGAGAAAACGCTCAACTGCATTAATAAAAACAACATATTAACGGAGAGACAATTTGGTTTCAGGAAAAATCTTTGCACATAAAACGCTATATTAGAACAAACCAAAGACATTATAGGAAATCTAGATGCCTCGAAAAAATGCCTAGCGGTCTTTCTCGACTTGGCCAAAGCTTTCGACACCGTGGCTTACAGTATCCTGTTGGACAAACTATATGATAATGGAATAAGAGGCCCGGTCCCAGAATTATTAACGGATTATATTAAAAATCGCACCCAGAGAGTTAAAATAGAAAATGTCCACAAGGTACATTTTAGGTTCACTATTATTCTCAATTTATATAAATGACATTTGCAAAATTAAAAACTTCCAAGGTAGAATCATCTCCTATGCAGACGACACCGCAATCATCTTCTCCCACGATAATTGGCCTGAGTTGTATCGCCTCACTGAGAAGAATCTTAGGAAATTATATAAATGTTTGAACACCAATCTCCTAAGTTTGAACGTAGAAAAAACAAAATTAATTAATTTCACGCTAACACAAACTGACCAACCCAAAATTAAACAATTGTACTTACACAAAAATGACTATTCAGTGACACAAAAAAACTTCAATTGTGGATGCCTCAGAATAGAAAAAGTCAGTGAGATTAAATAAATAGGTGTGATTGTGGATGAATATATGAGGTGGACCGAAAAGTTCTACACGTAATTCACAACTCACTCATAGAATCAGTAATGAGATACTGTATCACTGCCTGGGGCGGAACATTCAACACTGTGATCCACAGACTACAAACAACACAAAACACAATATTAAAAATTACGTATAAAAAAAATAGACTATACTCCACCCAACAACTCTTTGACACAGTGAAAATCCTAACGGTGAGAATATCTACATTCAACAAATCTCAATATGGACAAAATAAAACAGAAATCAAATGCCCAATAAACAAACGAGAACCACAATGATCTCGCATTGAATATTCCATGTTTCAACAGAACCCATACCCAAAAAACTATATTTCACTACGGTCCAAAAATATTCAACATATTACCAGACAATATAAAGAAATGCAAAAAACTTGTTACATTCAAACAGTTGATCAAAACACATATTGTACAGGTCCAAAAACTTAACAAAAACTAACTATAATTAAAAGTTTCTTTTTTTTACTTTTCCCAAATATTCAACTGCAAATGGTGGAAACTCCTAACGAGACAACTTGTAATTCCTTTTCTGATCTAAAACACGAAATAAGATTGAGACTTTAGAAACTGTCATATACATAAAGAAAAACATCATCATCAAGTATTAACATCATCAATAAGATTATCATTGAGTTTATCATTAAGTATCATTAGGTTTCTTCCAAAATTATTACCTTAGTTACTCTCACTACAATAATTGTTAGAATTTGTTGATCATAATATAACAGATGGCGTGATAACGGGGTAGATCTGCAATACAACTTAGGCAAACATACCAGTTATTACCCAACGCAAATTTAAAAAAAACATATCCCATACACGATGTCATTACTATATTGAGATGTGAATGAATTATCTAGCTATCTATCTATCTGCGACTGAAAGATGAACTTTAGTCACTATCTTCCAGCGTCCAAGATAACCTCTTGGGAGGTAGGTATTCATGTTGAAAAGGGAAACATTCTCAATTGAATATTGAATCGAAAAATTTTTCAGGAAATTGAAACATCTACGACAATAATGAAGTTATTTTTTTTTATTTATTAATAATAATAGTAATAATAATAATAATGAATTTATTCAATATGTAACGAAATAAGAAACATTTCGATACTCTTTAATAGTTTGCACATGAAATCCCATGATAGTTTATGACATTTCGAAAACGTTAGATGTTGGCTTCACCCGTCGATGGCATTTCCATTTTCTGCATGGCAGGCCGATATCTAGATAAGTGGCAGTCGAACGCTGGTAAGTTGGTAGCAATGGAATGGGGGTAGAAAAAAGAAAACCATTTGCCTTGAGATGCTCTCTTGGGCTGTAAACTCGACAACGAACGGTCGATTTTTAATTTCTCATATTTGGGAATTTTCGAAGTTTTCGCATTTTGGAGACAAAAGGTCGTATATCTTCACCTTTATAATTAGTTCGCATCTCAACCAATACTTTTGGCATATTTTGCACGTTAATTGGTCAAAAATAATTTTCTTATAAAGTTCTTATGTGAGCTCACAAAATGATCGCACATGCGTCTCGTGTTTCAAGCTTGAAATATTTTAATTCATTTCAATAAAGGATTGTTGCCTGAATGCTGTACACGCCTGGTTAGTGAGCCCGACAACTAATGTCATCATTTTAATTTGACGGTATTCTCGTCTAACCTCAACTGGTGATTCACAAGTTTTGGTGAATTCATTGAGGAAGTGTCTAAAAACCCGTTTCTGCTCGTTTCTATTTCACGAAGCCCTTCTTGGAAAATCAGAGGACGTTGAAGAATACTGAAATACGACCAGTGAAGCGAGAAATTGGTGGTATCTCCTATCTGAGGCACTACCCAAAACGATGGTTTCAGGGAAGAACTATCCAGTAGCTTGGAGAGATGGGATTCACAAGTGAGTATTTTCTTCCATTCCTTTTTACTGTAATCAGTAGAAGCTAAACTTCCGTGCAATTCTTTGATTTCTTGGCTAGTTCTTTCTTCGACCATTTTCTATCTTTTTTGTGCCAAAGTATAGCCAAAGTGCAACCTTTCATCTTCAAACATTGCGAAACTTCCTTTTTCAGCTCGAATCACCCCTTCTGCTTGATTTGCAGTATTTAACGTGTGACTTCGGGTCATATATTCCGTTAGGCTCTCTCTCTCTCTCTCTCTCTCTCTTTCTCCTCACTTTGAGGAAATCGTTGAGTTATTTGTTGTTGGTATGAGAGATCAACACTTCTGGGATATTTAGACCATTTTGAGCATAAGTATTTAGCTTAAAATTATTCAAACTTCTCTCAGCTCGCTTTGAGTGATATTTCATTGAGCACATAATTTTCTCAACTTTTATTCTGCTGCGCTAAATGAATTATGCAGTCTTCATTTGATTGAACATTGAGCATCAAAGTAAAAGTAATCTCATCAAGTTTCTTATTATTCTGAATTGAGTATATTCATATTTTCTTTTTTGTTTGACTCAGGAAACGTAGAATCCTTTGTGATTTCACATGTGATGTAATCATTGGATCTATTTGTAATCTCACCTATAGTGTAATTACTGGATTAATTAGTAATCTCATATGTAGCGTAATCATAAGTGCAGTTGGAATATCCAACGTTCGTATTTTGGGACTTGATTTCCTCAGAATAATATTCCTCATCAATTTGCTCACTCTGACGGAATTCTCGGTTCTTCGAGCCAAATTGTAACGAGACGTTGCTTGGTGTTTGTTGTCCTCAGCTTTGCCTGATCACAAAGGAGGATTCTTGATGAAGGACCCAATATAATTCAGATTGGCTGCCTAGAACCGCAAAGTGTACAGAGTTACCCCAACACTCGTCTCGCAGAGTCGCCCCAGTACTCGTTTCGAGACCCCACCTCTTCGCAGAGCTCTGGAGTAAGTTCCCAACTTACAACGAACCTGATTCTGGAGTTAGTTCCTAACTGCCAACGAAACTGATCGGAAGCAATTGTCAAACAAACAGCAGAAATTATGTACATCGATAATCAAAGAGCAAACAAAACGATTTTTTTGTTGAATCAAACAACTGCACCATATGAACTACCATAAGAATGAGTTTGACACAATCAATATTGAAGTTAAAACTAAAATAAAAGTTCATATTCAAAATTTCTAATTATATCTAACGGATAACATCCACTTCCCCCGCTGAAGCCACGTTAGTCATTGAACTACATCTCATAGATATTGTGAAAGGACCTCAACTGAAAAAATATAAGTTAAAATTCTCGTTTCTATTCAAATAGTTATTTGATTTTGAATGTTCAGAAAAATATTTCTACAATTTAAATTTTTTTCCTATAAAGTCAACATTTTTATTCTACTTCTTAAACCATTTTGGTTCTTACCCCTTGAATATATCTTATGCGCCTAAAAGAAAGCAAAAGACTAGAAAGAGAAAGTATAACAATAATCGAAATAACCCACATTTCTGCTAGTTGTTAGCTTGCTACAACGAAACTTGATACAGACGGAAAACGGAAAACCACAAATTAATAATAAATTCAGACACACCAATTGCCTGCTGATTTCCACTCTTTTGGAGGAGTCATTCAAGGAATCTATTATAGAAAAACAATATCATCGAAAAATAATAACGTGATGGTAACATGTCTTCCTAACAACCTTGACATGGGAGCTCTATTCATTTATCTCAATTGGGTTTTTGGCGAGAACTCAAAATTATACCTATACCATATCATACTGAGAAACATAAATAATAATAATAATAATAATAAATATTTATTCAGTTCATTTGCATAAAAATTATCAATGTAAACATAAACATAAACAGTTTTGAATAAATAACAGATTTTGAATAAAATAAAATATCAGATATTTCAAATTGATCAGATTTCTATGTCCAGGTTCACTTTAGCCTAAGCTAGACTGTGTTCCAAGACACAAAGCGGTATTTGATCTTTTTGAAATATATTAAACTTATGTAATAAAAATTAAGTACAAGTAAAATAATATAAAGTTACTCAAGGTAATTTAAAGTATGTGAGAGAGAATTTACATAAATGTGCCAATAACAGTGGTCACATACTGATAAATTAGTAAACTCCACATTTATAAATACATATACACTTCACTCACGAATGTAGATTAAAACATGTACACACACAATAATAATAACAATAATATTTATAGTATTTGTAGCTAGATTGAGTGTTTCTATCATAATGAGAAATTAAGACTTTCTGAAATACTACTGACTAATAAAAATACTACTATGTTGATAAATGAATATTGTAGTTAGAATATATAAGTATAGAATTTGGACTTATATTAATAGCAATGGTGATTGATTAGCAGATTTCAGATTGGATTGTATATACATGTATCTGTTCTGTTATTGGTGTATTTATAATAATTTGACTGTTGATATAAGGAGCCAATTTGTTACTATGTTTTTGAATTTTTTTTTGTTAATTTCCTTTTTTAAACTTATTGGTAGATAATTGTATAATTTCTGTCCCACGTGTAGAAAACTTCGCTGTCCAATGGACTTCTGAGACTTAGGGAGCACTATATTGGCATTTTCTCGAAATCTTGTTGGATAAATGTGAGTTTTATTCATATCTATAAAATTATGTTTGACTACATTGAGTATTGAGGTTTTGTAGAATAGATTTCTAACATTCAATAATTTGGAATTCTGGAAAAGCAGAATCGATGAATACTGGCTATTGAGTTTATACATTATTTTGATTATTTTCTTCTGTGCTATTTCTAGAGGTTTTATATTATTAGAGTATGCACCACCCCATCCGGTTATGCCATAGTTCAGGAGTGTTTGGAACTGAAATACATACATTTTAGATTTTTTTCATCTAGTATGAATGTCATTTGTTTGAGAAGGTACATTAATGATCTTATTTTTTTGGTCAAGTTCTGAATTTGAAGATCCCATTTTAGGTTATTATCAATAATTATCCCTAGGTATTTTGTGTTGGTTGTTGTTTGAATATTATACGTATTATTTCTCAAAGGTAGATTTAGGTCTAATTGTTCAGTATTTGGGAGACCAGTTTTATAATTTGAAAAAGGTAGATATACAGTTTTATCCATATTAATTGTGAGGAGATTGCCATCGAACCATTTTATTATTTTTCCTAAATCGTTTTTTATTTTGGTTTCTACTTCTTCCCAAGAGTTTCCATCCATAAGAAGTACGGTGTCATCAGCGTATGAAATTATTGTTCCTTGACAATTCAAATATAGCAGTTCATTTAAATAAATTATGAATAGTATGGGTCCTAATACTGTTCCTTGTGGTATTCCATGAGTTATCTCTCTTTGGCTACTCATTGTGTTATTGATCTTCACTAGTTGTTTCGTTTTTTTTAGGTAGCTTTGGAAGAGTGAGAGCGCGGGGCCACGAATACCTATGTCGTTTAGTTTGGATAACAGCTTGTTGTGACTTATGGTATCGAAGGCTTTTGCCAGATCGATGGATATTCCTGCGCATGGCCTGCTTTTATCTAAGTTTGAGTAAATTTTATTCACTAGTAGAGCAATTGCGTCATTAGTAGATATTCCGGTTCTGAATCCAAATTGTAATTTAGATAACGCTTTCGTGTTTTCTAAGAAGTTTACCAGCCGTTCTTTCAGGGCCTTTTCAAAGATTTCACTCAGAATGGATAAGATACTAATGGGACAGTAATTTTTTGGGTCAGTTCCATTTCCATGTTTGAAGATTGGTTTTATTACAGCTATTTTGAACTGAGTTGGACATTTTCCTTCACTAAACATAAGATTAATTAAGTGACATAATGGTTTTGCAATAAAGTTGCTTATTTCTTTTAGGGCTAAGGTTGTGATGTTGTCAAAGCCTGGTGACGAATTGTTTTTCAAAGAATGAATAATATTTTTTATTTCAGTTTCCGTAACGGGCTGTAGAAATATCGAATTTAATGTAGTTCGGGTTTCATTTTTAGTATGTACTGTCTGCTTGTTTGCGGCCTTTATATCGTTTGCCATTTTCTCACCTACAGTGGCGTAGTGTTTGTTGAATATTTCGACAATATTAGTGAGATCCTTTTCAATTTCGTTATTTTCATTCAGGATCTCGGTTATCTTATTATCTACTTGGGTTATATTTCTGTTAGCATACTCATTGACTGTTTGCCATATTTTTTTGCTATTTTTCGAATTTTGCATAATTAAATTTTTGTAGTAGTTTTGTTTCAGTTCTGAAATTAGTTTAACTATTTTGTTTCTATAGATTTTATATTCATTGTATGAGTGCGTGTCTTTATTGATAATGTTGATAAACACTTCTCAACAAGAAATCAAATCGACGAAAAAAGAAACTGAAAAGCAAAAAATTAAATTAACCCTTTCAGTCTTAATAACTGAGCTCCTAAACTAATGTAAGTAACTAATTTTGTGTCGGCGCCAATCAACCAAACGAGCCAATTAATTACGTAAAACCTAAAATCATGTCAGCGTTCTGGTTATTTTTTTCAAGTAATTTAATGCTATTTTTATATATATATATATAATGATGATTGGGAAACCATGCAACAGCTTTTGGATTCGAAACAAATCTCTCTTTCTTTCGTTATTTGTTTTTACGTTACTCTGAACGCACTAGAAGTACGACTTTTGGTGACGTGGATTGGCCTCTACTGACATCTGTTGGTGACCTATCAATGTTGCACGACATTTCGTGTCATTGAATTCCACTTTATTAGGTCTAAGCTTCACCCCGCAAATTATAGGTGTCACTTTATATCTTTATATATATATATATATATATATATATATATATACCGTGTGCGCACTTTTGATATATTTGTAAAAAAAATATCAACTTTCGGTTTTTCCGGAAATGACCTCAACTTTTTATTTTCAAATGAGACACCCTTTATATTATTTAATTTTTGAATCTCCGTAATTATCTAAATTCAATGATACTGTATAGTTGATATTTCATTTGTTAGAACGCCCACTTTATCTTTTGATCTAGGGAGCCATGAACTCTCTAAAATTATTCCAAATAATCAAAGTAATGCTACACTACCGCATTTTCGATTGAAATAGTATTGTTGTTCGAAATACGTGCCGAAATAGTAAATCAAAACGTTTTTTTACTCGAAACTCCATTTTTTCAAATGTTACCATAAAGGTACTCTGACGTCATTCGAAAGTACCATCGATGGGATATCCATCCATATTATCTCTTTTATGTATAACCAATACGAACACAATAATGTACTTGAAAATAGTTTAAGTATCTTCTCGGTTCAATAACAATAATTTATCAAGGTAGCTATGGAACGCCAATCACATTTTGACGTTTCGATAATCTGTAATTGTCAGTTAGTCACTGAATACATTATTGAATTGATCGGATTGATAATAGAAATGAGTTAAGAATGCCACCAGTTCATAACAGAAACGAAAAAGTTGAAATGCTGTCAATTTATGGGGAATGTCAGCGAAATGCAGTTGTAGCTCAACAGCTGTACTCGGAAAGATACCCCGAGCGACAATGTTGAAATTACTCCAAGCGTCTTGAAGAGCAGTTCAGAAGAAAGCCTGATAATAATGTTGTTAATGAACATAATATCGTTTCTGAATATATGGAGATCGCTCCCGAGTTGGATACCAGTCGTGAAAGTGTCAGAAAAATTCTGAAAAAACATAAGTATTGATCTTATATATATATATATATATATATATATATAAGATCATATATATATATATATATTGTTATGAATGTTGATAGATGTTAATAGTTGAAATATTTTTATTTCGATTTTGTATACCTCTAATACTCATGTAGGCAATTCAGCTCCGAGATGGGAAGCCAATTGTTATATTGTGATATGATAATAGCTAATTAAATAATAATTGCCAGCTAACGTTGCTGTTTTCTCGCCACGTTGTTGCCAATTATTATTACTTTTCTTACCACGACTGATCTCAGTTGGTACGCCTTCGCCTCAGGAGTCGGTATTGGCAATAGAGCCACTGCCTGTTTTGATGTCACTCGAACTATTTTCAGTTCAGTGTTTATAAGTGAAATATTTGCATATCATTGTGGAAAACAAACCAAAAATTATCAAAAACAATTATTTCCTTTATTCAGGAAAACTTATATTAACCTGGCCTGCGATAAATAACTTAAAACTATAAGCAATTGATAAATTTTCATAGAATAATAAGAAACAGTGTTGGATATTGTATATAACCTCACTTTTTTCTTTTGACTTTTTATAGGTCAATACCAATATAAAATAGAGTTCTTCAGATATACAAGTTACGTAGTAAAGTGATTCAGTTTGTGATGTGCACTAAAAAAGTTTATACCTGGAGCTGGAACTGTCGCTGATGCAATACCTGGCAATAATCTGAAATACTGCTTCATCCACTCCTCTCAGGGACTCTCCATTTGCAAAAGAACCATCCAAAAATTCCGAAATCAGCTTGGACAAGTTTGTATGTGGAGTACAAAAGGTTCTTTTATGCTATTTATTTTGTGTCGAAATTATTCAGAAGTTGAATTGGTTTGTTAATTGTGGCAAACTACTTTGTCATTCGTGAAAATATTCAATTTCCTTCTTCCTCAAATTTTGTACCTGGCTTCGTTCTCAAATTTTTTTCAATCTCCTCTCGCTTTGTTTTTTCGTTTCCTGGATACCATTTCTGTTTTGTTCATTTTATTTGAATTTTCAAACTCGCGCACTTCCTTGTCGAACTTTCACTATTTTGGTGTTATTTGAGAGAACTAATGAACTAATATATCTTACATTTCTTATAAACTGAATACAATATTCGATGATAATTATTTTTGACGTTTCTCAGTTCTTATTTTTCCACAATTTCAAATCTTTTATCTCACCATCTCTGTTTGCTGATTGGCTATTGTCATCAAGAAGTTTCTTGTTCTCCCATTGGCCATTTTTAGTCAGATACAATTCCATATACTGTATGTTTCAAGCTTATAATTTTGTTGATCACATTTAATTCAGAATGATTCTGTAAATCTAGACTTTTTTGTTGTATTTCAAACAATTATAGGTTGTAATCATTTTGACAATGTATGAAAATGATTGCATTATAGTATATGCATATTTTTACCTATAAATATTATCCAAAGGCTTTATGAAGGAAATAGAATCTCAAAAAAATGTAAAACAATTTCTCATGAACTACTAACTATTAAATATTTATTATTTTTGTGGTTTATTTATGAAATTATTTCTTTTTCATCTTTAAAATATATTACTGGTCCTTCCTAACATAATAATATATATATATATATATATATATATATATATATATATATATATATATATATATATATATATATTTATATATATATATATATATATATATATATATATATATATATATATATATATATATATATATATATATATATATATATATATATATATATATATATATGTATCAAATACATCAATATTTGTACGAAGACGATAGTATAGGAAGGGTGAAATATTGCATGTGGGTACTACGCAATAATGTGCAGCCAAATGATGAGTTTCTAAAAACAATTGTATTCTCCAATGAATCAAGATTCACCAATCTTGGTTCATTTTACAAACAAAATTCACGATATTGGACGCAAGAGAATTAGCATTTATTTAGGCAGGGGAATTTCCAAGAACGTTTTGGATATAATGTATGGCTAGGAGTATTTGGAGTTTTTGATGGACCTTTGAATAGTGGTAGATACCTTAGTTTCCTCAGAATTTTTTTTACCGCTGAATCTGGAAAATCGACTATTTTTTCAGCAGGATGGTGCACCTCCGCACAATAGTAGAATAGTGACGGGTTACCTTCGTGACCGATTTGGGGAAATGTGGATCGGAACACATGGTCCTGTTAGGTGGCCTGCAAGATCACCTGACCTAACTCCTTTGGATTATTTTATTTGGGGTCACCTGAAAAATATCGTTCACAAAACATTCCCAACGACCCGCGATGACCTAGAATTACGAGTTAGACAAGCCATTCGAAGTATAACATCTCAACAATTGAAAAATGCTATTCGAAATACCACGAAACGAGCTCGAAAATGTTTGGATGTTGGTGGTGGACATTTCGAGCAGCTATCGTTAAAATACCTTTTTTGTATTTTGTTTCGTTAATAATTAAATTATGACAGATTACCCAATTGTTATTCCTTTGATTACATTGCCATTAGGAGCTCTATCGGTTGGATGAAATATTGACCAGATCCCGTAAAATAACTCATTTCTATTATCAATTCGATCAATTCAATAATATATTCAGTGAATAACTGATTATTACAGATTATTGAAACGTCAAAATGTGATTTGTGTTCCATAGCCACCTTGATAAATTATTGTTATTGAACCGAGAAGATACTTGAACTTTTTTCAACTACATTATTGTGTTCGTATTGGCTATACACGAAAAGAATTGATATGGATGGATACCCCATCGATGGTACTTTCGAATGACGTCAGAGTACCATTATGGTACCATTTGAAAAAATGAGTGAAAAAACGTTTTGTTTTACCTTTTTTGGCACGTATTTCAAACCAAACTACAATTTTATTCAAAAATGCGATAGTGTGGCATTATTTCGATTATTTGGAATAATTTTAGAGAGTTCATAGCTCTCTAGATCAAAAAATAAAATATCAACTTCAAGGTATCATTGGATTCAGATAATTACGAAGATTTCATGAATGTAATAATATAAAGGGTGTCCATTTTGAAAATCGAAAGTTGATGTCATTTCCGATATAACCGAAAATTGTTTTTTTTTTTTCCTAATGTGTCAAAAAGTGGCGTCTAGTGAGCATATTCAATATTCAGAAATATAGCTAGAGAAAAAAAAGGAGAAAAACGGGTGTTCCATGAGTCTGTGTCAAACGGTATATATATATATATATATATATATATATATATATATATACAATATATATATATATATTGTTATGATGCGTTTTGGGTTCGTTTTTATTTTATTTTATATTTGTTTATTTATTTTCCACAACCAGACATCATAACAAAAATATAAACTAGTTTCCCTTTGAACTTAATTTTATATATATTGACAAATGAATACCCATTTAAATATTCAATATCTCCGGCTATGCATTTTACCTTCTTTCGATCTACTCTTCTACCTTATTTCCTTTAGCTCAGCTAACTCAATCGGTACGCCCATGGAATCTCAGAAGTCGGTTCTACTGTGGAGCCCTCTGGTCGTTCTTGGAGTAACTTTCAGAAAATGGCAATCCATTGTTGCTCAAACATTGAAAATAATGCAGAAATTTATCAAAATAATAATTTCCTTTATCCAGGAAAAACTTATTACTACCTATTCTGCGATAAATAACCTAATTAGTGCTTCATAGCAAATATATACAGGAAATGTGCAGTTATCTGATACTAAAAGTGAAATTTCACCTAGTTTTATAGGTTATGTGGTCAATATAGTAATTCATGAAAAGTTCTATCAAAAGGGTTCTTTAAAAGTTTTAATTTAATTGCACTGCAGTAACTTTTTATGGTTTCGAAAAATACCTGTCACTTCTTGTAACTAGAATGTTCAGTGTTTCGGATTTCTCCCGTTCTTGGAAACTGCAGCCCCTTCGTCGACTGTGACTTCGCCTCGTACTGGTGAATCTCCAATGAAAAAAGGTAAGATTAACTCTGCATCTGGGATCTTTTATCAGCTATTGTTCTTTATAGTATTTCCCATATTGTCTTGTCGAATAACTGTTTTTCTAATACATATTGATTGATTTTTTTGAATTGAAATTTTCTTCATCCAGTTCTTCCAAAATTATTTTTCTGTTCTCTCTCGCTTAGCTTGTTGACTTCTCTCCCTTGATACCAACATCCTTTGTTTCCATCTCGAATTTTCGATTTTCACGCACCTTTTTGGTGCACTCTTCATTATTTTCACCTTCTTGACAGTTTTTATTTATGAAACATTTCTAACTACCTTACATATTATATACAAGACATGTAAAAATCATTCTTTTGACGTTTCTGCTTTTTTTATTTCCAAAATTCCTAATTTTGCATCAAGAACTTTCCTGGCATCTCATTGGCTATTGTGTTCAGATCCAATTTCATATACAGAATGTTCGAACTTTTAACATTTTGTTATCTGCTTGTGCTCAAAATATATTAGTAAAATTTGGTTTCTAACATTTTTAAAATCATTCCAATTGCTTGTGATGTTGAACACATGTTCATTTCAAATATAGGTGTTGATAATTATTATATAAGGTTTCCGAAAAACGGTAGAATCTTCGTAGAAACTGTAAAATAACATAGCTCAGATTACCAAATACGAAAAAAAAAATTATGGGTTTTTTTCATTTTTATATATATATATATATATATATATATATATATAAAAAAATATGGCAAACAGTCAATGAGTGTGCTAACAGAAATGTAACCCAAGTAGATAATAATATAACCGAGATCCTGAATGAAAATAACGAAATTGAAAAGGATCTCACTAATATTGTCGATATATTTAACAAACACTACGCCACTGTAGGTGAGAAAATGGCAAACGATATAAAGGTCGCAAACAAGCAGACAGTACATACTAAAAATGAAACTCGAACTACATTAAATTCGATATTTCTACAGCCCGTTACGCAAACTGAAATAAAAAATATTATTCATTCTTTGAAAAACAATTCGTCACCAGGCTTTGACAATATCACAACCTTAGCCCTAAACGAAATAAGCAACTTTATTGCAAAACCATTATGTCACCTAATTAATCTTATGTTTAGTGAAGGAAAATGTCCAACTCAGTTCAAAATAGCTGTAATAAAACCAATCTTCAAACATGGAAATCGTACTGACCCAAAAAATTACCGTCCCATTAGTATCTTATCCATTCTGAGTAAAATCTTTGAAAAGGCCCTGAAAGAACGGTTGGTAAACTTCTTAGAAAACACGAAAGCTTTATCTAAATTACAATTTGGATTTAGAACCGGAATATCTACTAATGACGCAATTGCTCTACTAGTGAATAAAATTTACTCAAACTTAGATAAAAGCAGGCCATGCGCAGGAATATTCATCGATCTGGCAAAAGCCTTCGATACCATAAGTCACAACAAGCTGTTATCCAAACTAAACGACATAGGTATTCGTTCTGCGCTCTCACTCTTCCAAAGCTACCTAAAAAAAGGAAACAACTAGTGAAGATCAATAACACAATGAGTAGCCAAAGAGAGATAACTTATGGAATACCACAAGGAACAGTATCAGGACCCATACTATTTATAATTTATTTAAATGAACTGCTATATTTGAATTGTCAAGGAACAATAATTTCATACGCTGATGACACCGTACTTCTTATGGATGGAAACTCTTGGGAAGAAGTAGAAACCAAAATAAAAAACGATTTAGGAAAAATAATAAAATGGTTCGATGACAATCTCCTCACAATTAATATGGATAAAACTGTATATCTACCTTTTTCAAATTATAAAAATGGTCTCCCAAATACTGAACAATTAGAACTTAATCTACCTTTGAGAAATAATACGTATAATATTCAAACAACAACCAACACAAAATACGTAGGGATAATTATTGATAATAATCTAAAATGGGATCTTCAAATTCAGAACTTGACCAAAAAAATAAGATCATTAATGTACCTATTCAAACAAATGACATTCATACTAGATGAAATAAATCTAAAATGTATGTATTTCAGTTTGGTCCAATCACTCCTGAACTATGGCATAACCGGATGGGGTGGTCATACTCTAATAATATAAAACCTCTAGAAATAGCACAGAAGAAAATAATCAAAATAATGTATAAACTCAATAGCCAGTATTCATCGATTCTGCTTTTCCAGAATTCTAAATTATTGAATATTAGAAATATATTCTACAAAACCTCAATACTCAATGTAGTCACACATAATTTGATAGATATGAATAAAACTCACATTTATTCAACAAGATTTCGAGAAAATGCCAATATAGTGCTCCCTAAGTCTCAGAAGTCCATTGGACAGCGAAGTTTCCTACACGTGGGACAGAAATTATACAATTATCTACCAATAAGTTTAAAAAAGGAAATTAACAAAAACAATTTCAAAAACATAGTAACAAATTGGCTACTTATATCAACAGTCAAAATATTATAAACACACCAATAACAGAACAGATACATGTATATACAATCCAATCTGAAATCTGCTAATCAATCACCATTGCTATCAATATAAGTCCAAATTCTATACTTATATATTCTACCTACAATATTCATTTATCAACATAGTAGTATTTTTATTAGTCTATAGTATTTCTGAAAGTCTTCATTTCTCATTATGATAAAAACACTTAATCTAGCTATAAATACTATAAATATTATTGTTATTATTATTGTGTGTGTACATGTTTTACTCTACATTCGTGAGTGAAGTGTATATGTATTTATAAATGTGTAGTTAACTAATTTATCAGTATGTGACCACTGTTATTGGTACATTTATGTAAATTCTCTCTCACATACTTTAAATTGCCTTAAGTAACTTTATATTATTTTACTAGTACTTAATTTTTATTACATTAGTTTAATATATTTCAAAAAGATCAAATACCGCTTTGTGTCATGGAACACAGTCTAGCTTAGGCTAAAGTGAACCTGGACATAGAAATTTGATCAATTTGAAATATTTGATATTTTATTTTATTCAAAATCTGTTATTTATTCAAAACTGTTTATGTTTATGTTTACATTGATAATTTTTATGCAAATGAACTGAAGAAATATTTGATATTTGATATTTTATTTTATTCAAAATCTGTTATTTATTCAAAACTGTTTATGTTTATTTTATCAAATGAAAATAAATATTTTATTATTATTATTATTATTATTATATATATATATATATATATATGTAGAAATTAGTGGGAAGCAGTCAATGGTAGACCAATTAATACGATTTCTTCGTTTTTATGTCGAGCTTTCGAAAATTTTTATTTTCTTCTTCAAGACTTAACTAAAAGTTAATACATGATTATATGCTGGTATTACATAATTAAAGGATACTTACTAACATGAAATTCAGAAAAAATAATACACAAAAAGAAACATCGGTGTTACAATTTAAAATGACAAGATGACAGTCACATGACAGATACTCAGTTACATACCTAAATAATCGAAATTCTAGATGAAAGAGATACAGAGTGAGAATATAAAAATGTAAAAGTATATATAAATATAAAAAAATAATAATAATCATTTCAAAGAGGATTAGGTGTGATATTGTCTTTATGTTTTTTTAAAAGATATGTATATATTGTACTGAGGTCATCAATATCTGTTCTTCTATTCATTGTTTTTTCATTGTTGTTTATATGAACCATTTCAAGAAAGAGACGCTTATTGAGATTTTGTTCATTATCGAGAATTTTGGCATTATTATAGTCAATCACATGATCTTTATCTATTACATGTTCAGCAAGGCAACAAGATCTCACATTTCTTCTACAGTCACTTTTATTAATTGGTCTACCATTGACTGCTTCCCACTAATTTCTACATAAATTATCGAACAGTCACGAAAATATCCCCTTATATATATATATATATATATATATATATATATATATATATATATATATATATATATATATATATATATATATACGCGTCGACTAGACAACTTCCTCCTTTTTTCGTCAATTAAAAAGTGAGTGTAGATATAATATGATGTTTTCCCCTCTATGATGTATTCCGGAATTGATCAGAAATTCAATAAGAAATGAAAGTTTTGAAAATAACACTTTTCTATGCTCATTTTTCAATTCCTCAACAAAAATTGAATGCAAGAAACAATGTCATTCTGTTTTTCACGTGCATTTCTCTTTTAACGAGCTAGGGAATCTACTAAAATGGAAATATCAACACGCGCGGTGACGTTAGTATCACTGGAAAATGAATTATAATAATTCGTTTCAAATATCCACGTGCTCATGAATTATAATCCTAATTAGTCATCCTGAATCGAACAGACAGGCTACCAGAATAACAGGCACAGAATAATTTTTCAATTAATTTTCTCTCCTTCAGTTTTAAACATAACAACGGTATAATACTCGCATTTGGAATTGAAACATTGTCAATTATGGAACAATTGAAGTTATCATTATTTTCCTCCAAAACTATTGAAGTAATGTTATGTTGAGAAGAGATTGACGTCACAAGATGACGTTTGTGCAATATTTCGAATTTTCCAAGATTTTTTGCATATTATGAACGGTTATAAAATGGACTAGAAATCAGTAGAACTAAACCAAAAATAATAGTTTCTTAACCACATTCGTTCTGTCCTCCTCAACGTTGAGGCATGAGAAGTTTAATTTTTTGTTTCCTGCTCTCTGTGAAATAGCTAGATCCCACCCACTAGAATTGACCTCCGTGGGGAACATCATGTCGCAGCCCTTTAGAAATTATGAGTGGTCTATATCTTAACATATACGTTATATAGAGCTCCACCTCCTCAGACATATTTTGCACTTATTGAAAAATAAAGTAAACTTGTGATTTACTTGGAAAATAAAATGAGTGGAGTACATGTATTTTGTTCAGCTGTCGTAATGAAAAATAACATATGTCGTATGAATCAAAAGTGGCTGAACATCTTTCCTATCAAGTCCAACCTCTCCACTTTTCTAATAAATCCAAATCTAATAAATCGTGGTTTCAGAAAGTTATTTTCAGAAGGAATATTTTTGTTCAATATTCATTGTTGGATAATAACCTTCTTCGATGCTGTTGTTGGGGCTTTATTGATCACAGTCAGAACTATATTTCCATGGGGGGCTTCAATATACGATGGGACTGACCTGATGACACCTACACAGGAAAGCTAAAAACTTTGAGCTGTTTATATGGTTTCAAAAACTTAGTTACTCTTAATGCTAGAGTAACACAATACAGTGCGAGTTCAATAGACCTGGACTTAAAAGTTTCAAAAATAAAACAAAAAATTACAGACCACCAAACAGTAATGGTGAATATTCCCAAAATGATATTCAATTTAGTCATGACCTTTATATTTATATACAGTATCGAAAACATTTTATCTGGGATATAGACAGAAATCTACACGAGTAACAAGGAACGCAATGATATGATGATACCACATAAACAAGAGAGGCGCACTGCTGTTCGCCCCTCCTGTTACCCTACCCGACGCATTAACTGACCACGTGGCAATGCGACACAGCACACAGCTTGCCGAGCCGTGGTTGCGAAAACACAAGATCGTGACAATTATTACCTTTTGAAACATGCCGCCTATTTACACAACCGCAGAGAAAGTACAATAGATTCGGCTATTGTTTGGCCCAAAATGGTGGTTTGTTCGAACATTTGATGAAATAATTCCGTACACAAAATATTTAATTTGGTTTATCTTTTCTTGTGAATATTTTTTTTCTCTCCATTCAGGAAAGAATTGTTTTTCTGTTAGAAATGAGTTTTTTGTTTTTATTGTCTTACAGAAATATCGTTTGCTTTTGTTTATGTTTGAGAATTTTTTTTTGTTTTCGCGGCCGCCACGTCACCAAAGATATTTTGATCACCTGTCGACCGACAGATTAAATTGAATCAATGATTCAGTTTAATTTGTTCAAATTATCTGAAGTGAAATCATCGTCAATAATTATTCTTCATTGCAGCGCACACGCTCTCCCGACTGCTGCTGGTATGATACTGACGTCCTGAGCTGACCGCCCTGATTCTCCTATCTCTGTGTCGTGACGTAAATATCCCTTCCTCGAGCGAGTCGAGGAGAACTTGTAATGCTCTCTCAACATAAAGCAAGCTATTCTTCACGCTCTCATGAAACCACCGTACCCAAGATAAATACTTTCCGATACTGTATAGACATGTTGATTACAAGGAAGTCAATTTAGCTCTCATTGAGAAAGACTGACTGCATACCTCTGTCGATGTTAACGAATTGTTTGATAATTTGAAAGACGTTTCAGAAAATAAATGCTCTCAACAGGCTAGAAAAGTAAAAAAAACAAAAGAATGGTTTCATGAAAATACTAGAAGAGACATTTATCAACGCAACTCAGCGTACAACAAATTCATCAAGGATGAAACAAACTGGTTTGAATATACACCGAAACGCAATAATGTTGTGAACGTGATTGCAAACAAAGATTTCATGAATCTAAGATCGATAATGTCAAACACTCACAATTGATGTGGAAAAGGGAAACATTCTCAATTGAATATTGATAGAAAGATTTTTCTGTGAATTGAAGAATCCACGATAAAAATGAAGCTATTGATGTGGAGAATTCTGAAATCATTAATAAGCACGAACTGTAAAAGTAATGTATTGAATATACTAAAAAATGCAGTGGAAATTTCAGAAGATTCGAATCGTACTTGAAAAATGTGTTTTAATAAACAAAAGGTAATAATATATCTAATGCAAAAAATGTGATATCGGGAGTACCTCAGGGTGCTTTCTTTTTTATATGTTTTGTCAATGACCTGCTCAACTTAGATTTAGGTGAATGCAATATTCATTTGTTCGCCGACGATTCAATAGTTTACATAATGGGAGTCGAAATTGATTTTTTGTGACTGAAATCTACCAATTACTATCAAAATACTCACTTACCCACCTTATTTCAACTATTAACAGTTAAATAAATAATATGATTATCTACTTTATTTATTTATTGTTATATATTATAAATAATTTTTGTAGTTCTGGTTTGTTTATTTCATCACTTTGTATATGATTCCATCCATTGTGACGCATGTAGGAGAACAAAAATGATGACAATAGCAATCTGTCATATGTGTGCCAATGTTCACAAGTGAAAAATCAATCATCTCCCATTTTTATACCCAAAGAGGTGGATTATTCCACTGTAGATTCGAATATGATCAACTATGAGGTAAACACTATCTAATAAAAAAAGAATCATCCAAACTAGACAACCCAGTACAAAGTTATGCCTGATAGAATTGGTTAACAAACCAAAATTCAATTTGCTACCCTCAGAGGAGGGTTTTTGTTCAAATTCAAATGGGACCAACTTCGAATTACACCCTATCCAATGAAGAAGGAATAATCGAAATCGAACTACTCTGTCAAAAGTTATGCGTGGTCATACATAAAAAAAATACGCGTAGACTAGAGAACCTCCTCCTTTTTCAACCGTCGAAACCAAAAAGGAGGAGGTCCTCTATTCGACGCGTATATATTTTTTTTATGTATGATCACGCACAACTTTTGACAGAACGGTTCGATTCCGATGATTCTTTTTTCATTGGATAGGGTGTACTTCATAGTTGATCATATTCCAATTTGAAATGAAATTATCTACCCCTATAGGTAGAAAAATAGGGGATGATTGATTTTTCACTTGTGAACTTTGGCACACATATGTAGTTGACATTGACAGACCCTCCTACATCCGTCAAAATGATTACATTCTATAAAATGATGGAATTATATACATAGTGATAAAATCAACTAACCAGAAGTTTCAAAATTAATTTATATTATATAACAATATATAGTTAAAATAGAAAATCATATTATTTAATAGTTAATAGTTGAAGTAAGCTAGGTAAGTAAGTATTTTGGAAGTAATCAAAAATTAAGTAGGTAGTAATTAGAAGATTCCAGCAACAACAAATTGAAAAATAAAAACTTTTTAACAAAAAATTAAACCGACGAAAAAATCAACTGAAAAGCAAAAAATAAAATAAACCTTTTTAGTCTAAATGATAATTGAGCTCCTAAACTAATGTGAGTAACTGATTTTGGGTCGGCGCCAAACAAACTAGCAATTGAATTGGTAAAGCGTAAAATGATGGCAGCGAGATGCACGGCTGCGTTTTGATTACTTCTTTCAAAGTAATATAATGATCTTCGATAATTGTTTGTTTGACGCCGACTCAAAAACAGTTACTCACATTAGTTTAGGATCTCAATTATCATTTAGACTAAAAAGGTTTATTTTATTTTTCGCTTTCCAGTTGATTTTTACGTCGGTTTAATTTTTTGTTAAAAAGTTTTTATTACTTTCACCTGTCCCGATGTTTGTCATCAAATCTTGCAAATTAAATTTGATCCACTTCCATTTGCCCCATTGACGTGAAATTTGGCAGGTGTCCATAGTTCCCGTGACAATGCCTTATGGAGTTTTTGAAAAAAACAAAAGCGAAATGGCGGCTCTAAGATGGCGGACGAGATTTGTGTTATGGTCCGATTCGACTCAAAATTAGTATTTGGGGTCGGAGATTATGAATTTTCTTTCAAAATTCACAAATCCGAGATGGCGGCTCTAAGATGGCGGACGAGATTTGTAATTATGGTCCGATTCTATTAAAAATTGGTATGTGGAGGTTTTCGGGGTCAAAACTATGAATTCATTCTCAAAATTCATAAATTGAAGATGGCGACTCCACATGATTGTGATAATGAAACGTTTCTATTCAAAATTGGTATTTCGGGGTTTTTGGGGTCAGATATTTTGAATTTAGTCAAAGATTATTGTTTTTTTGTCAGAATTCATAAATTGAAGATGGCGTAGGAGTTAATCTTCAGATGGTCTCCTCATTGAAGAACTATATACAGAACTTACAGGAAAAAGGCCTCATAATGACTATGCATTAACAAAAATGCATAGATCAAGGTATACTTACTAAAAAGCACAAAATAAAATAATTAATAAAAAAACCTTTTGAAAGACAAGCTTTTATTCAAATGCGCTAAAAAGTAAAAAATAATAGCTTGGGATGTGCGACGTAGGTAATTCCGTGAGTTATAGATTCAAAAGCTTGTCGCGCAAAGTTTTCAGTACGAATACAGAAGCGACAAGCTTTTGAATCTATAACCTTCGGAATAACCGACGTCGCACATCCAAAGCTATTATCACTTTTTAGCGCATTTGAATAAAAGCTTGTCTTCAAAAATGTTTTTTTAATTATTATTTCATTGATTTCGTCGGTTAAAAAAAAACAATATTCATGTAAAGCAAACGTCCGACGTCCGACTTCCAACATCCGACATCCGACATCCGACATCCGACATCCGACATCCGACATCCGACATCCGACATCCGACATCCGACATCCGACATCCGACATCCGACATCCGACATCCGACATCCGACATCCGACATCCGACATCCGACATCCGACATCCGACATCCGACATCCGACATCCGACATCCGACATCCGACATCCGACATCCGACATCCGACATCCGACATCCGACATCCGACATCCGACATCCGACATCCGACATCCGACATCCGACATCCGACATCCGACATCCAAATCCGACATCCGACATCCGAATCGACATCCGACATCCGACATCCGACATCCGACATCCGACATCCGACATCCGACATCCGACATCCGACATCCGACATCCGACATCCGACATCCGACATCCGACATCCGACATCCGACATCCGACATCCGACATCCGACATCCGACATCCGACATCCGACATCCGACATCCGACATCCGACATCCGACATCCGACATCCGACATCCGACATCCGACATCCGACATCCGACATCCGACATCCGACATCCGACATCCGACATCACATCGACATCCGACATCGACATCCGACATCCGACATCCGACATCCGACATCCGACATCCGACATCCGACATCCGACATCCGACATCCGACATCCGACATTCGACATCCGACATCCGAATCCGTACATCCGACATCCGACATCCGACATCCGACATCCGACATCCGACATCCGACATCCGACATCCGACTTCCGACTTTCCGACTTCCGACTTTCGACTTTCGACTTTCGACTTTCGACTTTCGACTTTCGACTTTCGACTTTCGACTTTCGACTTTCGACTTTCGACTTTCGACTTTCGACTTTCGACTTTCGACTTTCGACTTTCGACTTTCGACTTTCGACTTTCGACTTTCGACTTTCGACTTTCGACTTTCGACTTTCGACTTTCGACTTTCGACTTTCAACTTTCAACTTTCAACTTTCAACTTTCAACTTTCAACTTTCAACTTTCAACTTTCAACTTTCAACTTTCAACTTTCAACTTTCAACTTTCAACTTTCAACTTTCAACTTTCAACTTTCAACTTTCAACTTTCAACTTTCAACTTTCAACTTTCAACTTTCAACTTTCAACTTTCAACTTTCAACTTTCAACTTTCAACTTTCAACTTTCAACTTTCAACTTTCAACTTTCAACTTTCAACTTTCAACTTTCAACTTTCAACTTCAACTTCAATTCACTTTAACATCAATTTTCAATTTACTATTATTCAATTATAAAACAATTATACAAAGATATGAAAGTTCCACTTGCAAAAATCATTGAATTTATGGTAATAAACCAAATTGAATCTTTCTTCCGTTCGCCAAACAAAAAATATATATACGAGAAATTTGAATTGAGGAATTGAGGTCACTCTGTATAGTTGAAATGTGAGAGTGCTTCCAGACTATGCTGAACGCGGGGTCTGGAAATGACAAAGTCTAGAGCTTGAGCCAATTATAACTTCTCAAATATTCGATGGTGTGTTGTGATTGGCTCTGAAATTGTAATTTGACATTTCCACACTCCTTGTTACGCAGTGTCTGAAAGCCCTCTGCGACAAACCTGAGAACGGCCAGGAAACATCAGAGTAAAAAAAAAATTTGGTTGCTACGGTTGCTGAGCATAACAATTCCGAAAACATCTGTCATATATAAATTTGTTCAACGTCAGAAAAATTTTAGTAATAAAATAGAAATAATGGCCAGAAACAGGAAAGAGAATTCTTCAAAGAAAGGGAAAGTGGAGAAAACTAGAAAATTCAAATCTGACTTGAGATCTGCCACAGCAATAGTAAGTGCTATAGATTTTTTGCAAAAAACAGGCTTTACTGCTAATCTGAGAAATATCAAATCCTGCATAACGCAAAGATGCAGAAAACCGGCTAGCACCATTGTGAACAATCTCCCAACTTATTTATCAAGAGGGACAGATCTCGGGATTTTCAAGAAACACGGTGGAGTATATAAACTGGGCAACTTTGAGCTGAAGAAAAAAAAGAAGAAATCCGTTAAGGCTAGTGTGACAACAAATAAACATAAATCAGAGGATCGTATGATGGGAGATGTTATAGAAGATGTGATAGAAGAGAAGAGCGACCCAACCACTCCTCAGCCTAGTAAAAGAAATTCTTGTTGTGAGATTTGTTGCGAATAAGTAATGTAAACAGTTTGGTGATGTCTTGAATAAAAATTGTTTTTTTTTTAGATTTTTGGTTTGTTCTTATTGTTTAAATTACTTGTTATTGCTAATTCAGAGGATAATAACCATAGTCATATTTTCCACAGTGGATACTTTCAAAAAGAATCAATAGTTCTGCTAACTCCATCCCTTTGAGAAGTAATTACTCATAATATCTAGTTCAATATACACTTCGTCTTTCCCGACTTAGCATATTGAACGGATGAGATGGCGATGACATGTGCCACTGTAAATATAATCCCACTGAATTACTCCGGTCATTGTGTTTAACTTTACTTTTATAAGTTGCAATTTGCAAAATGATTTGACAATTCAGAATCTGCATCAACAAAAACAACCCTAAGTACAAAAAAAATCATTAGATTTATAAGAGGAAAACAAAAAATTAATTATTTTGTGGTTGAACCGAACACAACATAATTTTGATGATTGTTATCAAGAGATTTGTGTCCCTCCCAGCATCATTCTCATCTTGTCGTTCTGTCATTCACTCCCGCATTAGATTTGGTATTCGTCTTTGGGGTAACTCCACCTTAGCAAGAGATGTATTAATTTCTCAAAAACGCATCATCAGATGTATTGCTGGTGGGAAATATACTCATTCTTGCAGGAATATTTTTATAGAGTTTAGGTTACTAACGCTCACTTCATTATATATTTTGGAAATGTATTTATACATTTTTAAAAACAAAAACAGCTTCCAACTGAACAAAGATATCCATTCAATGAATAACAGAAATAAATATAACTTTGGTGTGCTATTTGCAAAAATGTGTATAACTTATAACTCGCCTGAATATATAGGGTCACGTATTATCAATGAATTGCCAGAAATAATTGAAAATATTCAGAGCCTGTGTTTAGGAAAAGTCTATAGGAGTATTCAATAGATAAGTGTGTTTACCATTTGTCTGAGTATTTTCATTAATCTGTTTGTCTTTTATATTACCCAGTGTCTGCCTATTACTAATTACTTTTATTACTTATTACTTTTATGAGCAATTTCAATCCGTATTGATGGCATTGGCACTGTCAACATGAAGCAATATTGAACCTATCAAATCGGTTATTCTACTCAATAATCTATTTATCAAAATCAATTCTGCAACAATTGTACACGAAACCATTTTTGTCCTCCGCATCTCTTCCTTCTGCTCCCTTTTCATTCGATAAGTCACTATCAGATATGTTTTCAGTAGTAATACCACTAGTGACTGAATTTTCGCGATAAGTCTGTCGATTTATTTCTAAACGAAATTGAGTTGCTTGAAAACACCACGAGTCCGCAGGACGAGTGGTATTTTCTTCAAGCAACTCAGTTGAGTTTAGAAATAAAAGACAGACTTATAAGATAAATTCAATCACGAGTGGTATTTTATTAGACTATTTCACGAACAAAATGAAAAATCAAAAAATTTAAATCCGGCAGAATGAGAGGAAGAAATTTAATAATAATAAATAATTCAAATTTAATTATAAGCATGAAATATTTATTTGAACTATAAACGATTTGTTTCAATTATAATTTGTTACCTATAACAATAAATAATTTTTTATGAACACGAACATAATATATTATTCTCGACTATAATTATTATAAATTTGTTGTCAGTCTCTCCCTTAAAAAAATGTAACTTGGAAAACGTTGCTTCGTTACCTCTCCAAGCTAGTTCTACGCAGCTATGCGAAAAAACTTCTTTTGGAGTCCCTCTGGCGTGTCTTCGTCCCATTGTAAGCACATATTTCTATATTCATCTGTAGTCATAGCGACAGAACTCATTTTATTTTTTTCGGGTACAGCTTCCAACAATTTTCTCTTGCTATCTCGAGCCGCCCTCGCCTCCTTGAACATTTTTGAAGGGATCAATATGTCTCTGATACTCACAAAAATATTTTTCTTGTACTAATTTTGCAGTAGTGTTCCATATGGTTTTGATAACACTCTCCTTGTAATCACTACCATCAATTTTTCGCATATTGAATGCCCAGTCTTTTAGGATGAATGCTAATCTTTCGTTGCTATTTTCTGCATCTAATTTGTAGTTGCGTTCCGCACAGAACGTCATAAATTGTCTCCATATATAAGATTTTGATTTTTTTGTGTTACTGGGTATATTTACTTCAAAATTTTGGTTTATTACTTCATTTGAAGTAGCACCGAAGCGACTCATTTTGACGTTTGCAGCTACAATTATTTTTGGTCAAACTGTCAAACTTTGCATTGCGATCCGTATCCATGGTTACGTCGTTGAAAACACCACGCTGATAGACCAATCAGAATTGAAAGACAGCTGGTGTTTTCGCGATAATACAAGCTGTCTCTGGTTTTTGATTGGTCAGATTTTGTGAAAATTCCAAGGTGCGTGGAATAGTCTCAGGTAATTTTTTTTTATGCACTTCGGGAATGCATTTGTCAAATTGTATAATTTTCATTTCGACCTCATTTTTTTAAATGTCTTCGTGCCCTAATATGACATCCCTGATCATCAATACTTTATTTCCACTTCGGAAACAGATATTGTTTCCATCTTTTTCTCTCCGCAATATCCAACAAAAAAACATCGTTTTTGTTTTTGCCTTTGTTGTATTGGTACGTGAACATAATATTCGGTGTGAGATGCCTAAAAACCCTGATGTTTGCACTGATTTGCTTTAAAGACTCTCAAGTTGACATAATCTGTTGCTTCTGCAGTTATATGAAATTCTGCCCAAGAGTGGTGTCGAAATTGACATGGTCCAACGCATTAGTCAAAGAGCTGGCTACGTAAATCAAAAATGATAAGATATTAGAAATTTTTTTACATGGAAACCTTCCTCACCTTCTGACAAGTGTGCAGCTCTGCATGCAGTATTCAGTCCCGGGGCTGGAAGCGGAGGCAAGCGGTCAAAGATTATTCCAGAGCGCCGCCCAGCGCTCAGATAACTCCAAACACAATATTAATACGACTAGGCCTGATAGCCCATTTGAATGAACGCTCTCTTCAAGAGTCTAAGGACCCGGGTTCGATTCCGAGTTGGGTCACGCATTTTTTTATTACACTCGAATAGACCTCAAAACAAGTCACCAAAATATATCACATCAGAACATTCACCCTCATAACCATTCAAGACACAAAACAGTATTTTCACAGAGCATGACTTGCTCTTTCAACCTGTTCATTTGACGTACTTTTCCCAGGAAATAGATAGCTCAAATTTGTCGAACGGAAGTACTATGCGTTAATTTCAATTGTTCTATTAGGATCAAATTACAGATCTTTCTGATGAGCAAATGGCAGGAAGGAATATATAACATTATTTGACTTGAACTGTATCGCAGAATATCGCGAGGCGACCTCCTACTGCCCTTTAGGGGGGCGTACGGGGGTTTTCCCATTTTATCCATGAAATACAGAATTAAATGCATTGTTAATTTTCAAATATCAGAAGTATATACGAGCTACCTATGAGGTTTCACATCGAATAAAAAAACAATATGTCAATAGAACTCAATTCAAGTTCAATTCGGCAGCAATTTGAAAGGGCTAGATACATCGCAAATATCTGGACAAATGCACATTCAGCAGTTCCAACGGATCTCGAACCTACCGATTGTGGCTGGATGGATCAATCAACAAGCTATGTACGAATTTGAAGGATTTTATGGCCCACAATTTTCCTCAACAGTTGAAGATGTTATACTGATATAAATGACGAAGAATCCAAATCTTGTCCTTAAAATTTGAACAATTTTTTTACGACTTCACCGACCTAGACTTTTGGCAATAATTTTACGCAATTTTTACTACACAAAATTTCAGAGCTGCACTCAAAGATGTTATTTTGATTATAACTTATCGAGTTTGACCAAATTCATCAACATATATTCATCATCTATCAAGTATGGTACATCTCGTAATTTATTATTCCCAATGCATTTTATTCTGTATTTCAAAGATAAAATTAGGAAAACCCCCTTACGTCCTCGCAAAGAGGCAGTAGGAGGTCGCCTCGCGATGTTTTGCGATACCCTATGTGAAAATAATTTATTCCAAGTAAAATTGATTTTTTAACCGCTTCCTCAGTTGTATGACCAACCCTCAGAAGTTAATGAAAACTTGTACGAGTAAAGATCCCGGGGGCCTCACCTCTTATAGTGGGATCCAAAACCACTCTTGGGGCCCTGAAACATTTTTTGCCAGCTGCGGGAGTCGAACCCGAGCCGGGTGGAAACAGTGGACACAAGACTGACGCTAGTACCACTGATCCACCAGCCCCGTGGCTCAGCTATATATCCCTTCCTGCAATTTGGTCATGAGAAAGATCTGTAATTTGATCATAATAGAACAATTGACAATTACACATAATACTTCCGTTCGACAAATTTGAGCTATTTCCTGGGAAAAGTACGTCAACAAATTAGGTGAAAAGAAATTTTCCGCAGCCTTCGGCCGCTGCGGAGCACGTCATGCTCTGTGAAAATGCTGTTTTGTGTCTTGAGGCGTTGTGAGGGTGAATGTTCTGAGGTAATATATTTTGCAGCCACCTTACCAAAAAATATTATTAGTGAAAATACCTTCTAAATCCTTTATTAATCTTTTTTTCTAGATAGTTTACTGATTTTTTTATAATCCCCAGTCGATGACATTTTTGGTCGAGTAATTAGCGAAATGAAAAATGATATCGAAAAATTTTCAAATTCCTAATCATTAAGAAATTAATTGAATTACTTCCTATTGTATATTAGCGTTAAAGGATTAGAATAAGTGGAAATTCTGTTCAATTATGATTTTTTCGTTACAACCTACTGACTTCGAATAAATACAGGGTGATTCAAAAGTACTTTGACAAACTTCAGGAGGTGATTCTTCACAATATTCTAATATGAATTGTCGAAATAAATATATGTCAGGAAACGCTTCGTTTCCAAGATACAGGGTGTTGAAGTTTTATTTTTTTTTTTCGTTTTTTTAAAATAACTTTCGGAACACTGACCTTAATTAAACGAAAATTGGTATTGAGAGATATTTTGAGGTGTCGAATTCGAACCTGATGTTATTATTGCTCTCACTTCTAGCAGATTTTTCAATAGAAAAATCAATTCCCCAATCATATCTACGTAAAAACGCTATAAGCAACTGTTTTCTAGATATTTGGACTTGAAAATTTCAAGTCGATTATTTGGTAATCGATGCGTGTTGAAGTTATAACCATTATTTTGCATTTTTTCACAAGAATGCTTAGGAAATGAATTTGACGTTTAAGTAAGTAGTTTTGGTAATTACATATTATGTGACAGTTAAACGTTTTGTTGTTTTGTTGAAGTTTCTGTAAGTTTCAAAACAATAATTTTGAAAAAATGGATTAGTTAAACAATAATGCTTATTTAGCCGATATGCATTTCGTTTATGGCCTTGCGGATGGCAATGCGCGGGAAGCAAGACGTATTCACCAGGAGCGACTTCCTAATCGAGTACTTCAGCTCCAACATTTACCAGTCTCCACCGTCGATTGACAGAAACAGGTAGCTTTAAGACGGCAGCTGATGTTATTGGAAGACCACGAGTAGTCCAAACCCGAGAATTGAAAGAAGCCGTTTTGAACGCTCTCGAGGAGAATCCAGAAACAAGTACAAGAAAAATTGCTGAAGCTCTCAATTCTACTCAGTCCACAGTTTAGAGGATTATCCACGATCAACAATTCTATCCATACCATATTGGAAGGGTACAAGCTCTTCTGCCACGAGACTTTCCCCAACGCATTACTATGTGTCAGTGCTTTTTGAGAAAACTGGCTGGAAATCCTCAATTTTTAAGATATGTACTCTTCACGGACGAGGCAAACTTCTCCCGAAATGCTATAACAATCTTTCATAACAACCATGTTTGGGCTCTGGAAAACCCACACGCAGTTAGTGAAAGACATTATCAGTATAAATTTTCTGTAAATGTATGGGCGGCAATAATTGATGATTACTTGATAGGTCCTTTCTTCCTTCCGTTCCGACTGAATGGCGCAACTTACAGAGACTTTTCAGAAAATGAATTGCCGGGACTACTTCAGAATGTACCATTGGAAATTCGTATCCGCATGTGGTTTATGCATGACGAGGCTCCGGCCCATTTTAGCGTTGTAGCCAGGGAATTCCTCAACACTATCTATCCAAATCGATAGATCGGTAGGGGTGTAGAAGAACCTTACCAGGCGTTGGCACCAAAGTCCCCAGATCTTAACCCGCCATATTTTTATTTTTGGGGACATTTGAAGTCACTGGTTTATAAGATCTAAGAAACCGAATAGTAGACGCATGTGGGACAATAAGGAACACACCAATAATTTTTGAGCGGGTACGAGATTCAATGACTAGAAGACTGAATGCCTGTATCTTCGCTGAAGGTGGACACTTTGAACAATTTATTTGAGTTCAATTTAGTTTCCTTTATTTTATTCTATATATTCAAAATTTCTTGAAATGAAATGTTGATATTTCTTGCAAATTTCATCAAAACAAATAAAGATTTTGCACCCTTGATAAAAAAATAACTATTTCAAACAAGTAAAAATGAATAGAATAGGTGGCGCCCCCTACAGAAAACCAAAACTACTTACTTAAATGTCAAATTCATTTCCTAATCATTCTTGTGAAAAATGCAAAATAATGGTAATAACTTCAACACGCATCGATTATCAAATAATCGAGTTGAAATTTTCAAGTCCAAATATCTAGAAAACGGTTGCTCATAGCGACTTGTAACAAGGGCAGCTTTTTTACGTAGATATGATAGAGGAATTGATTTTTTTCTACTAAAAATGTGCTAGTACGCTCAAAAAGATTATGAATCTTCAAAAAAGATAAAGACGTGTTGGTGGCGCCCCCTACGAGTGAGAGCAATAATAACATCAAGTTCGAATTCGATACCTCAAAAAACCTCTCAACACCAATTTTCTTTCAATTAAGGTCAATTTTAAAAAAATGAAATTAAAAATAAAACTTTAACATCCTGTATCTTGGAAACGAAGCGTTTCCAGACATATATTTATTTGGACAATTCATATATTGTGTGAAGAATCACCTCCTGAAGTTATTCAAAGTACTTTTGACTCACCCTGTAAATCCTATTATGTTTATCATCCCATTATCATTCCATCCAAATGGATATACTACACAGGGCTCCAAATCTATGCAAAAAGAATGACAAAATTTCATACAGGGTGTTCACGGCTGAGCACATAGACCATTGTGCAGAGTGTACTCCGAAATCAGTGCATTCCACCCGCCTATCAAAACCCGTGGTTCTGGAGCGTCCTCAGACGAATTTTGTTGTTTTTTTATGCAAATCAAAACATCGAGAATGCAGTGTTGGCTACAGGTGAAGTGGCAGAAGGTGACCAGGTCAAGGCACTCTTTATAATTCAGGTTAATTCTGGCAAACACACCCACTCGCTTATTCCACTCCGTATTTTATTGTTAGTGTCACCATAACTTTGGAATCACAACGTGATGGGGTTGCCTTCAGATGATCCGAAAACACAAATGTTTGGGTAATGGAGGCAACATTGGAGGTCGATACTATCAACCTTCTATTTGAAATATTCTTGAAATGAAAATCGTATCAATGTGTGGAGTAAGAAATCATAACTTTTCTGCAGTGAAATCATCAACCTTCCCAATATTTACCAAAATAACCCATTTTTTCGTTTAACCAATTGACAGAAGTATGTATTTTGATTCGAAATTCATTAGGAGATAATAGTATTATATAGTACCAGGACGACATATTGTTCGAGAAAGAACATATCAAGGTTTACATATTATAAAAGTAACTTTAAGTAGGATTCATGGTATAGATCAAAATTATTAAGCACTGCTTCACAATTTCCGTATTCTTCAAAGAGTATCAAAAAAAAGCCAGATGTTTATTCTACGCAGAATCGCCAAACGTAAATCAGGACCGGATTGGTTTCAATACAAATATTATAATAATAATAATAATGAATTTATTCAGTATTTAGAATAAGTATAGTACAGTATTGGAGACAATTTGAACAGTCTGAACAAATTCAGTTAACCCACAAAGGGGAACGTGTGCGTGGGTATTCCTGATATATTCACAATATTCACACTATATTATCTTTATATACAGAGTGGCCAGTTTTTTAATGGGATTGTATTGGTAACTTTTCAACCATGAGAGTTAGAAGGTCGGTCAAATGGAGAAAAAGTTGCATTCATAGAAGCATTGTCAAGCAGTTCAAACAAATCGAGATTATCAGGGCCGGTTATTGAGATATCATAAGAAAAGTAAATTCTGTGATTTTGATTTTTTTTTCCCACTTTATTTCGAATATTATCAAAAAATGTCACGGAAGTTTTTTATTCGACAGTAAATTATCCTCATTTTGACATAATCAGATTTCGTATCCAACGTTTCGTACGCTCTGGGCCACCCTCAACCTAATTTTTTTCAATACGGACCTGCATATTTTATGACACTTTTCGAAATAACTTTTGACGCTAAATTCAACGATATATCATGCAATGTCATTTAAAGTTGATTTTCAGGTGATTTTGACACTTATCCAAATTTCTTTGGGTCGGATCTGTATTACATTTAGGTACCTTCAGTTTAATCAACAACATGCAATACATTTCGATAAGAAAATCAACTAACTCATCTTCAACTGAATGGAACGTAACAGAATCAAAGCAAGGAACAAGTAATAATTATTTACAAATTTCAAGAGGTGAAAAACCTAATTCATAATAATTAAACGAAACTATCATTTAATGAAAGAAAAATCAAATGATTATTCGAAAGTAAAGGATGAACATTAATGAAGTAAGTGTTCGAAATGTCCACCATTTTGTAAAAGGCACTTTGTGGTTCTGGAACCCATACTTCTTATACATTTGCTTATTTCGTCTCCTTGAATACCTTCCAATACATTCTCAATCTTCTCGCGAGGAATCATTATTGTTGGATTTGTCATTTGTTCTGTTGAAACAAATTACAGAATCGAACTTTATTTTGAGATCATTACGATATAATTTTTGCAAGGCTTGGTATTCAAATTTGAAATCATTGTATTCGCGTCTCTTGACTATTTTATTAACAGCAGTTTTTGATAAATTGCATTCACTGGCCACAGTTCTCGATTTTTTTTTTGGGTTCAATTGAATTTGGGTCAGAACATTGATATCGTTGATAGACTTGTTTTTTCTTGCATACACACAACTCTAGGTTTACTGAATGTATTATTTTCAAGTAGTAGGCCGTGGATAAAAAAGAACATAACAAGAAATGTCATATTATTTGTCACTTCGTTTATTATTGTGTCACAAGAACTTGTCATTAAATACTTTTCTGAGTAATTTCAATTTAACTTATTCGATATGGTAAGATACACAAATTAAGAGAAGAGAGATATGTACGAAGTGTACATAAAACTAAATAGAAATTCGTTCAAAGCACAACAAAGGTATGGTGAATTATATCCTGAAAGAACAACACCAAATATTAAAATGTTTCGACGTTTATCTACAACGTTATTTGCACATGATTCATTCATCAAACCTAGAGGTCCTTATGTACGACGAAACGAGCCAATCAATGACATCAATGTTCTGGCCCAAATTCGAATGAATCCAGGAATGGGATCGAGAACTATGGCCAGTGAATGCAATTTATCAAAAAGTGCTGTTAATAAGATACTCAAGAGACACGGATACCATGACTATAAATAACAAGCCGTGCAAAAACTATATCGCAATGATCCTGAGAGAAGGTTGCAATTCTGTAATTGTTTTCAACGGAAGGTGCGGAATAACAACAATTTTGCGCACAATATCATTTGGGGAGACGAAACGACATTCACAAATTCTGGCATGTTCAATCGAAGGAACAAACATTTCTATGCCACAGAAAATCCTCACTTAATTCATGAAGTTAGACATCAATATCGTTTTTCTTTGAACATATGTTGCGGTTTGTTGAATAATAAATTACTGGGACCCTATTTTATTGACGGCAACCTAACCGGAGCAAAATATGTAGAAATTATAGAAGAAATGTTGGATGATCTTCCTATACGGTATCGGCGTAATAGTCCATGGTTCCAACAAGACGGATGTGGTCCACACAACTCAAGAATAGTCACAGACTATCTAAATCGAACTTTTCCCGATTCATGGATTGGAACAAGAGGTCCAGTAGCATGGCCTGCCAGATCTCCGGATTTGAATCCACTGGATTTTTATTTGTGGGGATATCTCAAAAATAAAATTTATGATACTACGAACCCAACAATAGAGATTCTTCGCGAGAAGATTGAGAATGTATTGGAAGGTATTCAAGGAGACGAAATAAGCAAATGTATAAGAAGTATGGGTTCCAGAACCGCAAAGTGCATTTTACAAAATGGTGGACATTTCGAACACTTACTTCATTAATGTTCATCATTTACTTTCGAATAACCATTTGATTTTTCTTTCATTAAATGATAGTTTCGTTTAATTATTATGAATTAGGTTTTTCACCTCTTGAAATTTGTAAATAATTATTACTTGTTTATTGCTTTGATTCTGTTACGTTCCATTCAGTTGAAGATGAGTAAGTTGATTTTCTTATCGAAATGTATTGCATGTTGTTAATTGAACTAAAGGTACCTAAATGTAATACAGATCCGACCCAAAGAAATTTGGATAAGGGTCAAAATTGCCTGAAAATCAACTTTCAATGAAATTGTTCGATATATCGTTGAATTCAGCGTTGAAAGTTATTTCGAAAAAAGTCATAAAATATGCAGGTCCGAATTGAAAAAAATTAGGTTGAGGGTGGCCCAGAGCGTACGAAACGTTGGATACGAAATCTGATTATGTCAAATTGAGGATAATTCACTGTCAAATCAAAAACTTCCGTGACATTTTTTGATTATATTCGAAATAAAGTGGGAAAAAAAGAAAAATCAAAATGACAGAATTTACTTTTCTTATGATATCTCAATAACCGGCCCTGATAATCTCGATTTGTTTGAACTGCTTGACAATGCTTCTATGAATGCAACTTTTTCTCCATTTGACCGACCTTCTAACTCTTATGGTTTGAAAGTTACCAATACAATCCCATTAAAAAAGTGGCCACTCTGTATATAATTCTACTGTACGTGTGTTGTCACTGTACTCCTAAACGGCTGGACGATTTGAATGAATTTTCGTGTATGCGTTTGGGTGGCGCCCTGGATGGTTTAGATTCACAAATCATCCCCTTGAAGGTTAAGGGTGGTCAACCCCTTAATTTCATTTTTCATTTTCTGGACAAAATTTTTTGTTTTTATTTTTTTATGATACATCATTCTAAAATACATACAACCCCAAATTTTCATCCTTCTACGATCAACCCCTATTTTTTTGGCAAGATTTTTATTTTTATTTTGTCATGATTTAGATTAAAAAAGTTCATATTAATCTTAATTCACCCTTCTACGATCAACCTCTATTTTCGTTTTTTTTTAGGAAAACGGGATAACGGAAATAACGGGATAACGAAAAAACGGGATCAAGGGATGACAGGATAAGGGAATAACGGGAAAACGAAATAACGGGATGAAGAAAAAGGGGCTAACAGGAAAACGGGATTACGGGAATAACGGGATAACGAAAAAGGGAAAACGGGATAACGGGATGACAGGATAGGGGAAAAGGGATAACGGGATAAAAAAAATGGGATAACAGGAAAAGGGATAGAAAAGGGAAAAAACGGGAAAACGGGATGACAGGATAAGGGGAAAACGAGATAACGGGATATATAAAAAATGGGATAACAGGAAAACGGGATAACGGAATAACGGAATAACGAAAAAACGGGATAACGGGATGACAGGATAAGGGGATAACGATAAAACGGGATAACGGGGTAAGGACAAAAAGGGGTAACAGGAAAATGGGATAACGGGATAACGGGAATATTTTCGGGAAAAACATTTTGGGGAACATAAAAATTTGGACAGGACAACGTCTGTTGGGTCCGCTAGTATAATATAAAATGTAAAATGGTTTTGATAACTAAAATATATAATATGTAGAAATTGGAAAATATAATGTTACGAGTATAAGAATGTGTTTTTTTTAAGGTTTGAGAGTATTAAAGTGTGAAATGTTGAATGTGAAGTGTTAAAATATGAAATGTTGGAAAGTATAAAAATATATATGTACCATAAACATACATCTTATTATCTTCACAGAATTGTTTAATGGTTATTGTAATTATAATTATTTTTTAAGTCAATCATGTTCCGTATTTCAATCCGGGATTCGTTCATAAGCCAAGCCTTTTATTTTGACTTGAGCATGGATGTGTTTTCAGTCGTCTCGGTAATAAATTATGAATTTTCGGAGCAAGATATATGTGGCTGCTTTGCCCTATTGTCTTAAATATACGGGGTACGTTCAAGGCTTTTTCTTTATATCTGGTTGAGTATTTGTGCTCGACATATTTAACATTGGCTGAATTTCTGTTTTGATGTGTCAAAAGAGCTAAAACGAATATTTTATGGATTTCCATTACTCCTGCATTCCCGTACAGTTCATCACTCGAATCTCTGAAGTCCTTTCCCATAATTATTTTCAGGATCCATTTTTGTATTGTGATCAGATGCCTCATGCTATAATTCCGTAGTGGAGATGGGTTTGTATCAGAGCATAATGCATTATTTTCTTTTTTGTATCAAATAATTTTTTTAGGTATCGAAATTTTGCTAAATAATATCAAAAAAAAAATTATAATGTTATTTATATGAATATTCCATTTCAGATTACTGTCTAGGTGGACTCCCAGAAATTTTACTGTTTTGTCGTATCCTATTTGCAGCACCTCACCTTCATGGTAGAATTCAATTTTTTTATATAGAGGAAGATTCGATTCGTAACTCGTAAAGGGTAAGAATACTGTCTTTACTACTGAAGAACTCCAGCACCAGAGGAAATGATTTCTTGAATTTTTTATTTCAGATCGGACCAATTTTTGTCCCTGAAGAAGATGACAGTACCGTCTGCGGAACTACTGATTTCCCCCGCTAAAGGTGAGTCAAATGATGCGTTGATAAAAATTGAAAATAGGATAGGTCCAAGGACGGTTCCTTGTGGCACTCCATAACATATAATTTTCTTATCGCTTATTTCATTTTCAATTTTTACACATTGCTCCCGCTCTTCTAGATAGTTTTCCATGAGTTGATAAGCTATTCCTCTGGAGCCAATGTTTTCCAACGTTTCCAGTAGATCTGGGTGGCTGACGGTATCGAAGGCCTTCGCGAGATCGACAAAGATACATGTAGCAGGTTCTTTGGAGTCTATGGCGGCATATATCTTTGCTGTTAAGTCTGCAATTGCATCTTGTGTCGAGCTCCCTTCCATAAAACCACACTGTTTATCAGATATAATATTGAATTTTTTTAGAAAATTAATCATCCTTGACTTGATTAGTTCCTCTAGTATTTTACTGATAGTAGGGAAATTGGCCTGAAAGTAGGGAAATTGGCCTGTAATTGGAAACCTCCAACCTATCTCCGGACTTAATAACAGCAACTTTGGTTAGTTTTGGAAAAGTTCCGTTTTGAATTACCCTGTTAGCGATATACGTTATTGGTTGTAGTTGGGTAGCACATTTTTTATGGTGTCTGCCGTAATATTATATTGTATTATATTGGCGATTATAAATAATAGAAACGTACTAGCTAATACCAGAGTACTGAATAAGTAATTTACGTAACAAGTCCGGAAAATAGTTTTTTTTTGAACGAATAGACAAAATTCTAGGACGAGCCGTAGGCGAGTCCTGGAAGTCTGTGAGTCCAAAAAAACTATTTTCGGGCGTTTTGCGTACAATATTTTTTCGGCAACCGTGTAGAATAACAAATCAATGAGACGACATATTTCTTTCTGCTGCTTTCCATATTTTATTGCAAAATGCGATGAAAAAACATGCAAACTTTTGACAACTAATTTCATATGAACTGTCAGCCGTTATTTCGTTGCTATGGTAATGATCAACTGCATTTATCAAAACCATACCTACCAAGATTTTCATATCTACAATGACAACAACGACGTGATTCTCCCCGGCCTAGTCCGGGAAGTACGTACTTCCCGGACTAGGCCGGAAAATGCTACTTTCTCAAAGAAAAAGCGTCCGGAAAGTGGGTACATCCCGGACGGTTGCCGAAAAAAGTAATTAACTTGAAGTTACACAGAATATTTCGAAATACTACAATGTTCTGAAATAAATATAATAAGAAAACAATATTATAGGCACTCAAAGTTAGAAACGGCATATAGAAATTGAAAATATATCTAGGATATGAAATTATTCATTTCTACGAGTACAGAAATAAAATAATTAATGAAAAACATTTTCAAAGACGGACTTTTATTCAAATGCCCTGAAAAGGAAAAAATAATCGCTTTGGATGTGTGATGTAGGTTATTCAAGAGCTTGTCGCGCAAAGTTTTCAGTTCGAATCGAGGTTCGAATAAAAAGGCGACAATATTTGAATCTGTAAATCACGAAATAACCTACGTCAGATATCCGAAGCAATTATTTTTCACTCATCAGGGCATTTGAATGAAATTGTGAATAATCAATTTTATAACCCAACAACAATCAAAATAGAAAATGGTACAAATACCTATAAAGAAATAACCCGATGGCGCAACCAATCGGAAAGATAGATTTCATAATATATTTATTGATTCTTAAATTGCCATCAATAGACCTTAAACTTTGCAATCAAAATGTGGAGAATGCAAATCTCTTAACGCTTATTTTCATTGCTGTGTAATCTGACCGGAATGAAAGTAAAAAAAAATAAGTTAAACGGTTTTATTGTAGGGAAACGTAGTAATGATGCAGATAATGTACTTAAAGCTAAAAAAATTTTGGGTAGGTACGAGGTACCAGTCATCACACCACTCTTCTCATCAATATAGGGCAATGATCAGACTAAGTGTAGATAATAGAAAAACCTGATACCTATTTAATCATTTTTTAGATCTTTGATGTATCTGCATCATTATTATGGGTGAAACGATTGAAACAAGTAAATACTAGTTAGTTACAACTAGATAGTTTTGAAATTTTCTGAAATGGAGGTGAATAACAATTGGCTGAAATTAGGTAGTACATACTTGGTAATATCATGATATTCTTAGTAAATACTAGATAGGTAGTAATAACTAATCCTAGTTAATGCTAACGTGTGCTCATGGGACAGAAGGCCATCACACGATGCTCACGCTCTCACATTCCACCTCTATCAGCCACTTGAACAACAAGTCTGAACAACTAGCTTTCAACATATAGAAATCTCAAGTTGCGGTGTTTTTTCGCGTTTTACTGAGATGTCATCGGATGAAAAGGATAACTTCCTACTGGAAAAGCAGTTGAACAAAAGCTTGTTTGTAAAAAAATTCATTCGTGAAGATCCTGTTGTTCTAGAAAAGTCAAAAATACCATCAGTGGTAAAATACCAAAGAAGTAAAATACGCATGAAAATTATATTTTTCCATGATGAAAGATTTTTTAATTTTCATCAGTGGTGTCCCTGTTAACATGCCCCGCCATATTTTTGATCACCACTGTCTTTTTTCCAAATTAATATTATTTTTGTAATTGTCCTTATCTTCTCTTAAAAATGGTCTCCTGCCTTTTTTTCGTCCAGCGAACGGTTTTTGAGTTAGAAAATAAAATGCATTCATTTGCTATGCGAAATCAGCCGTTGAAGAGTAGTAGGATTGTCTTGTGGGCTAGAAACATCTATTATGCTAAGAACACATCTCGTTGTTTCCAACATAAATAATTTTGACACTTCTTCAGCTAGATACGTGATATTAATTACGTTATAAAAACTTGTTTATTAAAAAAAATGGTAAATTTTACAACTAACGAATTAGCAGACATGCATTACTTGTATGGGCTTGCTGACGAGAACGCATATGAAGCCAGGCAACTGTATCAAGAGCGCTTTCCAAATAGAATGGTTCCTGATGCTCGAACGATTTCAAGCATCCACAGAAGGTTATGTGAAACAGGAAGTTTCGACCAAATCATCACTTGAAAGGAACACATCGGACTGCAAGAACTCCAGCAATTAAGGTAGCTGTTTTGAATTCAGTTGACGAAAATCCTGAGATAAGTACGAGGCAAGTTGCCAATAATTTGAGTATCGCCCAAATTCTAGTATGGAGGATTCTTCATGATTATTTATTATATTCCTATCACATTCAACGGGTTCAGGCTCTACTTCCTCGAGAATTTCCATAACGAGTGAATTTCTGCCAATGGTTTCTCCAAAAAATTACCGAAATTCCTTTATTTGACAGGGAAATTGTATTTACGGACGAAGCTAGTTTTACTAAAAGAAGGATTAGAAATTTTCCTAATAATCATTTTTGGGCCGAGGAAAATCCGCATGCATTCGTGGAATCTCATCACCAGGAGCAGTTCCCATTAAATATCTGGGCTGGAATTATTATCGCCGATTTATTGAAGATAATTTGCCAATTCTGTCGGAAGATGTTCCCATTTTGATGCGAAATCGCATGTGGTTAAGGCACGATGGTGCACCTGCTCATTTTAGTGCTCTAGCACGCGAGTATTCAAACCAAAACTTTCATAATCGCTGGATAGGTCGTGGGGGAACAGAGTCATGGCCAGCTAGATCCCTAGACTCAATTAGTCCTGATTATTTTCTTTTGGGACATCTTAATGGTGTACAGTCATCCAATTCTAACTGGGGAAGAATTGCGAAACCGCGTAATAGTTTCCTGTGAAGCAATAAGAAATACTCCAGGAATGTTCCAAAGAGTACGCGAGTCAATGAGGAGGGCTGAAGCGTGCATACTTGAAGGAGGCGGACATTTTTAACAATTTATTTGATTTTGGTATTTTTTGTTCATAATAATTATGTTTTTAAAAATAAAAATTGTATTTTTATGCGTACTCATTACAAAAACTAAATAATAGTTATCATAAAATTATAAAAATCTTGCCTAGATCCATTGGTTACTACAATTATATAATTAAGACTGAGAGAAAAAATTTAATTTTATGCGTACTTGTACCAAAATTGAAAAAAAAGCCAAAGTGGTTTCAGAGATATTGGGGAAGAATTGATTTTTTTGTTAAATTTCAAAATCCTGTTTCTCAGAAATAAAGCGGTTGCGGACCTATGATCATATGAAGAATTTTTCTTGAAATCATCCAAGCATTATCGCCCTTTGGGATCAGCATTCAATTATGAAACACCCTGTATAAAGCTTTTCGATACGAATTAATGAACCTCAAATATGAAAAAATATGAAATCATTGAAAATAATCTCAGAAAAAACTTTTTTGGTGAATGTTGTGCAGCTCTTTCAAACGTGGTGAGAAAATAGAAATTGTTTTTTTTTCCAATCTTTCGACATTTTGAAACTTCTCAACCGATTAGTGGCCCATGTTTCAACTTGGTCAATATATTCATGAAAAATATATTTGGGCCAGATTTTGTTTCATTTAAAATAGGCCCCATTTTAGTCTACAAATTTCATTATATCCTATGTTCTTTGGAACTGATGGTATTTTTGGGTTCTGGGCGCCATGATCGGCGAAGATATACCAAATTTTTTCTTTGCCTAAAAATATACCTGTTCGAGGTGAAGGACGAATAGTCGGAAGAATGGATTGAATCTATTAATTTTTTCATCTCACCCCCTTGTGCTAATGTCTAGTATAGATGAGTATGAAGTTGGATGGTTATTATTCTGTAAGAATGTGAAATTCGAATTATTATTTCGGATCTGGAAGAAATGGATTTTTTTCACAAAGAATGTATGAGCTCCTCTGATTTCTACATCAAGTTATAACTTTCGAAATAATTTGTAATACTTACGATAACAATAACAGGTAATCATAACAACATCAGACATGCATCATTCTTTGCGGTTCCCCAATTCCAGCAATCAGACAATTACTATGCTTTTTCAGAACTAATTGCAACAGCTATTGTACGAAGCTGATAAACAATAGGTTGATGAACAACAAAAGTAATCACATATTTAGCCATATAATCGCATTTCCTTCGACTAAATGCATAATCAAGCCGTGGAACACAATCCTTGAATTAATTCCACGTTCCGTTATAATATATACTGCCTGTGAGTCACCAAGGAAGCATGGAGTTTTTTTAGGGTAATTGGAATTGTTCAATTTTTTTGATCGCATAACGAAAATGGGATTCTTGGAGAATCTGATATAGATAAAGGTTCACCATTCCGAAAAGGTTAAGTATACTCCAAGCAATGAAGACATAAAAGGAGGCTTCCGCTGCAAAAGGTCCCGGAGAATTCTAATTTGGTAGATTCTTACAGTTCGGTGCTTCAATAAATATTCAGAGTTTTCGACCTTGAGCGATTGCCTCTCGCGTTGCCATATTGAAAAAATGGTACCGAAAACTAGTTTTTCCACAAAAATTTTCTCCCCAGCGCCACCTACGTGAAAAATATCTATTAACAAAATTTCTATCACAAAAATTATAGAACATGAAATTTTATGCATCTTTCGTATGCACCATTTTTCAGTTCACGAGTTCACAGCGGGGCCAATCTCAGCAAATTTCTAGAATTTGCAAGCTCCCTGCATTTTTTCTCGAAATTTGAGTAAATACCGATCTAGACGAAGTAAAAATTCCGTTGAAATCAATTTTAATTTCCTTTTAATAATTTAATATTGAAAGCATTTTATTATAGGATTATAATTTCAATACTCGGTTGAGATTGTGCATTAATTGCCGGGCTACTAATCCGTAATTCTTTCCTGCTAAGTGAATTCTGAAATAGCATTTATGTCAGAGATGCTAGGGGAGACCGGGTCACAGTGGACATATTTTTGCTTAATTAGACCTATTATCTTGAATTTAAGGTATTCAATAAAACTGAAGCACTCAAGTGATATAATAAACATTTATTCGTCTCATCAAACAGTTAATAGAAATATATTTCTCAAACGAAACAAATGAAATTCGCTTGATTTCCATGCTAAGAAAAATAATTTTAATGAGAATTTTAATTTCCTTCAGGAATTTTGGAGGAAACAAATTAAATCTTAATTTTGTTCGTACTTTCGACACCCTGTATCTCAGAGTGGATGCATTTTAGGACATACCTTGATATCAACTTTTCACCTCGAAATGAGGTGAGGAATCTGTTTGTCGATCTTATTCTGATATATATATATATATATATATATATATATATATATATATATATATATATATATATAAATATATATATATATATATATATATATATATATATATATATATATATATATATATATATAATATATATATATATATATATATATAAATCTGTATATCAAAGAAGTCAATGTCCAGCATTCCGCATGCTATAATGACGGGAAAATAGTTGTTTTCTGCTAGATATCACAAAAAGTAACTTAAATTTTTCACTTATGATCTCCCTAGAGCATAAATTATTGCCGGAAATTTTTTGAGTACATGCATTTTCTGAAAATTTATGTACGAGACAAATTTCCCGCAATTAATTAGTGAATATTTATTTTGACGTTATTCACAAATAGATAGAAGGCTGTGTGTAATGGGAGTTTTGGGGGAGATTTTTTTCTGATTTTCCCCGTTCCCTAGTAAAATAATAGTATATTAAAGTATAAGTGGATAAAAAGGGCTTTAAAACACGCGCGATTTTTCGAGCACGACGGCGCAGCCGGAGTGCTCGAAATAGAGCAAGTGTTTTTAAGACATATTAAAGTACAACAGGATAAATTTTTTTTAGTTATCCACGAATACTTTACGTTATTTTTATTGGTGCACTTTGAAATCATATATACTGGTATTATTACTACAAAAAATAGATATAAGAACTAATAATGCAAGAAGGTTGAATTCGTGATGTGACATCAGTATACCTTTCGTTGTCATGGAAATGAGAAAAACATTCATTTGCAATTTGTTACCAAAGATCAATATTTGTTGTCACCAGAGCTCAAAAATGAATTATTCTAATATCGATTTTTTGAATAGTGAGGCAGAATCGCGGTTAATACCGCGAAAATCCAGTGATATATATAAAAAAGAATATGAAAAGTTCATCAAATGGATGGAGGAGCACATATAAATGAACGAATCGTGAGTAATATGTTATTTGACGTTACAAGGTACTCCTGTCAGATCAATAATAAAAAAATTGTCATTTAGACTTCACGTTTCTCGATTTGTTGATGTTGTCATGGTTACCTTTAAAAAACGCGCGTTTTTTAAAGTTCGATTTAAACACGCTGGGGCGTGCTTTAAATGGGTAAAAAGGGGCACCAATAAAAAAAAATATATAATATCAGATATACTATTATGTAAAATTAATTGATTTCATACAATTTTCCCACTAAGTTTCAGGGAAATGTTAATATTGACTGAAAATCAAAGTGGATACGTTCGTATTGCGGGAGATATTTTTTTATTTTTCCCGTGCCCTAGTAAAATAAAATATATAATATCAGATACATTTTTATATAAAATTGATTGTTTTCTTAAATTTTCTTACTGTTTTCTTAAATGTAATATTATAGAAATTTAGGATTCAATTAATAATTTAAATAATTGATTTCATATAATTTTCTTACCAGGTTTCAGGGAAATGTCAATATTGACTACAAACAAAGGTGATATACAGCAAAAAATATATAACTATACCTATACATTTATACCTAAATATTTTTCATATTCTTTTAGGTTTAATTCTAAAAAAAATTAATATTGGCGGTAATAATTTGTTTCTCAAATAATTCAGGAAATCGGAATATTTTATTTTTTATTCTAAATAGAATGTCGTTGGCCGGTTAAAAAAATATTTTGTAAAGTTAGCCATGGATTTAACATTCACTACTCCTGTCAATCAATATTTTATTTGTGGCATTATAAGTTCCTCATAACATTGTATACAATCATAAGTTAGTGAAAAAGTGATAATAAAATGAACTTTCGATCGTATGAATTGTGTTCCTTTTGCAAAGAATCACAGCACATTAAAATGTACCATAAAAATGTAAAATATCTAACATACCTAGTGGATGAATCTGGATTAAATCCTGAGCAAGAGAACTTTTAAAGAGATTGGCAACATTCTGCGTGATATTGTGCCTTCTTTTAGTTACAAATCTAAAACTCTAATACTCAAAGAAATAAACTGGTGTCTCAGTATTATTTTTATTTCATGAAACACAGGCATATCGTTAAAAAACAACGGTTCTGTGTTTTATTCACCACTCAGGAAAGAGTACCTAGGTAAAAGTGGAATTTTTTGAGAATTTAAAATTAATTAATGATATTATAGAATGTACACCTTAATAGATTGTTGTAATATTTCCAACTTATAAAGTAAGTAAATAAAATATATTGTCAATATTTTTTCAATATTACTTTCGTCTAATTATATGATAGCTGTCCTGTGCCGGGAAATTTCCACTCCAGAAAATTTGCTGGTTTCCATAGTAACAATGTCGAAATAAAGCATGTGATTGGTTGAAAATGACTGGTATAAAATTTTCATCCTTATTTTTTTTTCTATACAAATATTTCTTCCAATTTTTAATTGAGATCGTTTTTCCTTTTTAAATACATAGGAGTATCTTGTGCAACTCGTATTGCGAACTCTTGAAGACCACGCCAGAAGCACTGCAAGCGACCTCACATAGATCCCAACAAAAGCAGTTGACGTGCATTTCCCAAAGAACTCGCCAAAAGGCCGAGTTTCCAGAGGCACTGCCTGCGATGATCACATGGCCAGCTTCCATGCGAGCTCACAGAGACTTCGACAATGAGAATTTCCCAAAGTACTCGCCACAATATTTCGCAGAGTGTATTGTTCGAGAATTTCTACGTGGGATATCGCCAAGACCTCGTTGAGTATATCCCGGCGGCAAACATTTGCCGGAGATATATAGCTCTCAAAAACTCAAAGAAGTTACAAAAGGCGTCACAATTTCGTAAAAAGAGTTCGCCGAGATATTTTGGGACCTCTTTGTGTTGCCTGGGCACTCACACAATAAATAACTAAGTACATTGACGTGACAAGTATCTTGAAGAGACACTAGAAATGTGCTTCTGTCAAAAAAACGGTCCAGCACCGACATTCTACATATTTTGAAAAAATGTTGAGCCCTGATGATAGTGCAAGGGTCGTCCAGGGTAGTTTTTGGGTCACAAATCATTTTGTAATGCGACTGGAAAATAATGGATTCGCATGAAAAATCACCTGCAACGAATAATGTTCTATTTGCGAATAGGTATTTCACTTGGGTGGTGGAACGTTTGGGTTGATGGGGGTTACAAATGATTTGATGGTACATGTTGTGTCGATAAAAACTTTTTAACAAAAAATTAAACCGACGAAATACGGAACTGAAAAGTAAAAAATAAAATAAACCTTCTTAGTCTCAATAACTGAGCTCCTAAACTAATGTAAGTAACTAATTTTGAGTCGGCGCCAAACAAACAAGCAAATGAATTAGGTAAGGCGTAAAATGATGGCATCGAGTTGCGCGGTGACATTCTGATAATTTTTTTGGAGTAATTTAATGATCTTCGTTGATTGTTCGTTTGGCGCCGACTCAGAATTAGTTACTTACATTAGTTTAGGAGCTTATTGAGACTAAGAAGGTTTATTTTATTTTTTACTTTTCAGTTCCGTGTTTCGTCGGTTTAATTTTTTGTTAGAAAGTTTTTATTTCTCAATTTTTTGTGGCTGAAATCTACTGATTACTACCTACTTGTTTTTTGATTACTTCCAAAATACTTACTTACCCACCTTACTTCAACTATTACCAGTTAAATAATATGATTATCTACTTTTACTATGTGTTGTAATATAAATTATTTTTGTTGTTCTGGTTAGTTTATTTCATTAATTTGTACGTCATTCCATCCTCTCTTAGAATATAATGATTGTGACGGATGTGGAACAAAAATAATGACAGTAGCGATCTGTCATTGTCAACTACATATGTGTGTGCCAAAGTTCACAAGTGAAAAATCAATTATCCCCTATTCTTCTACCTGTGAGGATGGATAATTTTATTCGAAATCGAAATATGAGGTATACCCTATCTATTAAAAACAGGAATAATACAAATCGAACAACCCAGTACAAAGTTATGCCTGATAGAATCGGTTAACGGACCAGAATTCAGAGGGTGAGTGATCAATATCCTTCCTTTTGCTACCCTTAGGGGTGGATTTCATCTTTTAAATTCAAATGGGACCAACTTCGGAGTACACCCTATCCAATGAAAAAATAATTCTCGGAATCGAACATCTCAGTAAAAAGTTATGCGTCGACTAGAAAACCTCCTCCTATTTGGTTTCGTCGGTTAAAAAGCATGCTTTACTGTCAAAATACCCTCATTCACAAATATTATCTTTTTACATTCCAGTAGAGGTAGTAGAAGGGTGTTCGAGTAGTAGTTGAAAATGATAGATTTTCTAGTCGTTCAATTGGAAAATGGTCTCGGATAGATCGGATCTTATGGTGTTGCTGAATCGAAAAAATTATTTTCCGATAACTACTACAGAAAAAAAATATCAAACTTTATTCTTTTCGTAACTTCAAACTGGTATGGATCATCGAATCAAGGACATTCATCGAGGCACCCCATCACTGATGATCATAAAAAAATACTGAATCATGTGTTCGAATCAATTCCTTTATTAGTTGACATCAATTGATTTCATAATGTACTATAGACAACTATAATCACATCTCAAAATCGTGTTTCTTTCCTTGATTTGGCGTTCGGAGTAGTCTTATTCCCGAAAAGGCCAAAATCGAATTATGCACACAGCGCCATCTTCTATGGAACACATCAAGCTACACAGTGTGAGGTTGAAGAGATTGCGATGAGGTAGCGCTGGTAATCGATTCTGAAATATTTCATTCTCGTCGATTCAAATGCTCGTTTCCATCACTGGCGCGCGTTTGAAAATTATACACGAAAAAGTTGGATTCGGTGTACGATTGAGTACAATGGGCTCGTTGGCAATTTGGCCTCAGATTTATGAGGAACATAGTTCGGATGAAAACGCATCTAATGGATAATCAGCCCCAAGAAAGGAACATTGCTACAAATATTGATTGATTGTGCAGAAAGCACAATCTAAATAATGGAAAATAGAGAAGATTCACATAGGGAAAGTTCTTTTGGCTCAAATTTCCGAACATGAGCATTCAAAAGAATTTAATTCCAATTAAAAATGGAATCAATACATACAGACCAACTTGTCGAATTAATGATTTGTATTACGATTGAAAATACCATATTTTGTGCTCATTCATTAGGCAAGGTTGAACTTGGCGATTGAATACAAAATTTCACAGGATTCTAGAACACTCCTATTTAATCGAATATGACCTTTATTACAAAAGTGTTTTCATTGAGTTTTATACCTTTTTTTGTAGATCTGTCGGTGTTTCGCTCTTTTTCGATTTATGCTTTTTGCGACTTGGTTGCACTACAGGACTAATGAGATAAATTTTGATTGTTGAGAAGCATTCCACAATGTTTTAACCATTCAACGAAAATCTTGTACCCGTGACGACGTTTCTGAGAAAACATAATTTATAAGTTATGGAAACGTAATATTGCGATGTTATTATAAGCATTGTCACTAATACGCCCGAAAAATCATCACAGCTTCATTTCGTACCAAACGAACTTTGAGACATTTTTAAATCATCTTGGTGATTTATTTATAGCAATGTGTCTTACTTATATCTTTCGGATGTTCTGGTCTCAGAACATTTCAATACCATGGGGATGTCGAAGATACTTTTGGTGGTTAAGAAATATGACTCAACTGATTCGTAATGACAAATGCTTCTGACAGCATTGTTAATGAAATATTTCAAAACATACTCTTTAAGGTGCAGTACGGAAAGTTTTCGCAACATTTTTGGATTGTTTATTCGATAAAATAGCCATAGAATGGGTACGCCATGCAAAACAATGATTATTAAGAGAAACAAAAAACTGAGACTGTCATCGTGATGGAAACTGAAAGTTCAGGTTCAACGTACCCTTCTTGGATTTTAAAAGTATTCAGTTCCGGGATTTCAGGAAATAATAATTATTTATATATTTTATTTTCACAGAGAAATGTATATTTTTTTGTTTATTTTTTGTTTGATGTTCCATGTTTTAATATATATTTTTGTATTTCAAATTCGAGTTTACTCAAATGATGTATCCGGCCTACATATGAGCAGTTTTGTTGTATCATCCATTTTCAACATATAGATTCAACTGAATCACACAATATTCATAATTACCTGAATATTTATAAACCATTATTTACTGGACGTAATCATTCGAATGATTTTTTATTCATACATTCTAATAAAATGTCTTGTCATTTATAACTGACCATGATTTATAGTAATATAAACTCGACTGACGACATATTATAGCATAATATGAGGTATGGCACAGATGAATATATTATTTGTGCCAAACTTTATGCTCGATAGTGTATTTTCAAATATTTTATTAATTTTCGTAGGAAAGCTCTAATATATTGACTTGCCTTTTATTGTAAATAATCCATCAATAGCATACGTTGGAAAGATAAATTTAGGTATATTATGAGGTACTTAACAAAAGAACCTAAAAAGAAGAGACTTGATACCATAACCTCTCAGTTGTTGTTACTCTTTGAGAACGTACTTTTCCCGTAAGAAAGTAGTTTCAAATGATGTGAAGAAAAATAACGATGTCATTACGCATACTCGTATATAAGTAATTTTGCTGTAACAGAACAGTTTCAGATAACGTATTAGATTCGATTATTATATAACGTACCTATCTGCGATTTTGTTATGTTGTGGACATATAACGACTCTAAATGGCCATTGAGACGTTATGGGCACAATAATCATAACGTTTCAATGTATCTAGGTTATCATATAATAACGTTAATAGTATGAGTTTTTGCACAGTGGAGAGCTACTAGCCAACACCCGCGGCTTTGCTCGCGCAGAAACTATTTTGTAAATTGTAAAGCACATTTATTGGAAACTGTTGAAATGAATTCAAGATAAATGCGAGTAATACCGTTTTCATGGATATGTTTATATACGTCACAGTCTTGTCAAACATTTTCAACTGTTAATATTCATTTTATATTTTCACTAATAAATACGTTTGGAATTCACGTTAAATTACATTCATTGGTACAAGTTGTTTGCACAACAAAGTTCTGCCCGACGCTCTGCTCAACAGGTTATGGGCCCAGGATCTGAAATCTGAAAGCATAGAATTCGTGTACCAACTGAAGTTAACCAAGAAGTGTTGCTGTCCAGTAAAAACGTATTGAAAGACTCTCATAGTGTGAAATATAAGTGATTCTGTGAATATGAATTCGAATTGAAACCCTGAACAAAGATAATTATGATACCTGGAAAATGCAAATGGAGGCCTTACTGATCAAGAATGATGCATGGGTATACGTAAATGGTGAATTATCGAAACCATTTTTGATTGAAGGGGACGCAGCTTCTTTGAGCAGTGTACAAAATTGGATAAAGAATGATAACAAAGCAAAATCCGATATAATTCTGTCAATCAGTCCATCAGAATTGAAACAAATAAAAGGATGCACAACTTCTCGTCAAGTTTCGCTGAAGTTGGAAAATATTTACCAGTCGAAAGGACCAGCTCGAAAAGCGACACTATTGAAACAGCTCACGTTGCAGCGACTGAATGATGGTGACGATGTTCGTGATCATTTGAACACATTTTTTGACGCAGTTGACAAATTGAACGAAATGGAAGTTGAAATCAATCCAGACTTACTGTCCATTATGTTATTGTACAGTTTGCCCTCTAGTTTTGAAAACTTTAGATGTGCAATCGAGTCCAGAGATGAATTACCAGTTCCAGATATGCTACGTGTGAAAATCATTGAAGAAAACGATGCACGACAAAATGAAGCTAGGAATTCAATGCAGAATGCAATGTTTGCAAATAAAAAGCATTTTCAAAGCCGATACAACAAAAAGCCTGAAGTCTATGAAAGGTATTCCCATTCGGAAGCTAATACGAAGAACAAAGAATTTTAATTTCGTTGTCACAAATGCAGAAAAGTTGGACATAAAGCATCAGAATGTAAATATAATCGAAAAATCGATGAACTTCAGCAAAATGTGCCGAAAATGTGTGTCTATGTGCCACCGAAGTTATTCGAAATGGCGATATTGAAACGAAATGGTGCTTAGACAGTGGTGCAACGTCATATTCGTGTAAAGAAACTGAAAATTTCACCGAAATGGTTCACATAAATAACGAATCATTGAAACAATCAAAAGGATATCGAATTTGGCTGAAAGAAGAACGGAAAATTCACATAATAAGAGATGTGACATTTTTTGAGAAGAATCAATCAAGTCTTGATGAATATCAAGATTTTGTTCCGATTGAAAATGAGGTAAATAATTCACCTCGAACAATTGACATTGAAGTTAGAAATATCATGCCTGAACCTGACATGAATCAAACTAGTGAACCAGAACCTGAGGATAATGTTCAAGAGGATGAAGAACCCCAAATATCTCATGAACAACACTCTTTACTCAGGAGAGGACCTGGCAGACCGAGAATTGAAAGGTCGGGCTCTAGGGGAAGACCTCGGAAGATTTATAGAGCGATGGAAACTCAACATGAAGAAGGAAACATTGCACTTATTTCAGAAATTAGCAATGAAACATGCGATGTCTGGACCTGATAACACCGAGTGGTACCATGCTATGGTGGAAGAAATTAAGTCCATCATAAAAAATTATACCTGGGTCCAAAAGACCGACATATAATTGGAAGCCGTATGATTTTACGAAATAAGTACAGAGCTGATGGAACACTCGATAAAAGGAAAGCACGACTTGTAACCCAAGGTTTTAGTCAAGAACCAGGTATTCATTTCAATCAAACTTTCGCTCCAGTTGCTAGATTAAGTTCGATTCGACTTGTCACGGCACTGGCAACCAAATTCAAAATGTCACTTCGACAGTTTGATGTAACTTGTGCGTACCTGAATGGCGAAATCGAGGAAGAAATATTCATGGAACCTCCGAAAATGTTGAGAGAAATTCTAGAAACGATCATCAGAGCGGAAAGTTCGAGCTCCAACGTTATCACGAGAGCGGCTGATATGTTGGATCAACTTCGTCAAGGAAACCAAGTTTGTTTATTGAAAAAATCACTATACGGTCTTTGTCAAGCCGGAAGAAGTTGGTATAACAAACTGAATAGCGTTTTGATATCATTCGGAGCCAAGCCATCAAATTCCGATCCATGCGTCTATCGCATAAATCAAGGGGAAGACTTGGGAATGATTGTGATTTATGTTGACGACATCCTGGTAGTTTCAAAAAATCCAAGTACGGCGGATACGATATATCAGAAACTATCGAATCATTTTGATGTGAAGGACTTGGGAGAAGTCGGATATTGCCTTGGAATAGAGTTTCCGAAGAAAGAAAATGGAATAGCAATGCATCAAAGAGGATACAACAAAGAATTACTGAACCGTTTTGGGATGACAGATTCGAATCCAGTGTCAACTCCATTGGACCCCAATGTGAAATTAAAAAAGTCCGAAGGAGCCCCAAACGAAGATGTGCAAAAAATACCGTATCGTGAATTAATTGGTGCTTTGACGTACCTGAGCACTACAACGAGACCGGATATTAGCTTTGCAGTTAGTTATCTTGGGCAGTACAACAATTGCTACGATAAGCTACATTGGACTGCAGGTAAACATGTTCTACGCTACCTGAAAGGAACCATTGATTTGGGACTTGTTTATTCACCAGATCAAGAAGTTTTGACAGGTTTGCTAAATATTTAGTTACATCACTCATGCACTCCGAATATGGGGAAAACACTTTTCTTACGTGTTTTTGCCTCCTGAACACGAATCCGGAAGAAAAATGCGGCGGTCTCATACCGTTTCAGAGTTATATAGGTTTTTCAACTGAAACTGATCTCAAATTCAAGCACCGTTTTCTCGCACAAAAATCACTCAAAATGCCTCCTTCTTTTTACCAGCATAAACAATACACCCTAAATCACTTATTTTCGGCACAACTTTGCACAAAATATCGTCGTTTTTATCGAAAAAGATCCTCCTTCTCACACAGTTGATTCATTTATTACCAACATGAAAAATAAGAGAAGTAAATAAATGTCATCTGTCAAAGGAATGAGAATTGTTCATTTGCAACGGTGTAAGAAATATGATTTTTTCGATAAAAACGTCGATATTTGTGCAATTATGCCGAAAAAGATTAATGTATTGTTATGCTGAATAAAGAGGCATTTAGTGATTTGTCAGAACTGCTTGAATTGAGTTAGTTCAGTTGAAAACTATATAACTCTGAATATGAGACGCATCTCCGATTCGTGATTCAGAGCAAAACACGAAAATGTTTTCCATATTCGATGCAATGATTAACTAAATATTTACCCAACAAAGTTCTGCCCGACGCTCTGCTCAACAAAAACTATCTGCTATCCGTGCAATAATGAAGATAATTTCGCAACAGTGTTTTTTTATATAATTTAGCACCTTTCCGCACCCCGTGGCCACTGTCGATCACCACCACGTAGTCAGGCTGACCGAGGAGCACCAAGCCAAAGAGTAGAGGAAATCACTTGCCCTATTTTGGAATGAAATAGTAAAATTGTCTTGGAATCCTTGGAATGCTGTCATTCACGGTTTCATTTATAAAAGTCGAGATCTCCTGAGATTCTGGTGTAGCCAATCACGAATCAGAATAGTATGTCATGTGACAGACTGTACTCGTTTGAAATGAGAAAACGCTTCGCGTATTTTCGTATTTGCAAGATCAATGAAATAATAATGTTTTGGGTGGAATTGAATATATCAACAGACTATATTATCAAAATCAAAAATAAAAGTAGATGATTGAATAGCGATCAGAGGGTGAGCGGTATTTGAACTGTATTTATTTTTACCGATTCGAGAATGATATCGGGTAGAAAACTCATTTGCCGCTAATTGTTTAAGTTAAAATCCTTCAACATTTTTCCATATTAGGTTCAATAAACACAACTTCTTACATACATCCAACAGAGTGAAATATTTATTCATTCATTTATAAATACACTGTTCTAAGGATAAATCCCATCTATAGAACAGTAATATAGGCAGGAATAGATTTACATCATAATATAAAACAATCCCGAGCATCATCCCAGATAGCACATGTTTTGTCTAATGTACATCCAATGGATGTACAACATGGAGTTATGGATAAAATCAAATTCACGTCCATTGGACGTACAACATGGATTTTGAATACATCCATTATACGTCCGGTTGCGTCCATGAAGGTCCGGAATATGTCCAGCTAAAGTCCAGATACACTGGATATAACATCTTATGTAGTACGCCGAGGATGTTCAATGGACGTACATAATGAACAAGATTTCACAATGAAAATTGATCAGACAAAAGTTTTTGTATGAAATAACAAGCAGATGAAAAACTCACTTATTTTATTTTGTTGAGTTATCAAAAATTATAAAAAATATGAACGTTATAATAAAATTGTTTCCATAATAACAAAAATAAAATATTCTGAACTAAAAATCGACTCTTACTAAATAACAAACATAAAAAATAGGAACATAAAAAATGAATAGAATAGTAAAATGAAAAAAAGAAAAGATATGTTCAAACGGGAACTATGTAAGAATATTTCAATCTCCTTTTCTTTCATTTGCCCGTCTCAACCATTTCGATATGGACTCTTCAGCTTCTTTCCTTGAGCACGAAACTCTGGAATGTTCTGCAGCATCTATAAAATTCAGTTTGAATCAGATATTTTCATTGAATCAGGTGTGCTGCAGAAATCAATGCATATTTGGATAAATTTTCACCTATTCAATATTCGTGTTGTCAATTTATTGGATCTCGAATCACAGGGTAAAAGGTGATATTCACTTTGAGAACAGCATTCCTGTTGGTCGGTTGATAGTGCCTTTTCATGTTCACTTTCACGTGTGTCCAGTCCAACAGATATCTATTGGACTATTAAAAATAACTTCAAACGTCTGACCTGATGTTTGTCCCTTCGGCCTTCACTCACTTCGACCCTTCAATGAATACGAATGGATATTATAAATCTTAATTATTTTAACTGTGATTTTAACAGTGCCAGACCAAAACTCAGAACAACAGCATCAAACGTCGTGAATCGTGAATAGCGTGGCCATGACACATGACACATTAACCACAGAACACAGAATTGGTATTCTGTGACATTACACAAGACTCATCTTCATGTATGGTGGGTGCTCGCACTCGCAGCCAATGAAACTGCTGTGTTATGGCGTACACGACCGTACCTATCCGAATGGATTCGATCCTCATAATATACGAAAATCGGTTATTTTTGTTTAAGGGTTTGTATATCTATACCTGAATATTTTGCGTTTCATAAAACTGTAGTTTTACCATATTTAAATTTTGTCGTCAAACTCGAACACGAAAATATGTAAAAAGTTGATCCATTCAGGGCTGGTTATTCAATCCGGGATGATCTACAGATTAACTAAACCGAGTTTGGTTGCTACAGAGCTACTGATATGATTGGCAACTGAACCGAGATTAGATAATCTGTGGATCATCTCGGATTGAGCAACCAGTCTTCAGTAAAGTGAAGGTACAGATGTGGTTCAGTATTGTACATTTGGTGTACATCTGAAAAGGTACTATCAAGGACGTTTTCAATTGATCCAGTTTTGTTTGTCCCATGTACTTACAGTTGTGAACTACAGTTGTGGTCAGATTTTACATTCGGTGTACATCCGAAAATAATCACTTATGTAAGTTCACAATTGATCCAGTTTTGTTTGTCCAATGTAAATACAATGGTTAACGTACAGATGTGGTCTAGTATTGTACATTCGGTGTACATTCGATAACGTACACTTATGTAAGTTCACAATTGATCCAGTTTTGTTTGTCCATTATACGTACAATGGTGAACGTACAGATGTGGTCCTGTATTGTAAATTCAGTGTACATTCGAAAACGTACACGTATGTAAGTTCACAATTGATCCAGTTTTGATTGTCCATTATATGTACAATGATGGACGTACAGATGTGGTCCAGTATTATACATTCGGTGCTCATCCAAAAACGTACAAACATGGAAGTTTTAAAAGGATCCAGTTTTTTTCGTCCAATGGACATACATATACGTCTAATAAGTAACGTTAGGATTATTGGTCGATTATCGTACATCGAATGTTCATCCACAAACGCTCTCTTATGGATGTTCATGTCGGTCCAATATTTTACGTCCATTGATAATCCATGAGATGTACAATACGGAATGTACGAAGCCTATCCTGAATAGTACATCCATTGGACACCCATATCGAGTCCATGGACGTTTGGATTAATGTTGGACCCAAAATGGACGTCCACGGGACGTCTTGTGCTATATGGGATTATGGTGACGGAATCTGATACTGCAACTTCGACTCGGTGGTTTTCAAGCAATCACCACTAAATCTACCACTATACAGTGAGAATACCCAAAATTTTATATTTTCATGGTTGTAGTCACTCCACAGTTCTTTAACTTATTAGTATCATTTAAGGTGACTGGAACAGTATGGCCACTGAGCAAATAACTTTAAAGGTTTCTAAACTTGAAAGTAGAAAATAACCTTTGCGGTATAACCATCCTGTACCACTTAAATTTCACTTAGAAGAAACAGTCACTTTCAAGAGAGTATGATAGTTTCAGTGACGTTTTGGTAACTTCCAAAAAACCTTCAATGTGGCAGGCAGTTGATTGTGATATGTGGTGATGGTTGCCACGTTCTTGCTATCTCCATAATTGATAGCCACAGTACGCATTTGTTAAAAGTCACTACAAATTACAATAACTTTCAAATAGACAATTTTTCTTGATTTTGTATAAAAAGGTTAATTTAAATAGATCGGATCTCTGACTTGTGCTCCTGCTTAATATTTATACCTCAATTGTTAATTCTGTTTGCATAAATGCCATCATTTCCATTACTCGTTAAATGATAATTGTAACTTGATAATTGTTAATTGGAGCTGCATAAATCCACTATCTTGCTACATGTCCTTTTTCAACAATTAATGAACATGTACTCGCAATTTCGAGGTTATAACTTTGAAGTGGCAGGTTATAATAGACCGTCGTGTTCGCCCCTTTCAAGGATAAGAGACCTATTGTAAGTTTTAGGTTATCAATTTGAAGTGGCATGTCATGAGCCTGCGACGTGGGTGCCACTTTCCAGTGGTGAACAATATAATAATTTAGTTCCACTGGGCACTTCATGATGGCAGGAGCATTAGAGTGGTATATTTACACCTTCTGACACTTTAAAGTTATATTCTCCAAAACCCGCCATATTTACAGGAATATGCTGGGTCGCCATTATTAGAGAAATGATCGAAATATTCAATTTAGATTTATTTGTCGTCAGCACTGCATCAAACGTGGTAATTTATTACGTAAGTATTTGTTTCAACTAACCAAGATTGATAAAACAATGTTTGACGGATTCAAGTACATAATTTCACAGACGATTTATTTCCAAAATTATCATAAAAATATGTTGCTGAACAGAGATCGAGCTACATATTATTTACACAAATGCAGTCAGTTGTTTAACGTGTCTAGTGTCAGCCACTACCTATCCACGTTTTTGCCAGGTGACCACAACGTGGTTGGAATGTGGCTGTCTGAGATCCAGGAAAGTAGATCGGAACGTAGCAGCCACCAAAAAAGTGTTCCCCATTTTGGTAGCCGCCACGTGATAGAACCGTGTATATTACGTGGCAGTGGTTATGGTCAAGTACCTCAAAATTTTCCAGAATTGTGGCCGCTACATTTCGTCCACTAAAAATGGTACATTGGGATAACATCGTTCTGCGAAATCAAACACGCAGCATATTATAGAGATTCTATTATTTGAAAAATTTTGATTTGATGAGAATTACTGAACAGTTAAATATATCTATCTGAGAGCATTTTGAGGTGCAGTTCGATAGCATGTTGTGTATTGATGAAAACTTAAGAATGCTTGTGCGTGCTGTTGGGAGATAAAATGTGCTGTTGACTCGAGATATCACATAATATACCTTATTATAACTTCAAAGACTTTATTGTTAGAATGTAAGTTTTGACAGATGAATGAAATTATGGATATTATGTGAAGGATTTTTTCATTTTAACGTGCACTAGCGTGCGAGTCATATTTATTCCACACACTTTATTGAATGCCACTGAAATCAGTTGAGAAACAACGAAATTACAATATTTTTTTCAAATTGAATTCGTATTTTTTCAAAACTCATTTGAATGCAATTCCTTGCAGTAACCATGTCAGAAAAAAACATAAATAATGTGTTTCTCGTCTCATTGTACATCTTTCCTGAAAAATCTACCGAATTATAAGCATTGTCACTAATACAGACCGAGAAATCATCACAGCTTCATTCCGTACCAAACAAATTTTGAGACATCTTTATTCATATCTTTCGGATGTTCTGGTTTCAGAACATATCAGTACCATGAGGAAGTCGAAAGTACGTTTTGTGATTAAGAAATATGACGTAACTGATTCGTTGCGAAAACGAGTCACGAATGGAACTTGCATGTAAATGGTTACCGATCTGTTCCTGTTATTAACATGCTCTGTGAGTAAACGCGTTCTCATCTGTTCTTATATTTTGCCTTTGTCTGCTCTGCGATCAACCTTGAATAAGTGGAGGTATTTCATTTATCGTATCTTGATCTCTAGTCGTGCCGGTTTTATACTACTAAGTGAATTTTTTTGAGTGATCAAATTATTGAAGGTATTCATCACCTATCTACAACAAAATCAACATGTTAAAAAAAAGTTATGTGTCACAGCATATTGTTTGCAATATGATAGTTTGATTTGTTGGTGGCATCAGTTTTGCCAAAAAAATTGCACTCTAATTCCAAGAAGGAACAGGAAATATCCTTGAGATGATTGAAAACTAGATATAGATACATGTATGGCACCAGGGATGTCTATATCATCATGGACAATTTGAATTGTATCACAACACTCAACTTCAACATGATATATAGGATCGACACAACCAAACACAATATGAAGACTTTGGTATTACTATATTTCATTGTAGCGTCTGGGATACTCAAAAAAGCAACTAAAAAAGATTAGTATCAAACTTATGCGAAGTAATTCAGGATCTTCTATCACTATTACTGAACACGAGTGTAACCCTAGGGCTCTTACTCTTTGAGCTTCAGACAAGTGGGCAACAGCCATACACGGATTTGGAATTTTGACTGGATAGGGACTGGAGACCAGTCTCCAGCCCTTCCCATGATGACGGTTCTCAAAAATGGCCGAGAAAGAATTTTGAATCTAAATTTTGAAAAATTAAATTTCTATAGAGGATGCAGTTTTCACTACCCGGGATAGGTTGATAGATAGCCCATCACTCCAGGGAGTGCCTGGGACGTTTGAAGCGCGAGGGGTCGTCTATGTTGTAATCAGTAGCTTCCCTCACGAGGGGGTTCTCGTGGGTTATTGAGCAATCGAATACTTTCCGATTGTGGTCTCTGATTATACTCCTGATAGAAGGCAGGTTCAAGTCTCCAAGTATCCGATCGTTCCGCACATACCACGGAGCATTCGTTATCATTCTGAGGACTTTCATTTGCGCCTGTTCCAGGACGCGAAGGCTAGTCCTGCAGGTTTGGCCCAGGCGGCTGAGGCATACAAAATGACAGGCCTAAACATCATTTTATAGATCTTGACTTTATTTTTCAAAGTGAGTTTACTTCTTCTATTAATCAGAGGGTAAAGTGCGCCTATTTTCTTAGCAATTTTGTTTTTATTATATTCACATGCGGCTTCCAGGTGAGCCGACGATCCACAGTAACCCCTAAGTACTTGACTTGTTCCGACCATTCCATCTCCCTCCCAGAGATAGTCACTTCCCTCTCCGGGTTATTTCTCTTGCGACCCATCGAGATCGCTTGTGTTTTATAGGGATTTAACTTTATTTTCCACTCCAGGTACCACTGCTGGAGGTCGTTTAATGCATTCTGCAAATAAACAACACCCATAAGGTGGTTGGCTGACGAGGAAAGTAGAGCGGTATCATCGGCGGACAGGGGGATTTTCACGTGTTCGGTTCGTGGTATATTGGAGGTGAAGAGTGCGTATAATACAGGAGACAGTACTGCCCCCTGAGGAACGCCGGCCTCAATTTCTCTCGGGTCCGAGAGGAAATTGTCAACCCTGGTCTGAAATGTCCTACCCATGATGAACGACTTTATCCACTTCACCAGGCTCAAAGGCAAGTGAAAATCGATTAATTTGCAGAGCAGGCCTTCGTGCCATATATGAGCACTATTGTTGGTGTTTAGCGAAGAGATTGTATTTTCCACCAGCCTCAAAACCTGTAGCTCGGTGGAGTGAGCGCGACGAAAGCCGAACTGCTCATTCGGTAGGACATTTCTGTCCTCCACTTCATCCTCAAGCCTTTCGGGAACGATTTTTTCAGCCAACTTAGCTGAACAGCATAACAAACTGATTGGTCGATAATTTTGCGGGAAGGTCGGGTTCTGACCTTCTTTCGGGATCATGACCACGATGGCATGCTTCCACCTTCGAGGAAATCTTTTGAGGCGCAGTGAATTGTTGATGATATTCAATAATGACTGCACCTGGTTATCCAGAAAATTCCTGATCATACAATTAGAAATTCCGTCACAACTAGGCGCTTTTTTGGGATTTAATCCTTTGATATGCGCCTCAAGTTCATCCAACGAAGCTGGACGAATGACATCACGATCAGGTTCTCTTAGAGTGCGGTGAACCCGATTTTCTAGCAAAAGATCACGATCCAGATCATCGTCTAGATGCTCATTGAGTTTAAATTGTCTTTCCATCGAGTCAGAAAAAGCTTGAGCTTTGGACTCGGAGTCGTAGCACATACCGAGCTCTTCATGGATAGGGGGGAAATCAGTCTTTTTCGACTTTGAATTCCGATTTAATTTCCAAAGCTGTCCGTCATTTTCTAAATTTTCTGATGTGTTGTCAAATATTTCGTTTCTTAACTCGGTTACGTTATTTCTAACCTCCCTATTCAACTCATTTAGACGGATTCTGTCCCCAGGGAACAGACTCCTTTGATAGGCCCCTCTGGCCCGATTTCGATCTCGAATAAGATTTTTAATTCTTCGAGGAAATTCATCCTGATATCTAGGAGCCGGTTCCCTTCGGGAGGAATCCCTGAGAGCATTTTTGATGGTGAGCTCGTAACGCGCTACGGCCTCGTCCAACTCAAGTGGATAATCTATTCTCTCAGGAGCACAGTAACCTGTCTCTAGAAGCGAACAGAACCTCTCCCAGTCCACCTTGGTGCACATACGATCTGTCTGGGGCGGTGGAACCCCCTAGAGTTGGAATCACCGGGTTGTGATCAGAGCCCAACTCGGAGAGAGTACGAATGTCCCAATTTCAGGTGATGTTCCTGGCCAAAGCAATGTCAAGCACATCGGGCCTGAGATGACCGAAATGCGTCGGCTCATCCGGGCCAACACCTGGTATTCATTCCTGTCAAAATGTTGCCACAGTCGCCTACCATTCTGTTGGTGACACGACTCCATTGTGTGTGCTTAGCGTTCAGATCACCCATGACCAAAACAGGTTGATCTGTTTCCATCAACAGTGTATCGAGCGCTTCAGGAAGTATTCGATTGTTCGGAGGGTTATAAGCACTGATCAAACGCATAGGACCACTCCTCGTGTTGAAAACAATACCTACAGTTTCCATACCATGGGTATCATCATTGGAAATGGCAAGCTGAACATGCGAATGACAGCGCTTCACCAAAATGGCAACGCCGCCACCCCGACGTCCAAGTCGATCATTTCTGAGCATTTTGTAGTCAGGAAATCTAACAGTTTCTCCATTGAGACGAGTCTCCTGCAGAAAAGCAACATCAATGTTGTTTTCTACAGGAAACTCTTGAAACTCAAGTCTATTCTGGAGAAGGCCATTACAATTCCAACTCACAGCTTTAATGAAGTTCGGAAGCTGCCTACCATCCATTAGTTAGGGTTGAAACCGTTCGAGAGTGTTGCAGCAGCCTCAGCGAACTGTGCAAGCAGTGTCCTCATTTGATCTAAAGTCGACAGAATATCTCTGGGACTATTGAGCTGAGCTGTCTGTGCAGGAGGGTTATCACGGGCCGCCGCTGCATACGACATCCCCGACTGCGTCCTGCCTGAATTCGCAGGGAAAAATCTAGGATTGTGGTGCCGTGTTCGGGGGGTTCATCCTACGCCTTATTCGAGGACACTTGGGGCATCCTCGATAAGTCGCAGTGTGCTCCCCCCACAATTCGCACACTTTGCTTTCTCGGATTTCGGCTTGACACAATCCTTAGATATATTATTTTCCCCGCATTTGACGCAAGCGGGGGTGGCACAGCAATTCAGCTGACAGTGGCCAAACTTTTGATAACGGTAACATTGTCCCACAGAGCCCCTTGGCTGTTCCTTGCTTATCAGAACTAAGACAAGAGGGAGAACTTTCTTCTCTCCGTTCAACTTATGTAGTCGTGCCACTGAATCCGGGGTGAAACCCCTGTCAACCAGCTCAGCTTTAATGTCGTCACAAGTAATAATCTCGGGGACGCCTCGGAAGACGACCCTGAGTTTATAATCTTCAGGGAGAGTGTATGTATGGAAAGGGATGTTTTGATCCCTGAAGATGCTCGAGATCTTCCTATAATCATCGAGTGAAGTTGGAAAAAATTTTATTCCGTCGAATACATTTTTTGCAGGTTGGTCTAACTTGATGTTGTTTGATTTGAAAAGTGAGTTCACTATTACCCACTTGCTCTTGTCCCTAACCGTGATAGGAGGTACCTGCTGTTTTTTGATCGTTAGTGGTGTCTGTTCTGTTTGTGGTCGTACAGAGTCGTTAGTAATGTCCATATTTGTCAAATTTTGAGAATTTTGAAAATTTTCAGTCGTTGCGGGGATACTAGAACCCTTAGTAGAATTCAAAATTTGGTTTGGGGAATTTTCTAAGCCCTGGTCCGAAATGAGCGCACTGGCTGAATCCGCCCCAGGATTTCTGGAACAATCGACGTAGGATTCGTTTAATGTCACGTCTGACAGAACTTAAAATTTATTTGAGATTCTGACTTTTGTGGAATTTCGCAAATTTTGATCTAAATTAGTATCTACAACTATTCGAGAACTTCTACGAGTGCCAAGGAAGTTCGAAGATGGTTTCAACGTGTCTTTGGGTGGTGGTAGAACTGGAAAATCATTTCTCTTGTGCTTCTTTGGAGCTGGTGTGCTGCTATCAGTTCCAACTCCAGCCTTTTTGGTGGATATCAGGTTGCTAATCACGGGGATTTTCAACAGATCATCTCCGAGGGAGTTCAGCAAAGTCCCCAGCACCTCCAGGAGATCGGCCTTCGAGAGAGAGCCGATCCCCAGGAGCACTGATTCTTTCGGATCCAGGCTACCTTTACCAGGGGGCTTGTCGGTTTCCACTGAGTAGGATTTTCGTCGGGGCTTCAATGTAGAGGGTGGATGGGGGGTTCTTCTCCTGATCTTTGGCACAAGACCGTCAACCAATTGAAGAGAAAGCTTTATAACACTAAATATTCGCAGAGCGAAATTCGACAGTGTTGTCCGGAGCTATACAGTATGCGAAGTAATGAGAAATAGTTCTGACACCATTGTCAATGAAAATTTTCAACATTTTCGGATTGTTTATTCGATAAAATAGCCATGGAATGGTAACGACATGCGAAACAATGTTGTTTGATGTTTCATGTTTTAATATATACTTTTTTCATTTCAAATTCGAGTTTACTCAAATGATGTATCCCGCCAACATAGGAACATTTTTGTTGTATCATCCCTATTCAACATATAGATTCAGCTGGATCACACAATATTTTTCAATGATTACCTTAATATATATAAACTATTATTCACTAGACATAATCATTCAATTTATTTTTTATTCATACATTCTAATAATCTGTCTTGTAATTTTAACTGATCACGATTTATAGTAATACAAACTTGACTGAAGACAGATAGCATATGGAGCTTAGGCACAAATGGATATATCATTTGTGTCAAACTTTATACATGATAGTGTATTTTCAAATATTTCATTAATTTTCGTAGGAAAGCTCTAATGGATTGACTGGACTTGAATTGGAAATAATCCATCAATAGCATATGTAATGTTGGAAGGATAAATTAAGGTATTTTATGATGAACCTAATACATCCAAAAGAACCTAAAAAGAAGAGACTTGAGACATATCAGCTCAGTTGTTGTTACTCTTTGAGAAAGTACTTTTCCCCATAAGAAAGTATTTTCAAGTGATGTAAAAAAAGGACTTGTCATGTAACAATTTCATCACGCATACTCCTATATAAGTACTTTCGCTGTAACAGAACAGTTTCAGAAAACAAATTAGATTCGATTTTTATATAAGGTATCTGCGATTTTGTTATATATAACGACTCTAAAATGGTCATTGAGACTTTATGAGCACAATAATGATAACGTAACAATGTATCTAGGTTACGTTTATACTATGAGTTTTTTCACAATTATAGAATCCGGATGATTCTATGATAAATATAAAAATAAAAAATTGTTTTAAAAAAATTACAATAACTTGGAGTTTGAGAATTTAACAAATATCCTATTTTTCAACTGAAAAATAATACACCACTATTTGTCATGAAAATACGATGCCACATTTTTTAAGTAGTACTATTGTTCATAGAACATCGCTCATACATTTTTTCAAGATATTATAAAAATATACCAATAATGAAAAACAAATCTAACTTGTCCGCCATCTTGTTCAACAGTAAAGTATTACATAATATTTCGGATCATAACCTGAAACAACTGAATCTACTGAAAGATTTAGACATGAAAAATAATGGTGCTAATTGCTCTAACACATAAATATACTTGAATTGTTATTTCAAACCCATGTTCAAACATTTCGGGGAATCCCAAGGGATTTAACTAAATTTTATTTTTAGTTTGGGCGTGTATCTATGTTGTCCTATTGGTCCTTTTATCTGATTTTATTTTAACTTGATTCGTCAAATTATTTAAAATTAATTCTACCCCAACTGTTAAATTAGCACTTCTTCCTACCTAACCCTCCTCAGAAAAGTAGGTGTTTTCTTCACTATTGTTACCTTCAGGTGGTGAATACGTGAAGGCGACTTGTATTAAGGTGATTTTACCTACTCAGGCCTTCAACCTATCGGACTTGCTAAATTTGATACGGACCTATAGAAAGGTTGTCACGACGTGGATTTCACCAGTATTGATATTTGGGTTATGCGATTGAAATTTTCTTTGTATATTTCAGAAGTTTCAAGAAGCTTTGGAACATGAAACTACATTTCTGAACTCACTATTTTTCGTCGTTTCTGATATCCCTAGAGACATTCATTATCACTGAAAAAATTGAGTTCTTGATAATATCCTGTTCCACTAATTGCATGAATTTCTCCAATTTATTGATATCGGATCACCAGCTTCCTGGGATAATTGCGTTGTTTCACATCAATCAGCACTTCCAACTAATTTCGGACCACCTGTCATAATTCGGTATCTCGTTGGTTATCTTTCCAATGTCCATATAAAGAAAATTAAATCTCCATATAAATCATTCCGAAGATATTGTCACCATTGTCAACGGTAATTCAACCGGTTGTACAAATCACAAAGACATCAAGAAAGTGTCGATAAATTTCCATGTAGCACCCAATTACATGAATTGGGACGAACAAGAAACAAGAGGATATCGAATGCCTCAGTCACGATTTTTCGATAAGGAACATTATAAATATGAATGCAACGGAAGGAACCGTCAAAAAATACCCGAAGACGAAATGATACGTATGTGCTCATTCTTTCTTTTTGTTTTCGCGAGAAAAGTTCTATGTGACGTGAATAGTTTAGTGGGTGGTTACCACTATCCTCAACCTCACCCCCCTGTGCAACTTGACGAAGTTACCGCACCATCGGGTATTTATCTTCCTCCTGTGTACCAACCCCCCATTTATCACCCTCCTATCTACCAAGATGACGTTTTCGCACCAGAACTTCCCCCTATACCTGAAGCCACCTACCTTCCTGCCATTTACCCACCTCTCACAACACCACCGGATATATTCAGTGACGAAGATACTGTGGTGGTTTCTCCACCACCACCTCCTGTATCTCTTTATCAAGCTCCACCATCGCAGATGAAAATTATCAACATGTCATGCATACAAGATGGTTCGTTCAAATCAACGTTTCGACTGGAAGGCAGATCTTTCCAGTCGCCTCCAGTAATAGACGAGGGTGCTAATGGTTGCATCACTACAAGTTCGAATGGAGTTTATTCTATCGAAATGCGGGGTAGTAGGAGAATGTCGGATTGTGGTGTTAGGAGGTGTTCCACAGGGAGCAGTACAAGGGCCAATATGTGCGTTGTTGTGAGGATGCCGACGGTGCAGGGGTTGAAATTACCTGAGGATATGGTGGTTACTTTGCAGTGTATTCCGCAAGATACCGTCGTTTCGCATACTAAGCAAATTAGATTAGCTCCCACGTAAGTGATTATTAGATTATTTATGATTCTTTGCACTACGATAAGGTTATCGTTTTATCTCATTGAAGAAAATTTCAGTTGCCCTAAGCCAAGTTCCAGTCAATGCACTGACTAGAAATTGTAACTGAATTATGATTCGAATCCAAATTCATTGATTTTTTTATTGGACGTGTCAGCACAGGTACGAGAATGAAAAATCATTTAAAAAGTTCCGAAGAGAAGAATGTGAAATATTTCCAAATTATAAAACAAAATCAATTTAAGTATTCCTAAACCTAACTCTTGAAACTTCGCGTTTGGAACATTTATTTTGTAATTCAAAAACGTATTGAAGTAATAAGCCGCAGAGATAAGAGATGATTTTTATGAAAACTCTGGTTTATTTGAGTGATTTATCATTCATGATCTGGTGAATTTCTTTTGATTTTGGAAAATGAATATAAATAGAAGTGAAACATCTTCGTGTCTGAATGCATTGCGGCTGTGAGTTTGGAAGAAAGAACTATTTCACGCATACCAATTTTTTTCAAAATATCTCGTCCTTGTTTCAAACAATGATATAGGCAATAATATAATTAGCATATGAATAAATAATAGTTACTACTGATTTGTACTATCCAAGTATACTGCTTATAAATTACAATGATTTTCATGTAAAGTGCTCCCTTATTTTTCCCTGATAACGTGTTTGTCATATAGCGTGGAAATTTCATGGAAATTATTCATTTCATCTCGTATAAATGAAGTCGAAGAAAAATTGGTGGATTTTCATTGTTATGATGTTGATTCAGAATCCAACAAAATTTCTCTTTTTCAGCCATTTTGGGTTGCGCATGCTACAGTACCCTGTATAACGTTACGGTGGTGTGGTATAACGTTACGGTAATCTTCCTGGAGCATACATCATTTCCGGAAATTTTTTCAAGGTGCGAATTTGTTGAAAATTTTCCGAGGCGCCAAAACTATTTGAAAAAAAAAATGGTGACATACCCATGTAAGGGATAACATAGTAAGCTGATGTTAGTGTTGTATGGGAATGAAGAACTAAGATGGCTATGATGGGTATTTTGACGTTTTGCCAGACAAGTTTCTAAAGCATAGTGAAGTTTTATCTGTTACATTGGACACAAAAAAAAATGTCGCGTTTTGTATCAGAAAATAGTGAGATGATAAGAAAAGAGGTGGATATATTAATTCCACGTAATAAAAAGAGATCAAAGACAATGATATGGAAATATAATTAATCGCGGTTTTGCTGCCAAATATTTTAATTTCTCTGTGATCTAGAAGAATAAGGTTTAGATGAATAAATAAAATAAAAAACAACATACTTATGTCACATGACTTTGTACTAATAGAGAAAAGAAAAAGAGATTGAATCCTGTGTTGTGAATAACGCGTTTCGGGACACGTGTCTACGGTTAACACTTTTCTCTGAGGGCTATGTCCATTAAATTTATTCCATTTCAGTTGTAACAGTCCCCTCGATATTCGTCCCTTTCATCTTTATAATCTTGAAGTCGGATGTCACGCAGGTAGCTATAGCTGCCTCCGCGGTGACGTTGGTCGTTGTCCTGGAATGCAGGGTCTGCTAACCGAAACCACAAATGTGCGGCTGGCTTCTGTTTGTTGATTTGTCGTTTACTATCAAGTGTTATTCATCCTTGCACTTCTTCGCCGTACTGATGGGGGCCGAAAGCCCGAAACACTTTTATTTGAGGGTTATGTCCATTAAATTTCGTCCATATGTATATATATATATCAAAAATATTCATGCCACTGCTTTCATTATAGTTGTCAAACCAGGGATATTTCCACTTAATAATCTCACAGCTAGGGGCTCATAAGTAGGGGATTTAAAAAAAAATTGTTGATGTCATAGCAACTTTTCAACGGAAATCTCTCAGCGCATAAATAAGATAAAGGGTCTCACCTTGTTGGCTCTACCTGTATATGAGAAGTATACCTACCGGATCATTGTTTTCGTTGACATCTACTATTGTTTAAAAAAATAACAGAACCAATATCAACATCAGAAAAACACTCAGGATGAGTGAAACTGCTACCATCATTCTGGTAGTTAGTGATTTGACGTACTGAAAAGAAGTGAAGGTCGGGTTCGTATTTGAATTTTCAGAAATATTCAAATAATTATATCTCCTTTATTTTGCAACATTCACATTGATGATTTTTTCTGTAAAAATATATATTTTTACATCCTGTTGGAAAATGTCGCAACGTTTACATTATTTTTCATAATATATGAAAAAACAATATGTTCTAAAGTGTGACTTTTTGAGTGGACAATGTTCTCCTACTTATCCAACATTGCCATTTTTGTTACTCTAACCTCATGTCAGTATATTGTCAAGTATGAAAATATCACCCGAAATATAGCAATCATTTGTTTTTCAAAATTCAGAATTAATTTATCAGACCTGAAGATAAAATTTGAACATAATTGAGCCCAGAGTTGAAAATTCCATAGTTCATTTATTTATTAGTAATTCATCATTCAGTATAACATTTATTGGAATACAGTATTTCCTGCATATTTAAAGTTCATCGCCGTTCATTAACCAGGTATAGGATTTCAATTCAATCTCTGAGTACTGAATGGCAAGAAAGCTGATTCTGCAATAGGCAGCGCAATAAATCATGACTCAACGATATTTTTAATATAAATTGAAATGATTGTTTTTGGCTCGGTTCTTTTTATTGTGGCTGTCTATGCTGCCAGTCCATGATGACACATCTCCTTCCCTTGGTTTTTATTATAATGTGAGGGTTACTTTTATTCACTTCTTTTGGTCATTGTTCACTTCACTGTTTTGGTATTCACCATCATGTTATTTTTTGCTTTCTTATAATTTTCAATAAAACATAATAGTTTTCACTTCACTTCTTATATTTCACTATACCAGGGTGGTCACATCACAGAAATAAAATGTGTTAACCTCTCGCAAGCCAAGCAAGATAATTAGTGGGCACCCTAAACAGTTAGGGCAACCCCAAACAGTTAGAGTGCCAGGGTTTCAGAGGGTCTCCCAAAGTAGGGCGTGAAAATATTGAAAGAGGAACGGAGGATTTGCGGAAAGTTCCATAAATAACAAAAAGTATTGATTATTTTGGTCCTTTTAGCCTGAAGATGAATGAACCTTATGATTAACGGCACTATTCCAGGATGTATAATATTTTATTTATTATTCTATTTTTAATATATGTTTGTTTTTTCTTTTTTTCCTGATTGTAAGAAAACAACTGGTTGAATGATAAACATTTTATTTTATTATTTATTCTCATGTTTCCTCTGAAATGTGAAATTTAAAGTGGTTTTATTCCGTTATGCTAAATGCTAATTCCAGAAGGACATATTATTCTAATTTAACCTATTCATTGTGGCTTTGCCAACGAGATGTTCGTCCATCTTCCGACAATGAAGTATATTTTGATTGATTGAACGATATTTATTCCCACTTTCGAAACATGTGACGTCAGTTGGGAAGGATCACGTTTCGAAAACAGATATGGTTTCTCAAAAGATAACTGTGCACTGTGCATATACGAATATCTCTCAATTCATTAGCATTTTTTGCACCGACAAAATTAAGGATACCAGTTACTGACAAAGCAATTACACATTTTGGATTTTTCTTTCAAAAACAATCAAAAATCTGAATCGCAATATTCTATCAAAAAGATTTAATCTCTTTTTCTTTCAGTTCAGCCCAGAAGGGACGATCTTCAAGTAATGCTATAATAGCCAGTGGTGGTGGAAAACAAAAATTCAACAGTCACATGGTTCTACTCCGAAAATCGCCGGGAAGTAACAATTTCGATCAACCCTTACAAAGTGGAAATACAGTCCTTCTTGGAGAGGAAATCGTGTTGAGGGCGACGGTTAGTGATGGCGATGGTGAGTTTTTACTAGGAATCTGCGATTTCATCTAATCACGAATGTTTGAGGTACTCTTCGATATTTTGGTTCAATTAGAGCGGAAAAAATCCTTAGATGACTGAAAATTATCTATATCTACCTATGAGTTGTTGTCACATGGGAATCGACATAGTATCGCTGTAATAGAGTAATTTTTGAGTAAAAAAATTGTGGGATCCTTCCGTATTTTTCACAGAAGCACAATTAAAAATAAACTCTATCAGAAATTTTTCGTTGCTATTTGAGTGTTGATAATGGAAATAACTACTACTAATTGTCTACATAATCCTATGAACTCATGTGCCCTTGAATTATTGTTATTAATTATTTGATGCAAAATATAGGACGCAGACACCATTTCCTTGGAATGTAACAGGAAACTTAGTACTCCTCAGATAAATCAGAACCATCATGTGAGTGACGAGACGTATTAGTCTAAGAACTGGCTACGTGAATTGATAAAAACTTTTTAACAAAAAATTAAACCAACAAAATACGGAACTGAAAAGTAAAAAATAAAATAAACCTTATAAGTCTCAATAACTAAGCTCCTAAACTAATGTAACTAATTTTGAGTTGGCGCCAAACAAACAAGCAAATGAATTAGGTAAGGCGTAAAATGATGGCATCGAGTTGCGCGGTGACATTCTGATAATTTTTTTGAAGTAATTTAATGATCTTCGTTGATTGTTCGTTTGGCGCCGACTCAAAATTAGTTACTTACATTAGTTTAGGAGCTTATTTATTGAGACTAAGGATTATTTTATATTTTACTTTTCAGTTCCGTATTTCGTCGGTTTAATTTTTCGTTAAAAAGTTTTTATTTTTCAATTGTTTGTGGCTGAAATCTACTAAATACTACCTATTTGTTTTCTGATTACTTCCAAAATACTTACTCACCCACCATACTTCAACTATTACCAGTAAAATAATATGATATCTACTTTTACTATTTGTTCTAATATAAATTATTTTTGTTGTTCTGGTTAGTTTATTTCATTACTTTGTATATCATTCCATCCTCTCATAGAATATAATGATTGTGACGGATGTGGAACAAAAATAATGTCATTAGCGATCTGTCATTATCAACTACGTATGTGTGTGCCAATGTTCACAAGTGAAAAATCAATTATTCCCTATTTTTCTACCCGTAAGGGTGGATAATTCCATTCGAAATCCAAATATGAGGTATACCCTAGCTATTGAGAAGAATCATCCAAATCGAAGAACCCAGTTCAAAGTTATGCCTGATAGAATCGGTTAACGGACCAGAATTCAGAGGATAAGTGATCAATATTGTTCATTTTACTATCCTTGGGGAGGGATTTCATCTTTTAAATTCAAATGGGACCATTTTCGGAGCACACCCTATCCACTGAAAAAAGAGTTATCGTGATCGGACGTCTCAGTAAAAAGTTATGCGTGATCATCCATAAAAAAAAATACGCGTCGAACTAGAGAATCTCCTTTTTTTTTGTTTCGTCGTTTAAAAATGGTAAGGTACAAGGGTAATTCTCACATGGAAACCTTCCTCACTAGATGACAAGTGTATAGCTCTGCAGGCAGAAGTCAGTCCCGGGGCTGAAAGCGAGGGCGGGCGGTCAAAGATTTTTCCAGAGCGTCGCCCGGCGCTGAGATAACTCCAAACACATTTTTAAATCAACAAGGCCCTGTTGGATGAACGCTCGGTTTCAAAGTGCAAGGACCTGGGTTCGATTCCGAGCTGAGTCACGCATTTTTTTTCTATTACACTCAAATCAACCACAAAACTTCAACAAATCACAAAAATATATTACATCAGAACATTCACCCTCACAACCCCTCAAGACACATAACAGCATTTTCACAGAGCATGACTTGCTCGCAGTGGCCGAAGGCTGCTGAAAATTTCTCTGAGCCTGTTTATCCGTGAATTTCAATTGTTCTACCATGATCAAAGTACATATCTTTTTTATAAGCGAATAGGGATTTAAGTATAGCTCTATGTGACAGGAAATTATATATTTTTACATAGGTTATCGCAAAACATCGCGTGGCGACCTCCTACTGCCTCGTCCCAGGGGCATTTTTCCATCTTATCCTTGAAATACAGAAATAAATTACGAGATTGATCGTACTGAATAGATGATAAATATATTTTATATATAATTTGAATTTAATTTGGTCAGAGGAGAGGGACGTCTTGCTCAACTTGCACCACAAACAATAAAAACTGTTTTTAAATCAAACGAGAAACGAGACAACTGATGCTTTTCAACATTTGGGAAGTAATTGAATGACTGAAACCTGTTGCATATTGCGTGATTTATCCCTCCCCCGCTTCGACGGACTGACTTTAGAAACCAGCAACCAATCGCAATTCAATGGGAAGGTCATAATAAAAATAAAATCTTCTAGTGCAGCCCTGAAATTTTGTGCAGTTATAGATTTCAACTGTAGAAAATTATTGGCAGAAGTCTAGATCGGGGATTAAACGTTGCCGGAAGTCGGTAAAGTTATAAGAACATTGTTCAAATTTTAATGACAATGTGAATTCAGGCGATTTCGTGTTTATATTATTCACGGCTTAAGAAAGCTGAATATTATTTGCTGGATGGCAAAATGATGGCTAAGTATATACAAAATGATAATATCGCTGAAGCGGTACAACTTTTTTTATGTAGTGTTGGCAATTTTTTTTTATTCAAATTTTCAGTGGATTATGAATTGATTACGAGTAGTCAAAATGGAGGATAAGTATAACAGAGAATGAATACATTAATTACAATCTTGTTTCAACCTTTTTTTGATTAATTTATTGAGAAATCTGATTTTTATCACCATTAATAATCTGACTGATCATCTTTATCCTCGTCGCTGGTATAATTAATATATGTTTTATCATCTGAAACATAAATTAACATTTTTATGAAAGCGAAAGTAATGTATCATGTAATACCTTCAGATTCTTCCTTGTTTAGTATAACATATTCAACTGTTGCCGTTAATTGTGGGCCATCAAACCATTTTAATTAACATGGCTTGTTGTTGTATCCAGCCAAAATTAGTAGGTTCGAGATCCTTTGGAACTGCTAAGTGTGCATTTGTCCGGATATTTAATTCTGTATTTCAAGGATAAAGTGGGGAAATGTCCTCGTGAAGAGGCGGTGTTGATATAAAATGGAAGAATATAATATGTTACATTCTAAACTGGTATTGTCATGCAACTACAATAGGTACAAATTAAGAATTCATTGGCTAGGAATCTATTGGTGCCGAAACTGCAACCAAACTAAATTTGTTCATGAACTGTATGAAAATCAAATAAATAATAAATATCAACTATTCTTTGTTTGTTGAAGTCGAAAAAATAATAAAAAAAACATCTTTTAGTTATTGATTCAGGAAGCTATAAAACGACAAAATATTCAAATAAAAATAATAATCAATTATTTATATCATTTTGACTATTGTAATTATTGTTTATATGAAAAACGCAATTATTATGAACTATGGCAGGAGGTTGATTGAAAGCGGTGTCTCGTTCTTGCTTTAGAGCTTCATGACTCGACTTTACAGAAGTTGACACAGACCTCATTGCATCAATTATTTTCTGATGGAGACTCGGAATCTATCTGCAGATATGATTTGATTGAGTGACTACTTCCATGTTCTGTGATTTTAATTAATTGCTGTTCAAAAATTCCTGTTTTGGCTAAAGTTGAAACAGCAGTGGCTCTTGCAGAGTGATTTTTATTTTGACCTTTTTGACGTCAATTCCAATTGATGATGCCGCCGATTTGAACCAGGAAAAGACCGTATTTTGTCCAGCCGGACCGTTCTTGTACCAACCTTTGGAGTTGGGGTGCTGCCAGTTTGGATTGGGAGTTGAAAATAAACGGTTGGTTTCGATGAGGCGATCTCGCTTGCTTGTTAACTATTTGAAAAGTATAACAAGGCATATTTCTTCATTAAGTATATTTGGTACTAACCACTTACTGTCGGCCATTTTTTTTGAACCGATTAGGGTAGTTTTAGAGAAAACTGGATTATATTCAATGTGACCTAATGGTTTTCCTTGATTATCAATTCCCCCCACAAAATATTATATGCATGCTGCAGCTCCTTCATTCCCTCTCCAGGTTAATTCATGAGCAGCGATGTAGAAAACTTTTTTTTGCAATCCCTCCGGGGTGTTTTCATCACAGAGCTCAATGATTTTTTTTAACTCGTCTATTGATAATGCGGATGAACTTGTCTTTCTCTTGGCTGGATACTTTTGTAACTTCCGACGCTTAGCATTTTTTGCAGCTCTTTTATTTACTTACTTCATAAGTTGGAAATATCACAACAATTTATTAAGGTGTACATTCTGAAATATCATTAATCAATTTTAAATTCCTAAAAAATTCCACTTCTACCTCCTCCTTCCTAAGTGGTGAATATGCCTGTGTTTCATAAAATAAAAATAATACTGAGACACCAGTTTATTTCTTTGAGTATCAGATTTGTGTCCAAAAGAAGGCACAATATCACGCAGAATGTTGCCAATCTCTTTAAATAAGTTTTCTTGCTCAGGATCTAATCCAGATTCTTCCACTAGGTATATTAGATATTTCACATTTTCATGGTACGTTTTAATGTGCTGTGATTCTTTGCAAAAGGAACACAATTCATACGATTGAAAGTTCATTTTATTATCACCTTTTTACTAACTTATTATTGTATACAATGTTATGAGGAACTTATAATGCCACAAATAAAATATTGATTGACAGGAGTAGTAAATGTCAAAACCATGGCTAACATTACAAAATATTTTTTCAACCCGCAACATACGCCAACAACATTCTATTCAGAATAAAGAATAAAATATCCCCATTTCCTGAAATTTTTTGAAAAACAAATTATTACCGCTAATATTAATTTTTCTTAGAATTAAACCTAAAAGAATATGGAAAATATTCATGTATAGGTATAGTTATATATTTTTTGCTGTATATCACATTTGTTTGTAGTCAATATTGACATTTCCCTGAAACCTAGTAGGAAAATTATATGAAATTAATTATTTTTGTATAATAATGTATGTGATATTATGAATTTTATTCTACTATGGCACGTGAAAAATAAAAATAAAATATCCCGCAATACGAACATCCACTTTCATTTTTAATCAATATTGACATTTCCCTGAAACCCAGTAAGAAAATTGTATGAAAACAATCAATTTTTGTATAGAAATTTATCTGATATTATATATTTTATTTTACCAGGGCACAAGGAAAATCAAAAAATATCTCCCGCAATACGAACGTATCCACTTTCATTTTTAGTCAATATTAACATTTCTCCGAAACCTAGTGAGAAAATTGTATGAAATCAATTAATTTTACATAATAGTTTATCTGATATTATATATCTTATTTTACTAGGGAACTGGGAAAATCAGAAAAAATCTCCTCAAAACTCCCAATACCATAGCCTTCTATTTAATTGTGAATAACGTCAAAATAAATATTTACCTAATGTTTTCTATTTAAATATAATTCCGGTATAAATTTTTTTTATCGAATCCCCAACGTGCTTGAATTAATTGCGGGAAATTTGTCTCGTACATGAATTTTTAAAGAAAATAATTCATGTACTCAAAAAATTTCCGGCAATAATTTATGCTCTAGGGAGATTATAAGTGATACATTTCTGTCGTAATAATTACTGTCACTTGATTAATACTTACATTTAGTACACCTAACCAGTTTTCACATATTTATTTTATATACTAAAAATACATAAAATAATTTTTGGGTTTACCTACATGAAAAATTATTCATCCTATTATAATTTTCAGTTGCGAATTTCAAGTATCTCTTGTATTCTTCTACTGTATATGTGTCTCGCCTCGCGATGTTCTGCGATATACTATGTAAACTATTCCAAGTCAAATAAAGGTTCATATCCCTTCCTGCTATTCGCTCATGAGAAAGATCAGTAATTTGATCATAATAGAACAATTGAAATTCACGGATAATACTCTCGTTGAACAAATCAGAGCTATTTCCTGGAAAAAGTACGCCGAAAAACCAGGTTCAGGAAATTTTCAGCAGCCTTCGGCCGCTGCGGAGCAAGTCATGCTCTGTGAAAATGCTCTTTTGTTGTCTTGAGGGGTTGTGAGGGTGAATGTTCTGAGGTAATATATTTTTGTGTCTTGTAGAAGTTTTGTGGTTGATTTGAGTGTAATAGAAAAAATAAAATAAAAATTGCGTGACCCAGCTCGGGATCGAACCCAGGTCCTTGCACTTTGAAACCGAGCGTAAATCCAACTGGGCTACCAGGCCTTGTTGAATTAAATGTGTTTGGAGTTAACTGAGCGCCGGGCGACGCTCTGGAAAAAAATGCTGACCGCCCGCTCTCGCTTTCAGCCCCTGGACTGATTTCTACCTACATAGCTATACACTTGTTAGCTAGTAAAAAAGGTTTCTATGTGAACATTTCCCTTGTACCTTAATAATTCACGTAGCCAGCTCTCCGTCCATATTGCTTTCAGGTTGGAAATTCAGCCGCATGGGCCCAGTTATCATAAAAAGTTCCAATTCCCAGAGAGCTCTCACGCTAGTCGAAGAAAATGGATGTCGGAGTGCGGGAATCAGAACCATATGTCCTTTCCAGCCTCGTCAGCTAACCTCCCTGGATAACATGTTGCATTTCAGAGCTTTTCTCTTTCAAGAATCATCGAAAGGAGACGATATGGTGCTTTCTGTAAGGATGTTGGGCTGCTTGAATCCACAAGATTGTTTTCGGGTATGTAGTCTACGAAGATTTTTCCATTATTAACATTGAAAATTACTGAATCAAGCCGAATAATTTATTTCGAATATAGATCCTGAAATACAACTTATTTGTGAAGTAGAAATTTCAATGACCTCAAATATATAACGACCACATTTGTACAACTATTTTTCAGATTATAGAAGCTCATACAGTGCTTCTCAGAAGCTCCCTCCCCCCCTCTTATTTTTGGAACGATTATACATAAACAAGTGAAATTTGGAAACTGAATATTAAAGGTTGTAAACTTCCCTACTAGTGATGATAGATGACGAAATCGTCAAAGATGACGTCACAAGGCCATTGTGACCAATAATTTTAAATGGAACCCTACGGCAAGTGACACCTCTTTTAAAACGCATCGAAAAAACCTATTCAATGATATTAATTTCGTTTGTGTTTATGGCAGTTTTGGCAACTCGCTTTCAAAAAACGCAAATCTGTGATGAATTAAATCAGTTAATACTCAAATTCCAAATTCAAGCTCCGCCTCTGGATAGTTGTCAAATAAGCTGACGTTTTTGTTAGTCTCCCTAATTCGACGTTTTTGTAATTGTCCAAGTTTTTGTACATTTCATTATTTGTGTATTGTTGATCGAACGTTTAACTGTTTTAGCAGCTTTTGGTACTTTTAATATTTTTGTACATTTTGATAATTTGTTAAACTGTCATTGCCAAATTTGTTATAAACATTTAAAATAATAATAATAATATCGTTTATTATGCATAAAAAAGTACATTTTATACATAAAAGGAAAAGGGTTAGCCAAAGGCTATCTTCCACCCCTCCGAAAAATTATATAGTGTGTAAGAAAATAATGATAAAATAAAAAAGAAAAATACTTATTTACTACCAAAACAATGTAAGAGAAAAAAAGAAAGAAATCAATAATGAAGAGAGAAATAAAAAAAAAATACAATCATAAAGGTGCTAATAGCTATTAATATTCTTGACATTCCATTGGTCAACTTAACGAATACATTACAATATTATACATTGAATCTTATATTAGCACTGAGCAGTAAGCAGCTGTGATTTTATTTCTTTCTTGAATTGATGAATATTATGATGTAAAATGGGTAAAATTTCATTCTGATAACTAGGGGCAATATTTGAGAAACATCCTTCATATTTGAAAGTACGGTGCCTAGGTATGTTGAATGAGTTAATTCTCAAATTGACCGAATGTATGTCAGAATGCCTGCTTAATAGACTATATAAATAACAAGGAGTTTCAGTTTGGAGCAACTTAAACAGAAAAATTGTTATCAAATATTGGACTCTGTACCTCACATTCAACTCCTTCGTTTTTGACAAAAATGGCGTGACATGTTCACCATATGGAATGCAGGATACGAATCGCATGCAAGCATTTTGTATGCGTTGTAACTTCAATTTGTTATATTGCGGCAAAAAATTGTAATACACCGAACAACAATACTCAATATGGGGGTAAATAAGAGTTTTAACTAGCCTGAGTTTCATTTCTTCAGATAACTGATACTTGAATTCATATAGCGATTTGAGTTCGAAGACTGATACTTTGAAAATGTTTTTCACATGTTCATGGAAAGACAAAGAGCTATGGTAACGCCTAGATCTTTAGCACTATCTCCCAGTCAATGTCTGCATAAAGTTTCTTTGGGTTCCAACTTTTTGTCCCTGAGATCCTATGCATAGAGCCAAGGTTTTATTTGGATTAATTTCCAGTCCATGATGCTCTGAGTAAAAAAATGTTTTATGCAAAACTGAGTTAAAATTAGCTACGCAACTTTTTGTATCAGTGTTATGGAAAGACAAATATAACTGTATATCATTTGCGTAAGATGTATCTGACAATGTGATAGAAAAGTGGGGTAATCAAAAATAAACATTGAAAACATCAAGGGCCCCAAAATGCTTCCCTGTGGTACACCTGAGGAGGATTCTTTTAGGGTTGACCATGAGTAATCATCTAGTTTGACCCTCTGTGATCGGCCTGTGAGATAGCTGGTCATCCATTTGAGAGAAATGTCGTCGAATCCTATGAACTTTGAGTTTGCCAATGAGCAAATCGAAATTAACTAAATCGAAAGCTCTGCTTTGATCAAGCAGTACTAAAATAGTGACCTCTGACTCATTTCTGGCTCTCGCAACATCGTTGATCACTTTCAAGAGGGCAGTCTGTGTTCCGTGTTTTTTGCGGAACCCAGACTGCTCGTTGGGAAGTATTCGATTTTTTTCCAGAAAAGCATTTCATTTTATTTATTATCGTTTTCGACTTGTAACTTGAAAACTTATAAAGCAATTTCGATACTCTCAATGGAGTTGTAGAGAATCAAAATGCAAAGGAAATTAGCCCTAGCACAACTTGATGGGATTATCAAGTTTTGAAGCAGGCTCTTCACGACATAGTAGAGATTGATATGTACTTTATGTGTGAGAAACTCAGGCACTGTTGTATTATTAGTTTTGGCATGATTGCAATTTTTTTAATGCACTTCATTGCAGCAGACCTGGATATGTCATAGGTGGTCCGATTTCGATTTGTCTAGAATATTTTAAGAGTTGAAGTATAGTACTACAAAATGACTATTCTCATTTTGCGTTAAAATGCTGCGAAATAGGTGAGAAATACTTGCAAACGTGACCGAAAACTGGCTCGGGAGTGGGGGTAGAGCAGCAGATTCATAACGGGCGCAGCGCTGAGTAGTCGGGTAGAACAGCATATGTATAGTACATCTGCTGTTCTACCCCACTACTCAGCCGCTTTCACGCACTTGCCCATTTTTGATCATGTTTGCAAGTATTTTTCAATTGTTTTGCAGAATTTTAACGCAAAATGAAAATATACATTTTGTGGTACTATACTTCTACTCTCGAAATTTTTTTGAAAAATTGGAATCGGACCACTCATGACGCATCCAGGTCTGCTGCAATAGAGTGCATAAAAAATTAAGATTTTAATTATGCCAAAACTAATGATCCGACAGCGCCTAAGTTTTTCACACATCAAGTACATATTAATCATCGATATGTCGTGAAAAGTTTGCACTACAACTTTAAAAGTGGCGGAGTTATAAATTTTTTCAAAAAAGTGGAGTTTTTCCGGTTTTTCTGGTTTTTCTCTGTTACTAATAATTTGATCGAGTTGTGCTAGAGCTCATTTTCTATGCATTTAGATTCTCTACAATTCGTTTAAGTCGAGATTGCTCTATTAGTTTCCAAATTACAAGTCAAAAACGAAAAAAAAAATGCTTTTTAATGTTTATAACAAATTTAGCAATGACAGTTGGGAGTAGGAAACATACCAGGATATAAACTACGAACCGTCTTTCGTATGATGGCACAGTCGGTTTTTCTGATAGAATTTTCGTCACAGAATCAATAGAGCAGAAAATCTCTATTTATTGGCCTATAAGGACAACAATAATGTCATTACGATAAAAATATTTGTTTGCAATTCAAGTTGTCGACGGTCATAATTTGAAATAGTAAATCATAAAGTATTTTTTTTGAAATATACTAGTATATTTTCCAGATTTCTCTCAGTGTATGTATGAATGTACGTAAATATGAACTGAATAGTTGAAAATTAAATGAGAGTTCGAAACCTATAAAAACACGCTTATATAACAATAAGGATTAAAAAGTTGAAAATAATAGGAATAAAGTCATTGTCCAAAAAATTTCCTCCTATGTAAAAAAAACGTAGGGTGCTCTTAACTTACTTTTCATGATGATGTTGATCAAAAACTCTTTTTTCACAAAAGCGTAAATTTTTTCAACTATATTTTTTATAATTTGGTTTATTATCCCTAAACAATATATATTTTCTCACCATTTAAAAAAAACATATTGGTATCACTGAGTTCTTTTTATTCCAGAATGGTATATGTGACGATGTCCACTTACCACCACCAACACGGATAAGAAGGTCAGCCGAGACAAACGATACTACAAACTGGGAATCCCAGTTCCAATTCCGGGTTCAAATGCCGCAGGAAGAAGATAACAATTCCGTCAAATCTCGAAACCATATGTTATTTTTCTCTAATGGATTTTTTCTGATAGCAATCATATTGGGAATTGTTGTTATCGTGGGCCTTGTTTTATCGTTGATATATTGTAGGAAAAGAAAGGACCATTTGATTCGCTGAGATGAACAAACGAAGAATATTTTGAACGCTTTTAGTATGGGATTAGGGTTGCGTGGATATAAATAATTGGGCTAGGTTGATAGCTCCAATTTTTCGCATGAGATGAATTCGATCATCAGGATTAGATTCAAAATGTAGTGAAAATAGTTAGAATTGTGTGAGGGATGATATCAATATGAAAACTTCCAAATCCTACTAATATCCAGAATTCTGAAAATTCAATACTTCATCAGAATTTCAGGATCATAAGAGTAACATACCAAGCTAGATATTTCTAATTCCTGATGTATAACTAGTTTTGTTTCTCTTGTATGTCAATTATTCGTAACTGCTGCGAACGAATTGTATAATAAGGTAAATCAATTGTATGGTTTGAATTATCTAGGACTTAAGTTATTAAATCAAATTTGAAACCAAAACAGATTTATTTTTATTTCAACTTGAATGATTTCTTATGAAACACATCCTCATATTTGTAATTGTTTGAATGTACAGGGTGATTCAAAAGTACTTTGACAAACTGTAGGAGGTGATTCCTCACAATATTCTAATATGAATTGTCCAGAAAATATATGTCCGGAAACGCTTCGTTTCCAAGATATGGGGTGTTGAAATTTCATTTTTATTTTCGTTTTTATTAAATAACTTTCGAAATACCGACCTTAATTGAACGAAAATTGGTATTGAGAGGTTTTTTGAGGTGTCGAATTTGAACCTGATGTTATTATTGCCCTTACTCGTAGGGGGCGCCACCTACACGTCTTTTTCTTTTTTGAAGATTCACAATTTTTTTGAGCGTATTTCTAGCACATTTTTCAGTACTTATAAAAATTAATTCCACTAAGCTACCCTCGTTACAAGTCGCAATAAGCAACCGTTTTCTAGATATTTGGACTTGAAAATGTCGAGTCGATTATTTGGTAATTGATACGTGTTGAAGTTATGACCATTATTTTGCATTTTTCCCAAGAATGCTTTGGGAATGAATTTGACGTTTAAGTAAGTAGTTTTGGTAATTACATATTATGTGACAGTTAAACATTTTATTGTTTTGTTAAAGTTTCTGTAAGTTTTAAAACACTAATTTTGAAAAAATTGATTATTTAAACAATAATGCTCATTTAGCCGATATGCATTTCGTTCATGGCCTTGAGGATGGCAATGCGCGCAAAGCAAGACGTATTTACCAAGAGCGATTTCCAAATCGAGTACTGCCTTCAGCTCCAAGATTTACAAGTATCCACCGTCGTTTGGCAGGAACAGGTAGCTTTAAGAGGGCAGCTGATATTATTGGAAAACCACGAGCAGTCCGAACCCCAGAATTGGAAGAAGCTGTTTTGAACGCTCTCGAGGAGAATCCAGAAACAAGTACAAGAATAATTGCTGAAGCTCTCAATTCTATTCAGTCCACAGTTTGGAGAATTATCCACGATCAACAATTTTATCCATACCATATTCAAAGGGTTCAAGCTCTTTTGCCACTAGACTTTCACCAACGCATTACTATGTGTCAGTGGTTTTTGAGAAAAGTGGCTGGAAATCCTCAATTTTTAAGATATGTACTCTTCACGGACGAGGCAAACTTTCATAACAACCATGTTTGGGCTCTGGAAAATACGCACTCAATTAGTGAAATACATTTACAGTATCAATTTTCTGTAAATTTATGGGCGGCAATAATTAATAATTACTTGATAGGTTTATGCATGATGGGGCTCCGGCCCATTTTAGCGTTGTAGCCAGGGAATTCCTCAACACTGTCTATCCAAATCGATGGATCGGTAGGGGTGTAGAAGAACCTAACCAGGCGTGGGCACCAAGGTCCCCAGATCTAAACCCGCTAGATTTTTATTTTTGGGGACATTTGAAGTCACTTGTTTATAAAACTCCAGTAGCGAACGAGGAAGATCTAAGAAACCGAATAGTAAACGCCTGTGAAACAATAAGAAACACACCAATAATTTTTGAGCGGGTACGAGATTCAATGACTAGACGACTAGACTAGACTAGCCTGTATCTTCGCTGAAGGTGGACACTTTGAATAATTCATTTGAATACAATTTAGTTTCCTCTATTTTATTTTATTCTACATATTCAAAATTTCTTGAAATAAACTGTTGATATTTCTTGCAAATTTTATTAAAACAAATACAGATTTTACACTATTTCAAACGAGTAAAAAGAAATAGAATAGGTGGCGCCCCCTACAAAAAACAAAAACTACTTACTCAAACGTCAAAATCATTTCCTAAGCATTCTTGTGAAAAATGCAAAATAACTGTAATAACTTCAACACGCATCGATTATCAAATAAGCGACTTGAAATTTTCAAGTCCAAAGATCTAGAAAACGGTTGCTTGAAGCGACTTGTAACAAGGGTAGCTTTTTTTACGTGGATATGATAGATGAATTGATTTTATCACTGAAAAATGTGCTAGAAGTACCCTCAAAAACGAAATGAATCTTTAAAAAAAAGAAAAAGACGTGTAGGTGGCGCCTCCTACGAGTAAGAGCAATAATAACGTCAGGGTCGAATTCCACACCCTCAAAAAACCTCTCAATACCAATTTTCGTTTAATAGAGGTCAGTAATTCGAAAGTTATTTAAAAAAAACGAAAATAAAAATAAAACTTCAACACCCTGTATCTTGGAAACGAAGCGTTTCCGGACAAATATTTATTTGGACAATTCATATCAGAATATGGTGAAGAATCACCTCCTGAAGTTTGTCAAAGTACTTTTGAATAACCCTGTATAGCTGGATATGTACTTTGATCATAAGCAATCTCTAATATCATGTCAACATATTATGTTCCATTATGTTAATGGAGGTGCACGGTTTCATTAGTATAACAAAACATTTTTTTTCTATCGTAGATTTTTCTATTTTCAGGCGCAGTTCGGGACCGCGTTGAGGATTTTACGTGAAAACGTGGGGATAAAATATTAAAAAGTGCTTTGTTGCGATACACAGAGTAGTATAGAATCTCTGGTTGGTTGAATTGAATTGAAAAAATATATTTATTATTAGATAACATGAATATTTGAGAATTGTTATATTTTTCATGCCTATATATATCACCAGTGATGCACACAGTTCTCTCTCTTTTCCAAGACCACGGAAATTTGATGGCGAATCCAAGCGGATAATGATTAATATCACTGACAGGCGCAGTCATAAGGGATGGCCAATTATAGATGTGTATGAATCCTTCATCTCGAATTGATATAGTGTATGGATAATTCATTTCAAATGTAGGGAGTGTATAAATTTAAAAAGGGGAACCTTTAAAGGTGTACTGATCCTTCATTTCGAATGTACGTAGTGTATGGATCCTTCGTCGCTAATGTAGGTAGTGTATGGTCCCTTGTTTTTAATGTAGGTAGGGTATGTTGTAGATAGTGTATTTAGATAGTTTCTGGATACTTCATTCCACATGTAGGTCGTGTATGGATCCTTCATCGCGAATATAGCTAGTGTATGGTTCCTTTATTTCAATACAGTTGGTGTGTGGTTCCTTTATTTCAATATAGTTAGTATATGGATCCTTTATTTCACAATACGGTATGGATCATTTATTTCAAATGTTACCAGTGTATAGATCCTATATTTCTAATTCAGGTAATTACTGGATCCTTCATTCCAAATATAGGTGTATGAATAGTGAATGGATCCTATATTTCACATATATGTGGGTATGGGTATGGTAGTGTATAGATCCTTTATTTTAAATTTAGGTGTGTTACAAATTCAGGTAGTGTATATTCAATTTAAAATGAGGAAAGGTTGTTTGAGAGACACTATCTGAATTTTAGTGTACACACTAAAAAATAAAATTTATGTTGGATAGTGGAAGATTTTCCGAAATTCACTACCTATATTTGGAATAAAGGATCCATGCACTACCTAAATTTGAAACAACGAATCCTTAACTTTCTATATTTGAAATGAAGGATCCATACAGTACCTAACTTTGAGATGAAGGATCCACACATTGCCTTAATTTGTAATGAAGGAACCATACACTACCTAATTTTGAAAGTGAGGATCCATAAACGATCTACATTTGGAATTATGGGAAGGAAGGAATTTTCAACTCGTACCGTGAAAAGATGTATATCTGAATCTCAGATGTTAACATCGTGATCGCTTCCAACTTTTATTTTATTTGTGTTTTCCGATTCAATTTTTCCATGAAAACCTCTAGAGGAGGATATGGAATACGCTTTTCTGAGTACTCCAAGATTACTTTTATGCTACTAGATGCCCCCCTCCCCCCCTTGAAGTGATGGTATTTCTCATTCCACCATTCAATTCGTGAAATCGCTGTTGTATATATAATATGTCAAACTCAAAAAAACTCTGTTATGTAATTGAATAATTTATTAATTTGAAAACAATAGAATATGAGTATATAACAAATAAATAGATATAATCCACAAAACCTTTGGTCCCTATACAATATTAGTCTTGTAGTTTATACAAGATGGAAAAAGTACGAAGTCACAACTATTACAAATCTGTACTTGTCCAAAGCGATGAAGTATTGAAATTTACACAATTTATTACAGAACACCATATAAATAATCTATAATTACACATGCTACAAAATTAGTCTATGACATTGAGCTTCAAACACACGTTTGAAATGACTAAAGAAAACAATTAATATTTACAATAAGAATGAATAAGTTTGCTTTTTCAGGTAGTTCAAGCTCTTACACTTTTCAAGCCTTTCTTACCGCCAAAGTTCCTTATTGCAGATAACATCTGACTTCTCTGGTCCATCACAGGATCCGCAGGCTTAAATACAGGCTTTTTCAAAGTCACTTTCGGCATTTGTGGTGGAGGAGGCGGAACCTTAACCTTTTCTGAGGTCATTACATCTGGTAAAGAATTGTATCTGTTAGATTTCGACGGATTCTCTGGTTTGGGTTCACCAACATTATTTTCTAAAATCTTACTAGAGTCAGTTTTCCTCAGATTCAACTGAGAAAAAGAAACCTGCGAATTGGTAGAGAAGGTTCCTTTCTCTTTGGGTCTGTTGGGAAGGGTGTTGAAGTTGCTAGGAGGGTTCCACGACAGCCTGTTGGCCCAGTTGGCTTCATTGTTGGTTTTGAACCCCCTGACAACTGGGGCTGGGGTTGGCTTATAACTGCCCACCCTCAAAACAGGTTTCGTATCCCTCTCTTCACCATTGGTGTGATTCAAATTGATTTTAGTCGATAAGTTTTCCGAACTCCTGTACATACTAGAAAACTTAGTCTTCAACTCAGATACGGGTTCTTGATTGTTTATTTGCGTTACAGAGGTATTTCCTATTCCTTTGAAGGGTTTTTTGAGCTCCACAGATCTCACTACTGGTACCCTGGAGATGTCAAAATCGGAATCGAATGCCACGGAGTGTGGCCTTTGATTCTTATACAACGTAGAAAAGGGTTTCCTGTAACCAGCTGCCGTGGTGTGACTGATGAACCTGTGATTTTCGATTGTTTTCTGTGCCTGCGAGTTGATATTTCCTATTTTTATAACCACATTTCCTGGCCTTGATTGAGCCTCCGATGTTTCAGTTCCATTCACTTTGATACTGAAGTTATTCGTTTCTTTCTGGCCGAAAGCGTCACTTTTGCCATTCTGATTGGTATATTTTGACATAGTATCACTCCTCACTTCTATGGTATTGTTACTAGTGATGTTATTATTCGTGGAATTGACTATCAATTTAGAAGATACGTTCCCTAGCGTATAGTCAGCATCTTCCTTGACACTTACTGGCATTTTTGGTCTCTCAGACCAGGTTCCCATATTGATTGAAGGCGGCCCGCTATATTTGTAGATCTTTTCTGTGGCTGGAGGCTCTTCCGCCACATCTGGAGGATTTTCAACTGTTTCTGAATGATTTGAAACAATTTCAGACGGCGGTAGTAGTGGAGAAGCTTTTTTCTGAAATTCTGGCTTAAATGAAGATTTCTGACGTCTCTCCTGTATGTTCAGATTTTCCATCGAGGTAGTGGGGGTACTGAGCTTGTTTTGAATCAATCTCATTACCTGAAAAATAAGGTTTTTTTATATTCAGAAATCAACAGTTGTTGGAAAGTGAAAAACATATATAAGGGTAGTGTCATGAATCACTATAAACTGTATTCGTTCAAGACTTTCTCGAAATATTCTAATTCGAATAGCGCATTCTTCGAATTGTGGGTAAATGAATAAGACTTTGGTTCGTCTGCTGGACGTCTCCCAGTCTTCGGTATAAATATCACTGCAGCCTCCCTCCATGTTTTTGGTATGTGACCGGAAATGAGTTAATGAACAGACACTACCGTCACTATTGGAGTCAGGACAATCCTCATCTTCTTAGGAAAGAGCACATACAATGGCCCTAGAAGTTGGATGTGAGGGCAAGGATTCTGAGTAATAAAATGTTTGGCCCAATAGTTATTCGGGATGATTTATATGGTTCTCTTCATTTGGATATCCTGCAGACTTTTCGATGACGATGGTAATTCCAATCCATTGGCGATAACATCTTTCTGCACCAAGATGAAGCACAAGCTCATTTCGGATTACATGTGAGAGAATGACTATCGCAACCGTAGCCAAATGAATGGATGGGTTGTATATGACCAATATGATGTTCAGCTTGCTCATCGAACTTGGTCCAATGTTTTTCCTCTGGGGTCATGTAAAATCCATGATTCATGAATCTCAATCTATCGATCTAAGCGATTCCAAAATGAGAATGAATGAATGTCAAGCAATTACCAGAGATTTTCCAAGGCCATGGAGAAATTTGAAAATAGGCTCTACCACTCTATGAGAGACATTTTTTGTAAATGAATTGTTGATAATCCATTTTACACATTGATCTACTAACAATTGAAAAATGTACCATTCGAATACAAATATTAAGAGAAAGTCATGATCAAATCTGAAAAACTTTGCACGTTTAGTGTGTAATTGCGAATAGTTTTTCGGAGTTATTATAGCACTTATTATAGTTATTTATGTACCAAGGAACTTACAGAACTTTCGGTCGAAAAGCCCTCAGGTTTATAAGATCGTTTCTCAGGGCATAAACGTCTATTAACACCAGCCTTGCATAAAAACTTTTATGTCATAGTAGTTCGAAATTGCATCCATAATATGAATATAAAAAAATATCTAAAATTCAATTTGATCTCAAAAACATTTTTATTTTATCATATCGTTGCTGGCTGTCAAACTTAAAAAGTCAAAGTGCTGAAAAGTTTTGAAATTCCTGACGAAATTGCAAGAAGGCGGAGAAAGCAACACAAAAGTTGCTACAGAAACTCGATACCCAGACAGTGAAATATTAATTTTCAGGACAAAAATGACAAAACCACTCAGAGATTAACAAATATGCTCGATTCATTCAACATCTCAAATTATGTTACATCTCCTACTCGCATATCACAGTACTCATCAACCATGATTGACTATGTTTGTTCAAATATTGACGATTCTACTACCTCATGTATAGTTTCACCATCCGGTTTGTCAGACCACGAAGCTATATATACCACAATCAATCTGATTCATAGAAATACCAAAAAACATAACTATGGAAGAATTTATAGTACAAAGAATTATCATAGGTTTTATCACAAATGCTCAGAAATCACATGGTCTAACCTACTGCTAGCAGAAGATCCCTTCAAAACCTTCTACGAAGAAATTGTAAATAAATTTCAAATAGCATTTCCTAAAATCAGAATAAATAAGAAAAAACTCAAACCTGAATCACAAAAGGCATAAAAATCTCGTCTAGAAACCTTAGGTCACTTCATCATATCAGAAAATTCACTGATGATATCTTTTTCCATAATTATTTCAATAATTATAGGAGAATATACAGGAAAATCATCAGAGCTATGAAGAACGCATATTTTAATAAAAGAATAGACGATTCTGACAACAAAGCTAAAGAAAGCTGGGCAATAATTAATGAACTTAGGGGAAAAGAGGTTAAAGCAACTCCAACTGATCTGAACTTAAAGCCGGAAACCTTAAACAATTTTTATTGTTCCATAGCCGCAAAACTTAATGATCTCATCACTCCAACTCATGACCCATTAATTTACCTAGAAAGTGTCAATATAAAAAAATCCTTTTCTTTGAACAGCACTAATCTAACTGAATTGAAAGAGGTAATCCGAGACATAAAAAACAAAAAGGCCTCTGGTTTAGATGACATCTCAATAAAAATATTTGAAAACCTTCCTTGACGATGCACTCAATGTCCTGGTCGAACTTATTAATAGATCATTCACAGAGGGAATTTTTCCGCATTTCCTCAAAACCTCGGTAGTGATCCCGATCCACAAAGGTGGCAATAAAGATGAACCGGCGAACTTCAGACCAATATCCCTTATACCAACATTAGCTAAAATAATTGAAAAATTAGTAAAACGGAGAATCATGGAATTTGTAGACAACAACAATATACTGAGTGAAATATGGCTTCCAAAAAAAAAAAATACATCCGATGCCATTTTGCTCTCCTGCAGACAGTTTATAATGAAATCAACAACGCGGAAACAACTGCAGCGGTTCTATGTGACTTCTCTAAGGCATTTGACTGTGTCAACCATGATATACTACTGCAAAAACTTAGCAGATACGGTTTTAGGGACAACAGTCATGCTTGAATAAGATCATATCTCACTGCAAGAAAGCAAATTGTAAGGACGTCTTCGGATTCGAATATCAGTGATGTGAAATATGGCGTACCGCAAGGCTCTGTTCTGGGTCCCGTCCTGTTTCTCCTATACATCAACGATCTGACGAACATCTCAATTACAGGAAAACTCACCATCTTTGCCGACGATACTACATCAATATGGCATGACAAAGACAAAGACAGGCTGCCTACCAGAATGAGTGCAGATATGATTAAAGTAAAATATTGGTGCGACTCTAATTTCTTAACACACTTAACACCAAAAAAACCAATGTAATAGTATTCAAATGTACATTTTCAGATATCTCTTTAGGAACAAACACTATCGAAAACAGCACCACATCGAAATTTCTAGGAGTCCATCTAGATAAAAATCTAAAATTTGACGAACACATCAGACAGCTCAATAAAAAATTAGCATCTGGATGTTACGCCCTAAGAAATGTTGTGAAAGAGTTAGATTTTCCCAACGCTAAGGCTGTGTACTACGCATTGATAGATTCCCAACTGCGGTATGGTATAGCCTTCTGGGGAGGTTGCTGTAACACACTTATGCAGTCAGTCTTTGTCTTACAGAAAAGAGCCATCAGATATCTTTGTAAGGCCAAGAGGCAAGATTCATGTAAACCCCTCTTTCTTGAGCATAAAATACTAACAGTCATTTCAATATATATAATGGAAACAGTGACCATAATCCACAAGAACAGAGCTAATTATAAGTCACAAACACTGCATATTCAACCCGTCAAGCTAACCAACTCAGGCTTCCAATACCCAATTCAACTTGACGCATAACTCACTTATATATATAATGGTATTAAGATGTACAATAAACTCCCGCTAGAAATTAAAGAAACAACATCGCTAAAACTATAAAAAAAAAAACAAAAAGCATATTGAGTGATAAAGCCTACTATAATCTACAAGATTACTTTAATGACACACTGTGATATCCTAGTTCATTAAGTATACCAATCTTTTCATCTTTTTATATTATCTGTTTAATCTATATTATTTATGTTCTTTTATTGTATTATATTTACATTTTATTAATGTTATTGTGAAAACTTATCTATTTACAATAAGCTAATGTCTGTTATAATTTTAAAATAAGCTGTACAAATTTTTTAAATTGACTGATTATCGATAATCTTAATGTATAACATTGTGTTTGTTAACAAGAGATAACTCTTATCAACAATAAACATATTCTCTCTCTCTCTGAATCAACGTTTACTGCAGACAATCCAACTATCACCGGAACCTTCCAGAATTGCCAATTTCATATTAATTCGACTAAATAATGTTCAGTAGATAATTACATAATGCTTTAATGTCATACTTTAATTTTTTTTTTTATAAAGCTCATCAATAAGTCAATCCAAAAATGTGATTTGTGTCTTTATGCCCGCTCGGGCCATAAAATGCACTTTATGCCCACACGGGTCATAAAGTGCACTTTATGGCCCGCACAGGCATAAAGAACACTTATGTAATTGAACAATAAAAACACAATAATGAACTACTAAGACATAAACTAATATAAACTCAAATAGCATGTATTTGGAGTAAAAAAAGGGATTTTTCGGAATTATGATGAAAGCTTTGCGTGCTTTTTGGATGATAAACAAGTGAGACGCAGACTTCTATATATACAATTGAAATTATGTGTGTGCAGATAAATAATGGTGATTAATTTGGTATTTACATTATTTAATTTCGTCTGTATTGCTATGTTATTTCATGCAAGTTAATGGACTCAAAATGATTCCATATATCGAAGTGTGATACCTTATCAACATAATGCCATGAAAACTATCCTAACCTTCAAGTCCAGTTTCAAAATCAGGAGATGTATAGTTTATCTGAAAAAATCCCATAGGCTCCAAACAAACCAGAAAAAGCATTAGTAAAATGTCTTTCTCATCTCTGGTATTGTACGAAACGAAAGTCCCGATATTTTGTGTTAAATTTGATATCTCCATTAATTTATTCACAATGAATGTTGGGTTGATGAAATCCAAATTAAAAAGTAGTTTTCAATACTAGACCAGGGTCGATAATTTTTGAAACCAAAAAAAATAATAGGTGGATGAAACCCATTGGAAGAGGAAGAGAATATAACAAAAATGAGAGGAAAAATAATTTACGGGCGATCTGATTTCGGTAAGTGGAAGGGGGTGAGTTTTTAAGGGTAAAAAACGGTTTATTTCGATTTCCGGCCAAACTACGAATTCTATGGAAAAAAGTTGAATAGCAAAGTTGTAGGTGATGAAAAGACCTACAACTTTGTTATCCCCACTTTTTTCACATAACCCCAAAATTTATGTAAAAAATTCAAATAACCAAGTATTTGGTTTTTTATTTTTCTTTTACAAAAAAAAAATTTTATTCACGAAATTTGGTGAAAACTTACCTTTTTATGTTCCAAACACACTGTAATTTTTTTGATTCAAAATATTCATTTTTCCACCTTATTTTGACTTAATATCGAAAAAGCACCCTAATTTTCAATCGAAAATTCTCCCGTCAAAATATCGGCTTTTTCAAAAAAGTCGGTGGGCTTTTTGTTCGTTGAAATCTCTATTTTCTGATGGTATAAAAAAAATACACATTACCATGGTAAATATTCTCAGAAAATACAAAGAACCAGACCAGACCAGACCCTCCTACCCCCTTCTCCACTTCTCTATGAAATACCTTTTGATGGGCTAAAATTTTCCGTAGGTCACTCAGGTATATAAGTTATCTTAAAATAGCAATAAATAGGCATCTAATCATTTCTCAAAATATTGTAGATGTCTTATTAAATATTAACTTTACGTTTTCTGAGAACATTTACCATAGTAATGTATTTTTTTTTCATACCATCAGAAAGTAGAGATTTCAACAAACAAAAAGCCCACCGAGCTTTTTAAAAAAGCTGATATTTTGACGGGAGAATTTTTGATTGAAAATTGGGGTGCTTTTTCGATATTAACTCAAAATAAGGTAAAAAAATAAATATTTTAAATCAAAAAAATTACAGTGTGTTTGGGACATGAAAAGGTGAGTTTTCGTCAAATTTCGTGAAAAAAAAAATTATTTTGGGAAAGATAAAAATAAAAAACCAAAAACTTGGTTATTTGAATTTTTTACATAAATTTTGGGGTTATGTGAAAAAAGTGTGGACACAAAAGTTGTAGATCTTTTTATTACCTACAACTTTGCCATCCAATTTTTATCCGTAGGAGTCGTAGTTTTGCCGGAAATCGAGATAAACCGTTTTTTACCCTTAAAAACTCACCCCCTTCCACTTCCCGACCTCAGATCGCCCGTAAATTATTTTTCCCTTCATTTTTATTATATTCCCTTCCTTCTCTAATGGGTTTCATCCTACTATTATTTTTTTTAACTTTTTACCATTTTCCAAGGCTTCAGCCCTGGTCTATACAGAATGGAACAATAAGTGGAACTTACCCCCAAACTTTGAAGCCCAGAAACGTCGTACAAACTATTACTCCTTGACATCCCTTCTTCAACGCTTTCCCTCCTTTCCATTATATATTTGTGTGCATCAAGTGTGAGGTGGGATTTTGATCTCAATACAGGTTTTGATGGCGCCCAGTTGTCTCTCGAAAAAGACTCTGATCTAAAGACGCTAGAGGCAGAGGCAGGACCAAAGTTCTTAGATAAGGTCTTTTCAGGTTTAAAGAAAATGTATTCCTTTTCTTCATTTGAATAACTTGAGAGCTCATCAACGCTATTTTTTCTTCTAGAAATATTTTCCATAGATCGACCAACAGATGTACTCGGATCAGATGTCTCAAGGCTATTTATATGCATTTTATTGATGTTGTCTGTATTACTTCTGACTGTATCATCTTCAAACACTTTTATCTTCCGTTTGGGTTGGTCGTACGTAGATATTTTGAAATTTGGCAGGGTATGTGCCGCTTGTGATGTAGCAGTGATTTGCTGGATATGCTTTGTCTCTGTGATAGGTTTTTGTTGACTAGAATTTTGAATTTCCATCAAAGTATCCTCAAACTTCGTCAGAGAACTAGAAAAAGTATCCGTACTCTCGTATTTCACCTCTATATCGTCATTCATTTTCAGACTAGTAGCCAACTCCCTGTTATACACTAAGGATTTCCTTCTTTCCAAATTCTCCAAAGAAAGAATATTCATCAGTGGTGTTCTGTCATCCTCACTGATAACACTCGTGAGATCACTAGTTATAGTTTCTCTTTCCGATTGAAGATCTTCAATATTTTTTAACTTCTCGAAAAGCTCTGGTGAAGTCACAACAGAGTCTTTGAAGTCTGTGACCGATTGAGACTCCAATGTACCTCCGTCTGGTAAATTGACTGGACTGGAGTCTCTGAACGCCTTCGGAGGAGATGGCAGTTGGTACTGCCAATCTATTTCATCAACTTCGTTATCTTCGTTTCCTACGACAGTTTCTGTCAGTCTTTCGTCTACTATTGAGTCTACAGTCTTAGCCTTCTTTGGAGGTACTGAATCTTTCGATGATGTAGCCTCTATCTCCACCGCTTGGATTGCTTCCGGTTCGACAACTGGCCCCTTTTTGGTATTATCTACCTCAGGAGTTATGATGGTGTTGACAACAACAGGGTCGTCTAAGAATAAAGGAGGTGGGGGCGGTGTTATTGGTCGGTAGTCATCAGAATCTTTTTCTGTAACTTCTGGGGCTATACCGCTGTCTGTTGAACCGAAGGGTTTGATTTCATCTTCGTTAATGGCCGGTGAAATGTTGCTTGTTGTGGATGTGATTGAAGCCAGACTATCTAGGGCCTGGCGAGAAATTAGGGATTCTGAAAAACAAGAATGGGCAGTTTATTTTAAAGGAGATCCCCATATATTGCCTAGATGATGAAATTGAACATGGAATGATAGAAAAACATATTGCATCTCAGGCAATATTATTGTTGGAGCTTGGAATCATTTTCCACCCATAGATTTGAAGCTGTTCAGCTCCTTTCATGGTTTTGTGAAATTGCGGTGAAATATATCTTTACGGAGAATTGATTTATTGGCGCGGTCAGCCATCTTGGATTGAAAGTGAAAAACTGTTTTTTTATCATTTCTCTACGGCTGATCTTACGACAAAAATGTCTGATACAAATTGGAAGACTTAAATTCCCATATTTTTTTGCTAAGTCTGATGTCTAACTAGTGAATCTGGAGTTTCACTTGTTATTCTTGTTCAAGTTGTGACATAGGCCAAACATGCGGAACATTCAAAAATGAATATCTGTGCACATACAAACATTTTTGTCATTGGTGAAAAAAACTAAAAAACATTGTTCTGTTAGCGATTTTGAAATATTACATGTAGGCCAGAAAGGCCAGTTAAGCTCAACATTCCAGAAAATTTGAAAATCAATGAAAACAAAAATAACATTTCATACCTACTACTACTTGCTCTTCATATTCAAAATGAAATAATCATTGAGGGTTATTCAGTTCATCTCCACCTGAGGAAGCTCTTGTATAGCGAAACACGTTTCACGGTTTTGCAAACCTAATTCAATGAAAATCAAATAGTGAAATGTTTTTTGTTTACTTCAATATAGATACTCATCAAGTTTCGACAGAGACAATTCAAATTTGGAAAATAATTTGCAATCAGAAGTTATAATAGAAAAAAATTAGAATACGATTCAAACCAAAATCTACAGAAATTAACATGCCTGAATCAGAACTGTCACCAATCACCCATCTACTGTTACGTCCTAAAGAAGCCAAAGAAGAGTTATCCAGATCCTCCGTGTTCTTCCATTTCGTCATACCACCATCATTGGAAATCCCATACAAACTTCTCAAACTACGAAGACTACTTATGGACTGGTTTTTGTCTATCTTGGCGTCTTCCAGATGGTGCATACCGAACAACTGATTATAGACATCCTCACTCAAAGAGAAGTTTTTCGCAGACGAAACGGATCCATGGAAAACGTTCTCATCCAAATCGGAAAACTCATCCATAAAATTGAAATTTGCTAATGCTGAAGCAACAGAAGTTCCGGTTGAAGAACCACTTTCACTCCTTTTAGTTTGAAGACTCCTTTGATCATCTTCGAAACTGCTAAGGGTAATTCCTGTTTGGAATCTCCTTCTGCCAAATGTATCAAATTTGGAAGGCGAGGCAAACTTTTTATCCGAAGGGGTTTTCGGAATAACAGCAACGACTTCTGGTAGTTTTTTATCACTTGATGGATCCTCACTACTCACCAGAGTGTTTCCATAAGAATCATCCCTCAAATATGCCTTAGTTGTTTCTTCTTCAATAACATTTTCCAACGGTGTTTGTACTGAATTGTCTTTCAGTTTCGTGCCATCAAGAGCATACATTTCAGTGGATTGAACAGTGTTACCTCCATTTTCATCTGTCGCGTCGTAAGTCGATGATATTTTATCTTCGTTCAGCGTTTCTTGGAATTGTTTCTGTTGGAAGTTGATTGTTTCCAGTATCTTCAATTTCTCACCAACAGATTCCACCTCAATAGGATATTTGGCACTAGAGGAAAAATCTTCAAAAATATCGTTTTCAGCATCATCCCTTTTCTCCTTCGCATCAGGAGTGATAACTTCTTTCACAACTTCTTCGATAATACTATTATTGTCGACTCTGCTGACCTTTGCTATTTTGGAACTGAAAATGTCTTCTTCATCTTGAGCAGAATTCGGGACATTAGGAATACCAACTCTTTTCTTTGGTGTTGGAGCTCTTGACTTACTTCTTGGTAAGGAAAGTGGGTTACTAAGTGCAACAGGGATTTTCTGTGATGTACAGGGTGTAGCTAGCATGCAAAATACAAAGCAGCATTAGTAAAGAAAAGTTAGTTTACCTGTACCTTGTAGAAGTTACCTCAACCAGTGGGGTGGAAATATGTACAGGAGACGTGCAAATTTCATGAGATGGTTTCAAAAGACTACAAAATAATAACCCAATTCTCGATCTATCGAGATTTTTTACGGGATTGACATTTTATTATTCACGTTATATGACTTGTCCACATTGTATGACTGGAGCAGCAAAGTATATATAATGTATATTAAAAAGTATTCTAAAGGAAATCTAACTTTTTGCTAATAATGATTTTGTCTAATTTAGATTTGAATTGATTCCAATCTTCATCGACATAATCCATTTTGAAAGAACAACTTTGTCCAGGAAAGATATTATTTTCTTTGGATCGTCTACTCAAATGTTTGCCGCACGCGGGCATAGTCTGCAATTCATATCCAGTCTCATCACGGGAAGATTTCAAGGAATCATTACGAATCGTGCTATGAATACTACTCCTGAGAGATGACAAACTCACTGATTCCTCAGAGGTATCGTCTGACAATGAAATATTTTCATTTGAGTGAGATGATACAGATCCAGTGTCTCTTATTTTGAATGTATCAGCACTTTCAGAATTATATGAACTTCTCAAAGTGTTTACATCATCAATGTTATCGGTTTCCGTTTTTGAACCTATCTCGTGATATTTCCCAACGTTTGATTCTGCAATTACCCCCAAATCTGGGATAGTTTTGTTTCGGAGGTGTGTAACAGGATGTGAGTCAATATTGACGTCATTTACGTTGATGTTTTCGTCACACGAGTCAACATCCCCACCATTAAAGTCAACGTATGTGTTACCCAAGTCAATATTATCGTTATTTGAGTTGATATCATTATCTTTTTGACCGTATATTCGTCCCAGTGTAATTGCAGTTCTGGGTGTATAAGCAGCTCTTTCACTTTCGTCCGCTTCGATACATTTATTGAACAATTTAATGTTTTTACCGAACCTGAAACCCAATTTCATTCCATTTGCACGTCCCTTTTTGGCATCTAAAATAGTTTCGTGGTTTGAAGAGCTTTTTACAGTATTGTAGCAGATTTTTGGGTTTTTCTGGCACTCACCTTCTTGTGTAGCAATGGGTGGACTAGCAACTACAGGACTAAGTGTTTCTACATTTATTGCAGGATTGGAAGCTCTCAAAGCAGGTGGGGGTGGTGGAGCAGCTTTCTTTTTGCGGCCTGCAAAAAACAAAAAATATTTTTTATTTAAAAATGTCACACAAGAATAACATTTTTGCAAAAGATGCTATGTAATACTCGTCTAATCCCTGTTATTTCAGATTTTTTATATGATAATAATAAGGGACTGATAATGTTATTCGATATATGAGAAACAAATAGGGATACGAAATTATAATGAACAACTTTAACTTCGAGGTGAAGTAAAAAGAGTTACGAATCATAGTAGCAGTAACGTTCGAAATATGTGGCATATCTGTTAATTCTAAACAAACAAATCGTGAAACTATTTTATAGTATATTATACTTCAAGGGCAGGATGTTAAAATCTTCTGCACTGCGTGACATGAAGAGGATGCCCTCGGCTTTGCCTCGGGCATCCTTTTTCGGATATTCACAAAGCTTAAATATTTGCTCCCGCTTTTGGTCTCTCTCTTTCTCATTCTATTGTGTGTAATCTCATCTATCTCGGTGTACATGAAAAATATTTGCTCCCGGTTTACGGAGTGCGTGGTCTGTTGAAGTCACCGATGCAGGGCCGGATTAAAAGGTGTGGAGGCCCTGGGGCAACAAAGGAGTGGAGGCCCCTAATTATTTTTCAAACAAGTTTTTTTTTTATTCATTGCAGAACAAATCAAATTATTTCGATACGAGCATATATAGGTATAATAAAATACAATAAATGAATTAAATTACACCGTAAACAAAGGTATTCTTGCGAGCTTTTTGCGACGAAAAATCATTGATGATTTCGGTCAAATCCAGCATCCGGAGAAAATCATTCTCAATGCTAAGAAGCGATAACTTTGATAGGCGGCTTTGTCTCATCGTAATTCGCCTATTTCTTTCATTTTGGAAAATGAGCGCTTTCCAGCGCAATTTGACATCATCACATCACATTGTAATATCACAAGAGAGTGAAAATAATTCGACAGATTTTCGAAAACTTGTTGCCAGGCAATAGACAAGAGAGATCAACTGGCTCGAGTGGCTATTGCCAACAAGTTTGAGAAAGAAATTTAGATAATTATTTTCTACTATATCGAACTCTCGTGTGGTATTCTTTAGATTATTTTTTGATGTTACGATCATAAACACATTTCCTTGCAAAATTATATAATGTACTAAACCGGTTTTGATTCATTTCACACTTTTCATGTGAATTGATGACAGGCGTCAAATTAAAAATATAGGTTGTCAGACAATAAAAACAAAATACCTCAAATTATTCCCGCGACAATTTTATAGGAAGAATATTCCCACTATTGATTGGCCAAAACGTATATGAATTATTTGAATTGAACGTTTCCATTGGTTTCTAGCAATGTCAAAAAATAATCACTGTTATTTCAATGTTTGAGAATGTAGCTCTGAAATTTTGGTTTTCAAGAATTTGATAGTAGAACATCTTAGATAGTTAGATAGATAGTCCTTTTCAGAAGGATTAACATTTGTTGCGGAATGTCATCCTTCTCTTAGACTCACACTTTCAGATTTCGGGGATTTCCCTGTTACAAGCACGCCACTCAGCGGACACTTCTCAACGCCAATAAATAGGAAAAACAGGTAAAGACGGGAAAAGTGTTTGTATAATCGGCAGAAAAATAGTCAACAGGATTTGAACTTTTGTTCTATTATGGAATGCGCACAGGGCTCTTATAAATAATTTGATGCGATCATATTCATAAATTGAAATATTATTTTCTTTTGCTTATGATTATTGAATTTCATTGTGTATCTAGATCGCTTGTGTCATTCGAAGAATACATCGACAGAAAATCCTTCATTTAAAAAAAAAATTATATATTTTTTTAAATTCAATTGTTCTTGTTTTTACAGCTAATTTCGATACGATATAATATTTTGTATAATAGTATGATGTTTTACTTGGTGATTGTTTCTCGCATATACACATGATTCATCAGATCGAAGATTAATATTAACCATGGATTTTGAAAAGGATACGAAACATGTTTTTAAATGTTTAAAACGAAAAATGAGAGGAAAAAGTGGGAGAACTGCTCTTTCGTTATTGTCAGATTTTTTATATATAATTTTGCATATCCTTCGGTATTTGTTAGGAAATTTTACCTAAAAATTTATATTGTGGAGGCCCCTCTCTTGTGGAGGCCCCGGGGCTGCAGCCCCGTTTGCCCCCCTCTTAATCCGGCTCTGCACAAATGTGTAAATGCAAGGCTTTCTACTTTTTAAACTCGATGGAGAAGGTACGTACTTTCGAACGAGGTATAAAGAAAAATTGTTATTGTTCCCCTTCAATGAATAGTAAAGATGATATTTGATCTTTTTTAACAAGCTCCGTGGAGTGATTTGTGAAATGTATACACCCCATATTTTAATAAACGGCTATATGAATTTTAATTGCTATTCTCAACTCTGTCCAAATTTTAATAATTTGGTTGACTATCTGATTTCGGCCAACCATGATATAAAACTACAACCCCAGAAGTATTGACCAAATGTTTGTTAATTTTTCCAATGGAGGTACGTGTTGTGTACCAGAGAATCCGTACGTTTTCTCACTTATGAAAAAATGTGTGTGAAACCAGATATTTATTCATTATGATATATATATATATATATATATATGATAATTGCTTCAGTATGATGAACAAACAAAATTCTTTCATTTAGAAACTTGAGAACTGTTCTAGAAGGTCAGCAGCATAGACAAATTAAAAATAAAGAGACTGTTTGAAACATTGGCGATCTTGACCACCAAGTTTTTGGTACGGCCAGTCGCGCATGGAGGCGCTGCCCGCAATCAACAGACGAATGATGAAATGATAATTTTCCAATTTCGACGTTTGTCAGAAAATGACAAACCACGTAATAATTTCAGAATAATTCTACTGTTATTGTCATCGAAAAATCAATGATAGAAATTATACTATGGACTTGAATTCGGAATCCAACATCGAAAATAGAATGTTTTGTTATTCGTGTTGACGCTGAAATTCCTGGAAATAGTCTTTTACAAGGTAAAATATAAGCTGCTTTTCACAAACTGAAACTTATTTCCATCCATCAGTTGCAGAATTTTGTTCACAAATTGGTACTTATTTCCATCCAAAAGTTTCCATTTCCTATCACCATTTGAGGAAGTAAGAAGTACATGGTCTACTTAATGATTTTCATCATTTGTTATACCTACTCGTTCTCCTTTGTGCTAATAAATCAACAAAATTATTGAAGGTATGTTGTAAATGTAATTTGTTTTCATTTTGGTTGATTCCATGATAAGACTGAAGAATATTTTTAATTTTGCTGTTTTTCAGAGTTTTATTATTGTTTTGTCTGTAGTTGTACCTTGTCCTAGATAAAATAAAATGTTTTTTTATGGTGTTAAACTTCTTATTCTTATTTTATAAGAACTTTTATATTGTTCTCGATATCATGAAACAAAGATTTATTTTGAAACTACGAATCGATTACTGTATATATTTTATTAGTGATCGATTTGCCATCCCTGTATTTCATATGATACAACCATTCATATGAAATACAGGAATGGCAATTCGATCACTTACGAAATATATACCATGTCAACCATATAAAAGTAATACATTCAGAAAACCCGCCTGTACTAACTTAGTTCGGCCAGTTGCGAGATATGTCGCCACTGTCTAAACGTGGTGCCAACTTTTTCTGCAGGTTTGACAACTCTCTTTATTTTTAGTTTCTCTATGGTCAGCAGCTACTGAACGTCTATTATGCCTATGTGGAGTCCCGTTCGGAAGCAAGTACTGAGGGCCATACTTGGAATTCCGACTCATTTATGTAGAAACATGTTTCGACAATACAAACTCATGACTCTTTCTAGTCTGTATATACAGAGCGGCTTTTTATAGCCCCCCCTGTTAACTTTTGAACGGTTCGAAGTAGAACGACGAAATCCATTTTGTATGATATCACCGATACTACTTTTTGAAATGAAAGACATTGTGATTGCTTGATAGATGGCGCGGAGGGGCACACTTCAACTTAAAAATTTAAAATAGCATGGGGGGTCGAATGGCACATTCTCTTTTCAACCATCTAGCTTTTTTTCACAATATGCATTCGAAATGTCAAGTATAACAAAATTTAAAATGAATATTGTGAAAAAAAAAATTGACAAAATAAAAAAAAAATAAAATATGGTAGAAAAGATAATTGTATTGTCTTTTCAACGATGTGCCACTTGACGCCCTATGCTATTTGAAATTTTTGTTGTTGATATGCCCCCCGCGCTATCTATCGAGCAATCACGATGTCTTTCAAAGAGTAGAATCGGTAAAATCATTCAAACCGGTAATACCATTCAATATATTTCATGTCTCATTGTTTCACATCAAACTGTTCAAAAGTTATCGATGTAAGGGTATCATTCAGATCCACACTTATACTTGACATTCCAAATGCATATTGTGGAAAAATGTTCGAACAAAATTCGAAAAAATTAGGATGGTTGAAAGCAAAATTGGATTATCTGTTCAACGAAGTGCCACTTGACCCCCCATGCTATTTGAAATTTTTAAATTGATGTGCCTTCCCGCGCCATCCATCGAGCAATCACAATGTCTTTGATTTCAAAAAGTAGTATCGGTGATACCATTCAAAACGCTTCTTGTCCCATTGTTCTATGTCAAACCGTTCAAAAATTACCAGGAGGGGGACTATTTTTTTTTTTTTTTTTTTAATGGCTTTGACATTTCGTCATTCGACCAGTCACAAGTTGAGTATTTTTATGTATCATTTCATAGTGTTCTGGGTAGGCCTTGTTACTAACTCCATACGCCACCTAGGAGCAGCACTGTTAATTTGAACGCAACAGCGAATCGTCGAGGACCATCCTCGGCCCGGCCCCCAAATTTAACATTTAATTCTCTCAAATTAAATAGAAAAATTTCTGCCCTGGCCGAGAATCGAACTCACGACCTTTCGATCATGAGTCGGACGCTAACCCACCGCGCCAATCCCCCCACTGGGGGGGGACTATAAAACTCTGTATTCATATTTTCGAAAACAAAGGTGCATTCGTCAAATCTAGAACATATTTTATGCAAACACGAAGTAACGATTTTTCACACTCTGATTTGAGCAGAAGTTATTTGGGAGTTAGATTAAAAATTATATTATACCACAGCTTTCAATTCCTTACCATCTCTAAAAAAAACCTAGAAAATGATTATTTTTTGAAGTAGGGGAGTCTTTATCCTGACGAATTGGGATTTCATGATTCAAATTTTTTTAGCACTACCAGTAGTTTATATTTTTGTACAGGGTGTATGAAATATATAGTATATATGGTCAAATCCTATACATATACAGAGTGGGCCATTGAAAACGAAACAGCGGCTCTCTAGGTCGGCAGAACCGAATTACATAAAAACGCTCGTACACGTCCACTACATTTTCGAGGGGGACATCGTTCGCGATGAAATTCACCCGAAATACATTCCATCCCTCGGAGCTGTGACCGCCACCCCTAAATTTTTAAATGGAGATATATGGCAAGTGATCCTTATTTGAAAGGTATTTTCCTTCTTGATATCGAACAACAAAAATAAATTAATTCTATCTATTCGTTTTCGAGATAAAGGAACTTGAAGTTGGGAAATAACTTTTTATTCACTCAATCAATAAAAACAATATCTGATAAAGCAACTGTCGCAATAATTATTATTGTCAATGAACCAAACATTCAAACTGTCTATCACCCATTTCCATTCTGTTCAAAACGAGACCTCACATTTCGTAGCATTTCCGGCGTTATTCGACGGCATTCTTCAATAATTCTCCTTCGTAAATCTTCCAGAGATTCTGGTTCAGTTGCAAATGTTTCGTTTTTCAAGTGACCCCACAGGAAAAAGGCGAGTGGGGTTAAATCTGGAGATCTGGCTGGCCACTCTATAGAGCCTCCTCTTCCAATCCAACTTCCAGGAAACATTCTATCCAAAAACGCCCTAACAGGCTGTGCATAATGTGGAGGTGCCCCGTCTTGTTGAAATATCAAGCGGTCTTCATGGTAACGATCGTCATTTTCAATGATGTCTACTAATTGTGGATAAACAAATTCATTCAATTCCAAATGAGTTACTCCTGTCAGGTTACCGTCGAGAAATACTGGTCCAATCAAACGGTCCTCAAAAATACCTGCGAACAGTGGCGGATTTACCAGCAGGCTGAGTAGGCTGGAGCCCAGGTCGGCAAATTTTAAGGGGCGGCAAATTTAGTTCATAAATTTTTTATTTAGATTTACAAATAAAAAAAAAATTATACACACACAAAATACGAACAAAATATTTAACAAAAATCGAAATTTTAGTTATTTTTACATATTTTTTTCACTGATAACTGCCATAATTTTTTCTCCGTGTACCTAATAATTATGAGATCTCCTTACACAATTCAATCTTGATGAAAAGGGAAACATTCTCAATTGAATATTGATAGAAAGATTTTTCTGTGAATTGAAAAATCCACGATTAAAATGAAGTTATTTTTGTGAAGTCTAACAGAAAACAACTATTTCCGGTAAGCAGCTGGACATTGAACTACATCTGAAAGATATTCTGAAAGGCCTAACTCAAAAAAAAATCTGAAATTGAAAATTTGCATTTTATTCAGATAGTTATTTGATTTCTATTCCAGTCTTAATTAAGAACTCATAAAGATGAATGAGGCAAAGAAATATGTTTTCCAAAAGAGAGTACTCACCAGAAATCATTCGTAACATTGACGCAGGAGAGACATCGCATTCACTAGGTTTCAATTCATTTGTCGACGAAATCATTTCACGCTTCACGATCATCGGAAGACGAAGAATGGAACACATTTTCAGAAGCATTCACTTTGAAAGATGGAAAAAGTTAGAATCATTTCTTTTGGAGAGACACTTTGAAATTAGTGTTTTCTAACATTAAAACCTGTCAGAAAACACTAATTTCAAAGTGTCTCTCCAAAAGAAATGATTCTAACTTTTTCCATCTTTGCAAAGTGAGATTGCTCTTGAAAATGTGTTTCCCATTTCTTTCGGTCTTCCTGATGATCGTGGAAGCTAAATGATTTCGTCGACAAAATGTATTGAAGACCTAGTGAATGCGATGTCTCTCCTGAGTCAATGTTACGAATGGTTTCTGGTGAGTACTCTCTTTTGAAAAACATTCTTCTTTGCCTCATTCATCTTTATGAGTTCTCAATTGAGACTGGAATAGAAAATCAAATAACTATCTGATTAAAAATGCAAATTTTCAGTTTTAAATTTTTCTTTTGAGTTAGGGTCTTTTCAAAATATCTATCAGATGTAGTTCAATGTCCAGCGTGGCTTTAGCCGGGGAAGTGGTTGTTTTCTGTTAGACACTCACAAAAAATAACTTCATTTTAATCGTGGATTTTAAACCCCACAAGAGGTTATCTTGACGATGGAAGATATTAATTAGAATGTTTCCCTTTTCAACATGAATACCCCACAAGAGGTTATCTTGACGATGGAAGATAGTGACTAAAGTTAATCTTTCAGTCGCAGATGATTCCACATCTGATATTATGAACATCCTGTTTATATTTTCAACAAATCAATCAATCTTGATATAATATCGATGGTCTAATCATGATTGATGCAGCAAGTTTGCAAATTGTCAAATTCAATTTCAGAAAGTTATTTCTTTATGCGTAAAAAATACTGACTAGAATTGACTAATTTTTATTAAATGAAAAACTAGTTCAATATCTTATAGAGATATAGTCTTTCGGTTTAAATTATTCGTATAACTGATATTTGAACGACTGCGACTTGATAATAAAAAAATTCCCTCCACAAAATATGAAGTTAGACAATTTCCTGATTAGAAAATTGATACATTTCATCAGTTAATTATTTTATTTGTAGGAAGAAAAAGTTTGGAAAATCCATATGAGCATGCCTTAAGCGCTCATGTCGTGAACGAATTATTTAAATTGAATGTTTACATTAGTACATTTGTTAACTTTTTCACAAAGCCAACTTTTTCAGAAAATGCCAAAAGATATATTTATTGTATTGTTTTTAAACTGTGAATGTAATAATAAATATTTATCTACGTTCGCCAAATGTATATTTTTTATGTAAGCTTCATTCATATTATGTAAGTATTGTGTAGTTTTGAGAGATACTTTAAAAGTGGTACATGATTGAGATATTTTTTGCTTAAAACTTAAAATAATGTTTTTTGATAATTCTTTGCTGTAAAAATAATCAAGGATCTAACACGGTACCATAGTTCTCAATGATACTAACCATACGGGAAAAGTTGATGCAACGAGGATGATGGAGCACAAATCATAAAGTTGGAATTTTATTGATAGAAAATTGATATGATTGTGGACTAAGATATCAAAATTCAGAGGCGGCAAAAATTGAATAATAGCCTACGGGCGGCAAATCTGTAAGTCCGCCACTGCCTGCACAGTCGAATTCAAAAAGAATGTGGACTCATCAGAAAAACAGATGTTGAAAAGAAAATTCTCATCAGCTTCTATTCTCGTAGTCATAATTTCACAAAATTCCTGTCGCCTATAAAAATCATCTTCATTCAATTGGTGTACCAAATGTATTTTGTAGGGGTGGAATTTATGATGTTTCAGGATTCGGCGGATACTGGTTCTACTGATATTGGTAACCCTAGCCAATTTCTTTGTGCTCAATGTTGGGTCTGCATGAACTTGTCCTAAAAGTGCAACTTCAACAGCTTCATGTTCTGGGTCTCGTTTCTTGTTGGCTACGGATCCAGTTTCTTTGCACTATTTCTAGAACGTATATTCTAGCAACAAGTTTATCTGGATGCGTTTCATTGAACAAATTAGCTGTACGGTTACCGCACTCATAATTCTTAAAAAAAATGTTATTATTTCAACTCTTTCCGCGATCGTATACACCATTATTGCGGAAAAATATTCAGCAGCTTTAGTCAAGTAATTCACTCTAATGTCGTTTAATCAAAGATCAGTTTGACACTGATAGACGTCCACAATTGCGATTTAGCGAAAAAAATTAGATCATACATGTATTCGATCAAGTAAATGAGGATGAAATAAAAATTTGAAACGGAATTGCATGTTATTTGTTGCTAAACAGTTAGATCATTTGATTCCTTGACAATAATAATTATCTTCAAACAGTTGCATTGTTAGATGTTATTTTTATTGATTGAGAGAATAAAAAGTGATTTCCCAACTTCAAGTTCCTATATCTCGAAAACGAATCGATAGAATTAATTTATTTTTGTTGTTTGATATTAAGAAGGAAAATACTTCTCAAATGAGGTATCACTTGCCATATGTTGCCATTTAAAAATTTAGGGGTGGCGGTCACAGCTCCGAGGGATGGAATGTATTTCGGGTGAATTTCATCGCGAACGATGTCCCCCTCGAAAATGTAGTTGACGTGTCCGAACGTTTTTACATAATTCGGTTCTGCCGACCTACAGAGCCGCTGTTTCGTTTCCAATGGCGCACTCTGTATGTGGTGTGTTTGGGGAGAAAAAATATTATTAGTATTATATTTCAAAAAATATATGAAATTTTACAGTACATCAGTAATAATAGACATTTATTTAAATATGTGGTAATGCGGTATTGGGAATATATAAGTTATCAGTAAGGATAAGAGCATTATTTTTGAAACTCATAGAAACGAATAGAGTTATAATCTAGACTAATTTCCTTCCTTCTATTTTAATACGGCGTTCTGGACATTCAATACTTATAATAATAATTTTATATTATACGTATTACAATTACAGTACAATAAATGAATTCATGCTGAATATGTTTCCAGTTCTCTGAGGCAAACTAACACTTTTTAACTATTTATTTAAAATCGATAATATGTGCATTGACACCAATCCGGTCCTGACTCTAAGCAGAGTAAACAGCTGACTGTTTTTTACTCTTAGAAGCTGACCAAAATTGTGAAAATGCAAAATAACTATGATCTATATTATAACTCAAGTGTACTTTCATATTGTCAATGTCTCCATATCTCAGTAGCATTATTATTGTTGGATAGCAACAGGATTACATGTACATTGCCTTCAGTGAGTTAATAGTACCTACATTGAAACAATCAGTTATTTCAAGCTGAATAACCGATATTTGTAATGCAAGTTTTAATATCCTTCCTATACCCTTTTCAGCCCTTCAAATAAGCCTTGAATTTTCAAGTAAGGCGATGGATAATTGATTAACAGTTTTCTTTATATAATCAAGAAGGGTTGTCGTTGTGTAATGATTAGGTTCGATTCTTGTGGATGGTTTTCTTTTGTCAAAATCGGTGGCAGGTACAAAAATGTTTAATTTCACAATGAAAAATTTTAATATATTTTTGTTATTTGTGTAAGTTCAAGAGCAGTGAATAATCATTATGAATGAATTAATCTGTGGAACGAAGCATATAAAAATCAAACTCAGAGCGGTAATTATCCGGGCACGATTTCTTCGATTTTGGAACAAAAATCGTGGTAACTTTCCCTATTGAAAATTCAAAGACAAATTTTGGTAGTTTTATTCAGTTCTAAATGTGATTCGGGAAATATTTCCATCAAATATTCGGTAAATATTGCCACAATTTCCTTTGATTTTATCTCAAATAATTTGCCTCTAGAAAATTCAATTCCCTCAATGTGCTGCCGTATCATCGAATATTAAACCACCGAAGCTTCGCTTTCGTGGTTTGATCAGATAATAAGACCGCAAAACTCACTTTGTGAAATTTCCATACAAATCGCTTTCTCAAAAATTGAAAAAAAATCAGAGATAAAATCCCTAATACTTATCATATTACCATTGACAAATTGGTGAAATTTGTACCTGGTTTTCAATATCTACCTGACCAACAAGATTTGTTCGTTCATAAGCTGCCCCTATCGTATTATAAAAAGAACAACACTAATAGACCAAGAAACAGCAAAAAATCACACGAATTATTAGCTCAAAGCTAAAACTTTTTCAGAAGTAAGCCAGTGTTATAAATAGCAGAACAGCGCAAGTATGGCGGGGGTGACGGAGTTGCGCTGCGCAATTTTTTGAATGTGTTAAAAAAGACGATGCTCTTGGGGAATGAGCTCAAAGCTAATTATTGTTTTTTATTATACATACAACAAGCAAAAGTATGAAGGAGTTGTATGCCATGGCATACAACTCCTTCCGCCATACTCAATTAAAAGTGTTATTTTTCTTAGGCTCTCTTGACATACGAGCTCAAAGCTAATTTTTTCACCCAATGATAGAAAAAAATGTCTCATCACCGATTATGACCATGCCATACTGTCGCTAAGTAATTCGAAAATGTCAAATTGTTCACTAACCATGTATGGCGGTCCCTTTTTATGACCCCGTGGTCTGTTTTGATGAATAGAAGCAATGCAATACTGATAGGTCTTTAAATGTCCGCCATACTAAAAAACCATTAGTTCTTTCAAAATATTCATAATATCATAGGTAAGTTTTGGAAAATAATTCTCTAGTATTCACATTAATGAAGAAGTGATGTGAAATTACATTTGCAACGTTTTATGAAAAATTAGGACCTATATAATTTATTAAAAGAGGTGAAATGAAATTTACTGTATTTAATTTCTTTTAATAAATTATATAGGTCCTAATTTTTCATAAAACGTTGCAAATGTACTTCCACATCACTTCTTCATTAATGCAAAGTCTAGAGAATGATTTTCCAAAACTTATCCATGATATTAGGAATATTTTGAAAAAAAAAATGTTTTTTAGTATGGCGGCCATCTGAAGACCTCCTATCAGTATGCCATTGCTTCTATTTATCAAAATAGACCATACTATTGCCTATGATACATGGTTGGTGAACATTTTTTCATTTTTGAACCAGTATGGCGTGTACTTAGCGTCACCGAAACAGTATGCCATGGTCATAATCGGTGATGAGACATGTTTTTCTATCATTGGGTCAAAAAATTAGCTTTGAGCTCGTATTTCAAGAAAGCATAAAAAGACACTTTTAATTGAGTAAGGCGGATAGTTTGAGACGCTGCATCGGTATGGCATTCAACTCCTTCATACTTTGGCTGTCTTATATATAATATAAAACAATAATGAGCTTTGAGCTCAATTCCCGAAAGCATCGATTTTTTTGACACATTCAAAAAATTGCGCAACGCCGACACCTACAGGCCGCCATACTTGCGCTGTCCTGTTATTCATAACACTGGCTTACTTCTCAAAAGGTTTTAGCTTTGAGCTAATCATACGTGTTTTTTCTGCTGGCTCTTGGTCTACAATGAGTTACGTGAGTTGAAGAGATATGAAGGTTTGTTAAAAACCGTCAAATGAGCGAGCAGTATATGTGTCACAAAAAACAGGGCAAATAAGATTTAGGTGATCATTGAAACCGAAATATTCAGCATTCATGTACGCGTCCGAGAAAACTCTACCAAACTTTGAAAATGTTATTTCTTTCAGCAGCTGTCGTTTTGAAACCAACTGGTACATCTTTAAACTAACTTCCAAACTCACAAAGTATTTTTTTGGAATAGATTCAATTGCTGTGGATTGAGAAGTATGGCTTCCAGTTTTTCGACAAATTTAGAACCAAGATATACCAATTTATTTTTTGAACGCGTGATATAAGTTATTAACAAGTGTATAGGGTGTATAGGGCCATCGCTCTGGCAACATAAATTGAAACATTTTAATTTGCAAATGTCTACCAAACCCTCCGCAGTTTAAAAAAAAAGGACTCCTACGTTATTTCGTTTCTTTTTTTGGTGTTTGAGAAATTCGTAGATGAAAAATACACACCTAATACACGATTTGTGGAAAGGCTAGATATTTGTACTGGCCGCCTGGTGGATATGGTTACAAACAGAAATATAACACAACCTAATTTCAGTCAGTTTTGTGGAAACAGCGTATAAGTTTTGTTTCCGAAACTCAAAACTCGTTTCTGCGTGTCCGTTTGGTTGGAACCTGTCTTGATATAGTCAGAACCAAGTGAAAGATATCGGTATGTTCATTGAATCGTAGTACAATATGGAAATTTTACTGAAGATAGGCCCCTACAGACGTAACGACTTATTGGATCCGATATCGGGGAGACGACGTCGCACATAGAGGTATTTCTCCGATCTAGCTGGCCAAAACTCGATTCTCCAAGCACAGTGAAGGTGGGAAAAATGTAGCTAAAGCCGCAGTTGAATAGTGGGGGAGTAAAGATATGGCCATATAATGTGATGCTGGGTACGTCAAACAAGTTTATACTTGCTTGAAGAACTAGGTTGATCATGTAAAATATAAAAATTGAGTTCGTGAGATCACGTTTCAGTGTTCATTTGTCACGTTGAAAACTATAACTTATATTTGATTATGGTTTATGAAAGGCCAGGTATGTAAGTTTGTAATAACATGGAATAGCTTATTTTAAATATGAGATAGGGCACAAGAAAAGACACCGTTTATTTTTTGCCAATTTTTATTCTTAATTTCTATATTCAATGGAGCATTTGTTATATTTCCTGATGAGTCCCGAATGAGTTTTTTTACAAAGTGAGTGTTTAAGATGGGTAGTGAATAACTTTGGAAAAATTTGCCGCTAGAAACCGCTAATCTTGAAGATATTGCTTTCGGACCAAATCAATGTGTTTCGATAAAAAATTGATATTTTGATATTTGGTTACTTTTTATTATTTATGGGCGAATATTATTTTAGGGACTTCCGGATATATACAATTTTCGGAAAGAAGACTCTTTGAAATATGAATGAACAGAATATTCCCAGTTCAGACAAGAAATTAGAATTTCTTGAGAATTATCTGCTCAACAAAAACGATTATTCAGAAGAACGGGGTAAAATAAAACGGGAATTCTCTAGGTTTAAGACAGAATATCAGCGAAGATGGCACAAAGCCAGTAAGAATGAACAATTTTTCTTGGAAAGAAACTCAAGTTGGCTGGAGGGAACCTTCCAGCTATCTCAAGTAGCCGTGCGTCCAGGAGGATGTCCTCAGAAATTATTCAGCGAGTGTAGTGAAAGGAGTAAAAGAAGAAGAACTGAAGGAATTCGCATGGAAACAGACCTTCAGATTCTTTGTCATGCTACGCAATAGCAACTTTATGAATCTTGGCAACTGAATACTTCCATAGTGGTCAAGGAAATCACAAGTGATCCAAATCTTGCAACAAAATGTGAGGGACTGCTATCTGGCGATCAAGAAAAAAGTAATGAGAAGCTCTCCACTATGCAAGCGTTATCTTGTGGAATCTATTTTCCCATCAGGTTTTCCAACTGATCATTCACCAATAGAAGGAGAAGATTTATGGGCTAAGGAAAGTAGTTTATCTTTGAATTGCACGAAAAAAACTTTCCAGCATGCTTGGTATCTTCCTCTTGTCAATATCGCTGCCAACAAACTACTTGAAAATGCTAAATTCGGTAGGTGGGTAGAAAATTGGAGAAAAAACAAATTTTTCATTGAGCATTTTTCCAAATTTTGCTACATAACCTGATATTCTGTGATGTGTGTGGAAATGTGTCAAATTTGACTGGTAAAGCCGAACGAAAAAAAAAAACACAAAAACTGTTCATGGAATCAAGAATTGCATAAAATAAATAATAAAAATAATTCCCATATGATCCAGTTTTTGAATGACACTGTATATGTCTATTGCTTCCAAAATTGCACATTGATTACCTCTATATGGAACGAAAACGAAATTACAAGCAAACCGAACAAGAACCCAAGAAATAGTTTTGACCAGCTAGATCGACAAAATACCCCTATGAGCGTCGGGCCTGATTGTCTCGACTGTACACACGATCCTATTTCAAACTTCCCAATCAAGTACTATCAGTTATCAGATCAGTTATCAGTTACAAATATTCAATGAGCCTTCGGTATGATCAGGTCACACAAGAACATAAACAGTTACACAAGAAACGAGAAGGTTATTAAATGAAATGAAGAGGGAAAGTAAATCGTTTCCCGACAGCTCCGATCCACGATATTGGGGTCCCGCAATTATTTATTCGGATGACAAGCCTACACACGTCACGATTTCGAGTCCCGACGTCGGCCCCTGATATCGGGTCCGATAAATTGGCACGTCCGTAGACCCCTTAACGAGAAGAGAGAAGAAGAGAAGATAAATTCATTGACTACGTTTACATGTTATAATACATTTGTGGCAGGTCACTCTGGTAGAAGTAAAAGTGCATGACTAGGTCATACAACAAATTGACAACATGAATAAAAAAACAAAGAAAACATATGAAATAAAAAGGTTCACTCAGAACAAAGTCATAGTAAACGTACAGAGGTAGATATAAAAATTTGATACAAAAAAATTGACATGACGAACACATTAAAAACCTAGAGATATGTAGTTTATTACAAATCATCATTGCTAAATTGATGGGTTAAAAATTCATTTTCCGATTAAAAACACTTCTTCAGTAGACAAGATTTCACTACCCGTTTGAAATCGTGAAAATTCATATTTTTTATTTCGAGAGGCAATTTATTGTATAGAATGAATGAATTTTTCTGTGAAACAGAAAGTCTATATCTTGGCGTTCTCAAGAGGTTTCCTGACTTCGTTAGGTATTGGTGCGCGTCCGATTGTTGAGCAAAATCTGATCTGTTTTCGTGTATTTCAAGCAGAGTGGCGTATATGTAAGCGGTGGGAAGAGGCATGATCTTGAGATCAATAAATAGAGCATGGCAGTGGTCTCTGTAACCCGCTCCTGATATTATTCGAATTACTCTTTTTTGTAAAACAGAAATTATGTTTGAATGGGTGGCATTTCCCTACAAGACAATTCCATATGACAGTGAAACAGTCCAAATAGCTGGATCAGAGAGTATCTGCGCCAACAAGGTTTTTTAATCTGCGAATCATGAACCTGACACTTGACAATTTATTCGACAGTTTATTTATCCACATGACACATCCAATTAAGTCTGTCATCAATGGATAATCCAAGTAACTTGACACTCTCACCTCCTGTTACCGCTGGGTTTGAAGATATAATGAGACTCTGATTTTTTGCCGAATTGAGCAAGAGCTTATTAGAGCAGAACCGTTAATTGGCCTTTTTCACGGTGAGTTCGGAATAATCAATCAATGCCTCTAAGTTATTGTTTTGCTCTATTAGAGTGGTGGCAACAGCAAAAATGATGATTTTTTCGGTAAAATATGATCATATAAATCATTGATGTACAGAATGAATAGGGATGGACCCAAATCAGAACCTTGAGGAACACATTAGAACTGATTTGGTGCTATCGACCGAAACGCACTGAGTTCTCTCATGTAAACAAAACTTGAAAAATTCCAAAGGAAGTCCACGAATACCATAACAGAAAAGTTTCTCAAGTAAAATATCATGGGAAATACAATCGAAAGCTTTCGAGAAGTCACAAAGCGTTAACAAAGACTGCTCAGCATTCTCGAGTCCATCAACTACATTAGAAATTACACTCAAGATTGCCCTCGTAGTTGATTTGTTTTTTCTTTAACCAAATTGCTCAGGACACAGCAAATAGTTTGTTTCCTGTTGAGATATTAACCTTTTTTTTACTAGAGTTCCTATAATTTTCGCAATAACGGGAATTATGGAAATGGGGCGAAAGTTTTCTGCTATTTGGGGATCACCTTTTTTCAACAATGGCAAAACAACTGAAATCTTCGGAGCATCTGGAAAAACTCCCAGAGAAAAGCATTCATTAATTGAAATTGATAACGGAGAAGCAATAATATCAGCTATAACTTTAATCACAGCGCTATTCATCTCATAAAAATCTTGAATCTTTCAAAGACTCAATTGTACCCATCACTTCCTCAGGTATTACAGGAAAAAATTAGAAAGAATTTAGAGGTGAACTAAGATTCTTCAAGTATTCAGTAGGTTCGTGATTTGCCTGAGGTAGGGAAGCGAATCAGCTCATTCGCAATATTGATAAAATATTCGTTGAATTCAAATTCTGATATGAGGAACTCTTTTTTTTTCGGAGGGTTTCTGTTACACTCGAAGTTGATTGGTCTCCAGGAGTACCTGCTAATATTCGATGAATTTTCCAAAAAAGTTTCATACAATAATATCATTGATGGAATTACTATAATTTTTACGTAAGAGTTTATGAGCATCCAATGTCACCTGATCTTTTGTGACATTGTATATCAATTTCACATTAGAGAGTACTCGACGCATGTTTGATAATTCTTCATTGAACCAACAGACAGGCGATTTTTGTTCAATGCTATCTCTGATAATTTTCAACGAAAATATGTTTTTTATATAGGAATTTAACATATTCATGAAGTAGTTAGTCCCGGTGTAAGGGTTCTTAGACAAAAAACTATCCCAACAAAATTTTTCAAGATTTTTCAATGAATTGACCCTTGATAATTATGTATCAAATTTGAGAGGAAACCGTAAAGACACGACATTGCAGGAAAAATATTTTTTTTATTAATAACAAATGCAATGCTCGAGTATAGCATCTTATGAATGAAAATATATCTTAAATTTATATTCATAAACTCATGAGCATATAAACATGAAACCCATTTTATACATTTAATCGACATAACTACGAAAGAATTGGTGAAAATGTAAACAATATACATAAATTAATCAGAAAATTATAGATGAATAACAGAACTTCTTTTATTTCAAAAGGGTTCTACAAAATTTTTCAATTCTTAATCAACCAGTATTTCATTTTTTGTTTGAATGGGGAAATACCTACTTATTTTTTCAGAATCGGGCAATGGGTTGTAATGTTTTCTATAAAAATGGCATTTTGTGAAAATTTCCAGTTATAATTTCGATAAAAAAATATTTCCAACATAAAAATGGAGAAACATGAACATTTTTACAGAAATTTTTATTTCATCGAATAACAATATACATGATATCATACCTTGAGTGGAATACTAATGAGCACTTCCCGAATATTGTTTTTGAGTTTCAACCAATCATTAACTAACAGTAACTAGGCACTTCAATCAACCTTGATAGCTCTACCATATGAACAAACAACAGGTGCACTCAATATCGCCGACAACAAACTACTGAAAGTGCTGAAAGTCCCCGTTGTATTATCTGTAACCACTCCTGATCCACCTACACCCACTTGAGTCACAATTTAAACGATATTTCGGCAATTGTAAAAGCGGTATTACATCAAAGGTGGATCGTCAACTATCCCATCCAACCTTTCAACTGTTCAAACAACGAAAAATCTACTATATGTTCCAACGCTCTCTACAAACTTCGATAAACTGGACCAGATTTTGTACTGTGTACTCGTTAGCCCACATGGGTCAACCCACAGAAGCATTCTTGCTGCCCATAATGTAAATACGACCACGTATTCTACTATATTATATCGATTTAAGTCTATATGAAAGTGAAATCCAAAGAATCAGTTTAATCTGCAAATTATTCGTGAATAATATTGTTTAGACTACTAGCTGACCCGACAGACGTTGTCCTTTCCAAATTTCTATATTCCCTAAAAATTTTTCCTGAAAACTCTCGTCCGCCTAAAATTTCTTTTTGTGTTGTTTCATCTAGATTATGCTTTTGACTCCGACCGCTTCCCGTTATCCAGGTTTCACTTTATCATGTTTTTCCGTTATCCTGTTTTCCCGTTATCCCGTTACTCCATTTTCCAGATATCCCGTTTTTCCATTAACCTGCCATCCCGTTTTCACGTTATCCCATTTTTTTTTGTTTCTCTGTTATCCCTTCTCCAGTTATCCCGTTTTTCCGTTCGTTATCATGTTTCCCCGGCAAAAAAAAATTGCCAAATCGGTCCAGCCGTTCTCAAGTTATCAGCCCACCAAGACAGACATTTATTTTTATTATATATTATATATTCCTGAAAACTTTCTCAGGACAAATACATTTCCAATGACTTTTCTGAAAGTCCCCCCTTTCCCTAGAAACCTTATAAAAAAAAATTACCCTAACCCTGGTGTTGAATTTTAAAGTAATTATCCAACCTTACAGATGATAACGTTAATAATATTTCGTTTTAGACGTTAGTATTCTGGGTGAGTTAAAATGAATTTCCTTTCATGATGAAGGATTTTTTTTAACTTGATAAAGTTAAGGTAATTAAAATGTATATTACAATTCAATGGAAATTCCTGTGGAATGTACCTGAAGTGACGTTATATAACCTTACATTGAACTGAATAATCATTTGGAATTATTCAAAAAATATCAATAGCTTCCGATGAAATAACATAAGTTAGTCCATATTCAACAATGAGATTTGTTAACAATGAATAAAAAAAATTCAATCGAAACAAACTGTTCCTTCAGTTGACTTGTGTATCTGAGAAAGTAGCCAAGAAGCGCATACAGATCTTCAAATTATAAGAAATGTGGATAATTATCCATAAAGTTGTAACACTAAAGGGGAAATTATGTCATGCCGTCTTCTAGCCTTTTCAGGAAGGGTGACATTGAGATGCACTCAATAAATGAAAGCCTGATCAACTTATGTCAATATTTTAGATTTTTTTGTGTGAGATTATGTGAAAGAACGGGTAACTTATACACCGCCTCAAACACTTATAATTTTAGAAAATCGCATTCGTGAAGTGTTTGCTACCATGAATCTCGCTTTGTAGCGAAGTGCGATGCGAAACAAGTGATAGAGCCAGAAAATGTCGAAATACACTTCGAACATTTAATTCCCATCAACTAATCCTGGTATTATGGGCAGTTTCTTTTGTTGGAATTAAGAACTTTTGTTATATTAAAATTAAAGTTTTTTAATTCAGTTTCATTCAATTTTGTAACCACAGTATATACCACTATTTCCTCATAATGTCTCGACAAATAATCAGTCTATTATGATTGTTATCCATTCGATTTTCGATTCGAAATGTGATGAAATCTCAGGAATCACCCTGTAAGCATATATAGGCGGGTTTGATAGCAGATTCTCATACTCGGATCCTGAAGGCTTTCTTTAGGGACTTGAAACAATCACAGTTTTGAGAAACCTTGTCATCTGGAACGCAGGTTTGCTGTGCAAGCAGTCGAAAACGAAATTCTTAGAAACCAATGTCGACATCTGCTAGCCGGTTGTTTGGGAAAACATTTTGGAGGATAAATAGAAATTACAAGCGGGCCAAATTGGCCTGGCGGGGAATACAGAGAGGCAAACCCATTGTAAAATAATTCGTATTGTTTTCGTCATGCACCGAATAAACCTTCGAGATATGGGAATTTTGCTAAGAAATCTAGGTTCACTAGCCGAAGCGGGAAATGGTAACCAATTTTTATGCAACGGGAGAATTTGTTGGTTTTTCGTTGGCGAAATTAATTAGCACCCACATGAACAATTATTTGTATTTAGATTAACGGCTTATTAGGCTGCAACGGGTCTAGGGCGAGGGTTTTTTTGTTATTTTCCCCCAAATTAAAACCCGAAAACTCACTTTTAGCAGTCTAAAGGAGAATTAGTTAATTCCATAGTTCGAGGTAGAACCGCTCAAATAACGGGGGGGGGGCACCTCTCGGATGACGAAGATCAAGCAGTAGCTCCACCCACGACTACACTCGGGATTGGTCGACGGAGTCATTACGAATTTAATTATGATTTTGCAAAATACCACCGCATTAGTTAGGTAATTATTCCCAGTACGAATTAGTTGGAATAGGGGTTGAATTTATTTTTATAACCGGTCAAAACTTGACTTGATTGGGGGTTCTCAAAAAAAACTTAGTAGGGGAAATCTCACGTAGGAAATTCTCGCAGAAAAAAAGTCAGTTGATATTTCATCGTGGCCAGGTTAAACTAATTCACCAGAAATGTTATTCAAGTCAATAGATCCTTTGTTTTTCGGTTGAACTAGAGAAAAGTCAAAAATTAATTTAATTCCGTATCGAGATAAGGGCTTACGTGCGAATTAGTGTTCAACTAGTCGGTTTCAAATAGCTAACAAATTTCGTGCAACAGAAACCGTGGAATTCTTTGTTCTAAGTAGAATTTTCTAACTGTTGAAGTAACTGAGTTCGTGTGATTAAATTTCATAACCCAATTGATTACAGAGTGTTATTCAATTAACTTAGTTTTGTTCACAAAGTTCGCTCAATTTGTTTTTAATGTGTTAATTATTTGATCTAGTATTCATTCCATTTATTTCATTCACAAAATTAATCTCCTAAATAAAAGCCATCATTAGAATCAGTTCGTTTTCTTGGGAAATACTGGGGAATTGGGGAAGTGTTATCCAAAGTTACTGGCGACTACTGGTTAGACGTGAACGCCAAACACACAACAAGCATCCGTAGACGCCGAGGGACGACTTGGCCTTTGGAGAGGATTAACTAGAGGTAAGTACCCCATATGTGATATCACACGGTTCCTAGTATACGCTGAGATAACCACCTATCGCCCTTTCGAAGCAAGGTGGCATATTTCAAAAGAACTCTGGAAGTTCCAAGTCTGTGTGTGTCGTGAGTGATTCAATAAAGTCAATCAAAACACAACAGTGTGTTATAGAAACCATCAGTGGATTCGTCGTGAAAATTAGAATCTAATAAAGAATGTGTGTCTAAAAGATGCTGTTATTAAAATACAAATACAATTAGCGGTTTTGGAAATATCAAACCGCCATAGGTACTCGACTAGGCGGAAAAAGCTGTCAATAATAATTTTTTCTCGTCATTCATGTCCATCAGATTGGTTGGAGTGGGTCCAACACACTCTAGGGGCAAAACTAAAAATGCTTCTGAAAAATCAAATGTGCCAATTTTTCATCCCAAAACTATGAGATCATACTCAGAATCATCGCTAGAATTCAAAAAAGTAAAAAAATAAAGGATGTTCTATTTGAAATTGCCAAGTTGGGGTCGTTTGAGATGAAACCGGAAGTTATAGAAGAGTATGAAATATTGAATAATAATCCAATTCTTGAATCCAACACCCCTGCCAAGTTTGGATCTCATACCCTCGAAACTTTGGAAACCATGGCTTATTTGAAGAATACGTTGATATCCGGTACAATACTTACTTAGGTTTCAATCCCAATGCAAATTCCAATAATAATTACTAATAATCATTTAATTAATTCAAGTTTGATTCCAAAAAACATTATTATGTTCTGACATGACATAAATCTCACCCGAACGAAATAACCTCAGATGCAAGGAGTATATAGGGCAAACACAAAATATGAAATTATTGGAAATGATTATTGGCGATTTCTGTTTGTATGTACATCTTAGAGAAAAACTTCTCGAATTAAAGTTGTGCAGCTCATGAAGCTCCATCAAACGACCTATAGTTCGCCAATATTGCTATGAACATGAGAGATTTAGTTCTGATTTTGCTCATCTTTGAACTTGATAAAGATATTGATGGAGAGTATTTTTGGAAAAGAATTGTTATAGGCACTGTTTTCATGTTAATAAATTCAGTTATATCCCATATACAGTGTCACACATAAAGTTCACAACATATGGAAGTTTTTTTTATTAATAGATACAATAAAAATTTGACTTCGCAGTTAGTTTGTGCTTGAAAAATGAGTGAAAAACAGCCTTTTTCTTTTTGTCATGTGCCACTCTAAACCTGTAAAATTAGTTTTTTTTTTTCAAAAACCTAAAAAAATTTTTTTTTTTTATTTCGTAAAATGCCAAAGAAAAAAGTTGCTCAGTTTTCCAATTTTATACCTTGCTCCAAATTTGGACTCTCTACTGCCTTGACTTTTTTCCAATTTTTTTTTTTTAATTTACTTTAATGCCTTGCCCATGAAATACCCACATTGGCCTGTTACCAGAAAAAATAAATGCACCTCAAGAAATTCGTCTTTGTTGTTGCAAAGTCCTTGTAGTTTCATTGTGAAACTGATTTTCAATGTATGGACGTTAACATGTCAGTAATCGAATAAACGAATTTTCGAGCAAATAATAATTTTTTGCAACTTTTTTGAATTTATTTCATGAATCTCATATTTTTTATTTTTACGATTAGAAGTGTAAAAAACATTAAACCAAAATAACTATAACCAAATTCACAACAAAACATCGTAACATTCATTGATTAATCTAAATAATCTTATCTTTGCAAGTATGCCGTCCTTCCCGTACTATACAAATTATAGTCCTTTCATTCACAGACTTTGTGGCATTTATAATAAATAGGGGATATATGTTAGCACAACACTCCCGAATGGTATTCTCTGAATGTTCTTTGTTTGCAAATGGTATGTGCTTATAAACTTCTTGTTTCAGATAACCCCATAGAAAAAAAGTCCATTGGAGATAAGTCCGGTGATCCCAGTGGCTAATAATCTTCTCAATCTCGTCCTATCACTTTGCCCGTAAACATCTGACTGAGACACTGTTTCAAGCTGATACTACAAATTTCGTCTAACTCTTAGAGGCAGATTATCCAAATTTTTATTTCGATTCGATCAATTGTACTATTTTCTTCCCGAGATATTGCATTAGTCTTGTATTCTTTGAAATCACGAAATTTTATATCATATTTAGTACAACTAGCTAGAACGAAAGTCTTTTGAATAGTTATGAAACTATAGGTCATTGTTTAGTTTATAGAAAAGTATGATATTTCGGGATTGTTCATAACTGAATTATTGGTCAAAAAAATAATCAAACTGGATATAAATCTATGAAAAAAAAAGAGTGTAATAAGAATGGAGAGGAATTCGTTTATTCGATTACTGACATATTAACGTCTATACATTGAAAATCCGAATCAGTTTCACAATAAAATGAAAAAACTAGATGAACTTTGCAACAACAAAGACGAATTTCTGGAGGTGCATTTATTTTTTTTTCTGGTAACAGGCAAATGCGGGTATTTTCTGGGCAAGATATGACATTGAAGTCTCGTATTCATCAAAATTATGAAATTTGAAAAAAGTCGAAGTGACAGTAGAGAGTCCAAATTTGGGTCAAAGGTATAAAATTGGAAATGAGCAACTTTTTCTTTTGGCATTTTAAGAAATTTCCAAGAAAAACCTGATTTTTTGAGGATTTTCGAAAAAAATGTCAAATTTTACAGGTTTAGAGTAGCACATGACAAAAGGAAAGAGGATGTTTTTCACTCATTTTTCAAGCACGAACTAACTGCGAGGTCAAATTTTTATTATATCTATTAATAAAAAAAACTTCCATATGTTGCGAACTTTATGTGTGACACTGTAGATATATAAACTTGCGAACTAATTGTATTTTTCGGTTCTGGGGACCATATGGCATTACCAAATTACCAGGGACTGGAATACTCATTTCAATTCCGACCGTAAAAAAACATTTAAAAAGCCCTAACCTGTTATTCCCAAGCTGGTCGTCGACTTCGAATGCGACGACATCTTCGCCAAATTGGTAGTACTGTGGCTGTGCAACTTGGACAGTTTCTCCATATCCCCACTCCCGATGAAAGCAGATTTCGGCCTCCTGGGCAGCGACGTATTACAATGCTCGCTCAAAACCGAGGCCTCGTGATATCCAGAACTGTCCGAACTATTCCGTGAATGACAAATAACGAGGCCGTTTTCCATTCTCCTCGACTGCAACTCGCTGACTTCCGAAACAGTACTCGCAGGTTTTTCTTCGGAATTTCTGCGGCTATCCTCGGAATTCCTTCGACTTACTTCAGGATCGTTTCGGCTCTCTTGGGAGTTTTTTCGACTATCTTCGGGTTGTTGCGGGGGTTTGGGGGCTGGTCGCCGTTTTCTTTGCGGTGGTTTCGGACGATCAGGGGGTGGATCTTTTTTGGGAGGGGTAAGAATTTGCTGTTGGACCCCTGGGGGTGTTACAGAACGTGAATCATCGCTGTGAGTCGGGGAAATCGATCTGGTGTCGCTAGAAATTGAACCTGACCCCATGCTCTGGAAATTAGTGCATTATTATTAATGAAGTATGATCATTTCTGTCATTGGGTGGAATCTGCAGCAATTACTTATTGTTCTCCCCGACATAACCTTAATCTAAACTGCTGATCCCGTATGATGAGAATTCATCCAATTACAAGATATCAAAGAGCTTTTAGAGCATGCGCATTTTGTGTCTGTGACGATTCAAAATCACATAATAGCTCCTCGTTAGATGTCAATGTCTGAAATGACATTATTTGTGCTTTCTGCGATTTGCGCAAACACGTTCACGTAAATTCTATTTGGATGAATTTTTCGAGTGGTGGGGATATGACCTCTAGCGGTCTAGATTAAGGTTATGTCGGTGATTGTTCTCTTAGATAGAAATGACATACCAATAGGAGAATAGTACAGCTCATCAAGCCAGTCATAAGACGTCAAAAGTCAAAAACTATTTTCAATTTTTCGGTACAATGTTCCTTAATTCTATTCCGAATATTTTCCCTATGTCCCCGTTGTAAAGCTCTGCGCTCTTTTCAGGAACGGCCATGAGACGTGAATCTTTGACGCATCTCTCTATTGCTGTCTATCGCTCCGAATGCGTTCTCGCTCTGTCCTGTCGTACTCCGCGAAATCCTCACGTCTCATGACTCACTTGATGAGTATGTAATATAACTGAAATGACTCTTTTCAACTACTATATCATTATTGACATTATCTTTATGCCAAAAAATGTTTCCCAATTGACGGAATATTTGAGGAAAACAAAGATAAGATATTAAAATGACAGTCTGAATCATTCATTATTTCTGCTTGCTAGATATGCCTGCCTTTAGATATGGCTCCATGATTTTCTTCTGCATTTTGAATAATATTAGATGTTTTGTGAACGCAATGGTAATTTCTGTTTGTGAACGCAATGGTAATTTCTGTTGCTAGTAGCGAAAAAAGTAGTATATAGAAAATGGTTGAGAAGACTTTTGTAGCCGACTCGCCGTGCTGAGTCTACAGGGTGTTTCACGGTGGATGGAACATTAGAAATATTAGAAAGTAGTAGCTCCTTTGTTATTTCCAATGCAACCCCGTATATTATATCATTTTTGGAATCCTTATAGGATTCCCTATACCTTTCACTGATATTTCTCCATACCTATCTGTGACAGTTTTTGCGAAAAAAATTATCTTGTCAGATTTTTGTGCAAAACCTGACTATTGAAAAATAACGATTTTTCCACAATGTAAATTTACAAAATATTGCGATTTGGGTCATAGCTGCATAAGACCATTGATATAATATATTAGTATTATGCCGATGAACCGGATCTCAGTTTCAGCATACAGGGACGCTCAAAAGTAAGTTCCTTCCGGAGACTTATGGAAATGACAAACTCGGTTTTTTGAATGGAACATCCTCTATGTTATTACCTCTATATTATTACCTGTGACATTTTCCTATTTCATTTCTTATACTTGCCCTTTACCTTTCTCGTACAGTTTGTGAGTTAAGATCATTTATGTTATGAAATAATTGAATCATCATGAATATTAATAAAAGTAGAAAGATGTAACGGTGCTGAATCATTTCAATAGATGTTCGAAATGTTGACCATTAGTTTTCGAATACTTGTGCGAAAATCAACGACATCTATTGTGGCTCTCCAGAATTTCATTTGGATCTGATTCCTGAAACGCTCGGGTCACTCGATGTTCTAATTCTGCCCTAATTCACTCTATATCAATTATTTTATTGAATACGATTCCATAACAACTGATTACTCACAAACTGTTCGTAATAATATACAGGGTGTTCCATTAAAGAAAAAGAGTTTCAATCATTTTTATGAGTCTCCGAAAACAACTTATTTTGAATCTCCCTGTATGCTGAAACTGAGTCCTGGTTCATACTTGATGGTCTTAGACCCACTCTCATGGGTTCGGTTTGATTTTCTGATTGGAGTTTAAACCTAGATTATGGAAAAAGTTACGATTTATAGGTTTCGGTTAACGAAAATGTTCAGTTTTAACCCGGCAATCCATTCGTTATTGTAAACGATGGAATAAGCACTAGTTAAACTTCAGGTAGAGATTGAGCCTGCGCATTGACAATCAGGATTTGTATTTGTGGCAAAAGTTAGAACTAGCCTACTATAGAAAATTAAAAATTAAAAACAAAAGTGTGCGGTCGATGAGGGAGAGACCCCCGTCAGGTACCAAGTTCCTTTACGCGCCTTGCGGTAGGTGTTGACTGGTAGAAATTGTCACATAATACCGAGCAATACTTTTCCAAACTCCTCCGCCACTGTAAAAGGTATTTCATTCCTGATAATACTATTTGTTGCGTCTTGACGCCTTTTTCATTTTTTTTTACTGTAATTATTATTAATTTCGGCAAGGGATTGTATATTTGAATTGTATATTTCAAATGGGGATTTTTCATTTGCATTCTTCAACTATTTCGTCCTGATTTTGCGCGTGACAAAAACTGGTATAGTCACTTTTGGGAGTGGGGGAATGAGACGGAAGAGGAGAAGTGTGTAGAGAGACAATGAGTTCCTAGATCTTGGGGAGGAATATAGTATTTTTAGTTTTCCTCGAGTTGGTGTTCTCTCATTATTGATATAACGCTCATTACTTGAGATATTCCTAATCCTTAAAATTAGGGTTAATGTGATTAGCGGCGGTACCGCCAGGAAGAGTTGACGAAGCATCTATTGGCTGAAGATCAGATTTCCCGATGGAGGCACATGGGTGAGTGAGGCTTTGATCAGTTCTGTGGTGTTTGCGAGGTTACCAAATATCAAATTTAAACAGTCCCCTGAACGTAAACTATTCGTTATATTATATCGAACTGACGTGCTACATATTCAATGTAAACCATCAATCCAACTTCGGCATACAAAAAACATAAGAAATTATGTCCAAAAAAGAATATAATCATCTAAACACACGATATATAGGAATATAAAAGTGTGATGGCCGCGATCAACCAAGTTATTTTAACGTAAAAATTTGTGTTAACCTTGATTGAAGCAACGCGACACAAAAAAGGTGAACGACTGTTTTACTTCGTCCACAACTAAATTAGAAGGCGGAAGAGCGGGATAAGTTCCGACAAAGAAATAAAAACCTCTTGAATTATTTGATATGATAACACCACCCATCAAAATGCCTCATGAATATGTTACATTAACAGCGACGACCTAACAGTTGAAACAGACCGAAAATGATTACGACAGGACATTTATTTTTAGTATTTTTAGTATTGAGCTCCACGCCGCGATAGATAATTAACGGTTCTCCGACAGCCGGGATGAAATATTAACGCACAAATAATGCGATTGAAATATACCGCGAAGGAAATTGATGTCCGAAGTTATAATCCATTACTGTGGGAACAACACCGCACCTATTCATTACCGAAAATGGGTCATTGTAGGGTGTTTATATATAAGAACAGAGTCAAAAGTGAAAAACATCAGAGTACAGAGAAAAAGAGAGTTCAGTTTAGTGATAGCCTTCAGAGTATAAAGCGCATCAGAGTAGAATCAAATTCCTTCTAGTGATGATGCATAACCATCTCCTGAAACGAATCAAGTGTAGACTTCGTGAATAATTCATAAAGTAGCCAGTTCATCAAAAATATGCAGAAAATAGTGGAAGTGCAACCAACAGAAATTATCTCAGTAATAATTCAACGAATATAATTCGAATTTCACAAAGAAGTCAAATAATCATATAACGAACCAGTGAACGCGTCATAAAAATCGGATATCCAAAATAAAAATCATGTAACATTAAAAACGTGGTGTGTTCTCCAGTCGAGGGTTAGATAATGAAACTGTTTATTTGGCAAGGTGTATATACGTACATTGTAATAAGGAACCATTCAATTATTTGATTTCATAGTAGAGTCAATTATTACTTCGACAAAAGTAGTAATATTAGAAATCGCTAAGGTAACTGAATTACAGTTTTTTTTCTAGGCATACTATATTTGTTTCACATTCAAGAATATCTTATATATAAAATTCATGCTGACGTTCTTATACCATGGGTATAAGTTTTTGTTATTATTCTTTGGAAAATACATATATATTATCAAAATTACTAAGTGTATCATTGTTTCTGAACTATCTGAGATTGGTAAATGTACTGTCAAATTAAGGCCCACGCTTCATTGAATACTGAGGGCAATTACTTCTCAAGCCGCTCTGGGAGGTTGTCCAGTTATTGGTCAATAGTTGAGGATTAGCTTTAAGGTGGTTCCCCCACGAGACAGTTGAGTTAGGAAATTATTAAAATATGGCATATGTATTGTTTAACATGTGAACAACACCTCTATAAAATTTTAACAAGTTTCACCATCCTGAACACGAGATATATATAATTGGAGTTGACTCAATTAACACGTAACAAATGGACCATGCATAGGCAAACAGCACATTAATAATTCTATCGTTAGTACCAAAATTAGGAAGTTTATGAAAAACGAGGAGGAGCCAGAGCAGGATATCACAGATATTGTGAAAAAAAAAAACAAAGTGATTGACCATCTAGTTTGACAGATATAATGTCGAGAAGTACTAATGTTTAGGCTGCAAGCGAACGAGCGAATGGTGGGGAATGGAACGGAGAGACGGCAACAGTGTACGCACGGCCAGGCGCTCAGTTTGAACAGCTCACATGCGTCGTCTGTGTAGGCAACCTTTTCTGTGTGTTGAGGCATAATCCGGATGGTTGGTTGGTTGAAAGCTGACGAGCCAGAGACAGGGTTGGCACTTAGCTTCCCTTGACACTGCGACCAGCTGGGGTCTATTGTATCACTCTGTTGTCAGTGGTTCCTCATTCCAACAGGTGTGTGTTGATAAGGTTCTTCGGATTCATGCCTGTTTCCGGGCTGATCTCTCCAAAGGTTCTGTGTCGCCTACTACTTAGGGCGTCACAGTCGAAGATATTATGAGAGGCTGTTTCCTCCTCTTCATCACATAGCCTACACTCCACGGTTTCCCTGCGTACTCCCATGGTGTTTAGGTGTTTTCTTAGGCCGCAGTGTCCAGTCAACAGACCTATTATTATACGAGCCTTCGTTCTGTTCAGGTTCAGAAGGTCAGCCGTCAGGGTACGGTTTGGATGCCCTACCATGACTTTGCTGTGTATTTGCCCGACAGTTTGATCCCAATATTGTTGGTGTCTTCTTTTTATCCACTCGTCGATCAGGGTCCTGCATCGGTTTTCGCTAATCCCATGTGCAGGTTCTGGCCCTGTGAATAGCGTTTCAGATGCTTGTCTAGCTCACAATCCGGATAGTTCCGTCGAAAAGTTTACTCGCAATGTCAGATCAAAAATACTTTTAGAATAAATTTTACGAAAGCAAATGATATTCGTAGTATATCTACTGGCACTGAGTACGTATATATGGGCTTTACAAAGTTATTGATTACGATTCGAACGAATTATCAAATTTTAATAATTTCCTAATTCAACTGTCTCGTGGGGAAACCACCTTAACAACTAATGAGCAGTCACAGAGCAGTCGTAACAAAAGAAACAAAAATATCTTCCACGTATTACCACTCAACGATAATATTCGACTTGTATTCGCAAAGATATCCTACCGCTCATGTATGATTCTAAATTTCCCACAAGCGGAACAGCAGTTTGGATGGTTTCGTACACCTTCGGAATCGTATGACCAAGAGCTGGACGGTTGTCACGCAGACAAGTTATATAATAGAAAAAGAAAGAGAGTGAGAAAGAGAAAGAGTCGCATGGAGGGGGCTTAACGCTTTTTTCTTTCGTGACGATTTCAACCAGTCAACACCTACCGCAAACCGCTTAAGGGAAATTCGTTCCAAAAATTGAGGTTTGGTTATTTTGATATGTTGAAATGGATGACTTTCGTGATCGAATAACTTTTGACAGATGATAGGTATTGTGGAAGTTCCCCCGAAATACGAGAGAATTCCAAACCGGGCCAAATCACTTTGATATCTGGAACGATCTGGAATTTATAACACGTTTAAGGTTTTCTGAACAATCCGTAGAAATATTTCTCCAGCACATAGGTCAACAAATCAGTTATGTATTTCAATACAACCTTGGAATATTTTTAAAAGTTTTTTTTTTCCGGAGCTCCAGTTTGAGTCCAATGATACAGCTATTGTAGGCACTAGGGTTTCTTTGGTTATATGAAGTTATATCATAGTACCATCTGATATACATTTTTCAAAGATTTGAATTATTCGAAAGGAGCCAGGAAACAAAAAACAAGCTCAAGAAACACTAGTGTTTTCTTATCGACCATAGTCAATTTGCGTTTATTTCAGGTGCCAACAGAACACAAATAAAAATAATTTGCTGTAATAAACGAAAACTATAAAATGCTCAAATGCAGCGTTATGGTTAAACCAAAGTTTAAACTGAAGTTTAAACCGAACCTATAAAAGTGTACTTACGCAGCTATGGCACACATTGCAACATTTTTCAATGGCCAGCTTTTGCACAAAAATTTGACAAAATAATTTTTATCGCGAAAACTGTTACAGATAGGTATGGGGAATCATCAGTGACAGTTATGAGGAATTCTATAATGATTCCAAAAATGATACAGGGTGTTCCATTCGAAATAACAAAGTAGCTACTACTTTCTGATACAGGCGGCAACACTGTATTGATGATAGAGCGGATAGAGCGTGCTTGATTATACACGCCCACACATTTTCGAAATGATCTGTCTTCCATTTTCCAGATACTTCTAATGTGTCAGCCACCGTGAAACACGCTGTATATATTTCATACATTTGAATTTTAAATATTTGTTCATGTATATTTAGTCATCTCAGCAATCGTCTGAAAATTGGTAATTTTGAACCCAAAAACTGTTTCGGAATTCCATTGGATTTTAATATCATGCTTGTATACTCCCCACATCCCATTTCACCATCAGCTCACACAATGTTAACACTTGTCATATGATCACAAACCATATAATTAGAACTATCTGATTATACACTAACCGATTTTCCTTTCCTGAATATCAAGTTGAAGACACCCCCTCCAGTTTTGTTGTGCATTTGTTTCCTTTCTTCCTCTTTTCTCAGGGCCATGATGTCACTAGTTGAAATTGCTTGACTGAGACTAACCGTTCCTTTCGCAACAACGTATATTTCTGTTATCTGATAATCACTCAGCGTCAACTTGGGATCCAGCGCTTCATCTAAGTTGCCTGTAATAAAACAAATCTTTGTTCAAATATCTGAGAGCAATATGTTTTCAATAAGGTGATGCAAAAAAAAAGCACGTTGAAAATAATTGCAAAGCAAAATAGAAAAATCTGACTACAGTAACATATACCCTTACAAATAAATTCAAAATAAGGGATGTTCTTTCAAGAAACGTATTTTTTTTCTACCAACACATCTTCCTGATGTTCATCACCTGTCATTGTTGTTATTATTTATGAGGAAATACAGACAAACAATGAGTCCTTATCGTTTATAGATAAAAATACTAAAAGTGAACAAGTTAGCTTGCCTGTGATTGGGTGTATTCTATGTGTGTTTACTCAAAACAACTGAGATGAGCTCATAGAATTTTTTCTAAGAGACTGTTTGTTATGACAAAAATGGAATTTTGCAAGCTATTGAAGCTTACTCATACGCATATTTTCCAATAGATAAAATGTTGAGGGGAGAATGTTGGTTTCTATCCAGAAATTTTCTCTAATGAAATTATCCCTGATTTTACTTCACTGAAAGAGGTGATGCACAAAACAAATAAACCAGTATTAAGAACATTAGGGATTAATTTGTATCCTTTATTCCTAAGAAAAGTTTATATTAATGCTGTTCCTATAGCTAAAAAGAAAATAGTTACACTAATTATTCATGTTTCTAATATGTTGTAAGATTTATAATATAATCCTCTAGGAAAAAACTCTCGTCAATTTTCTGTAATTTTTGTTATACCTAGAGCAAACTCTCTGTTTTGTCTGGGACAATTTGAATTTAGGTTGAATCGAACAACGTCATCTCTAGTGCAATTGAAGGCTTAGATTTGGGGAAACCTCACAAAATCGTTTGATTGTGTATGTCTTCAAGTTATTCGTAGGCTTCCTCTAGATTTTTGAAATCTTATTCGTGTGATGATTCACACTTGTTTTGGCAAACATCGTTCAATCAGATTTGGAGAAATTCATACATGGGCTAACTCAAGGCTCTATCTTGGGACCCACTATTATCATCTATACATATACAGGGTGCAATCTAACTTCTTGCACACCCGTTATTGACGTGTGTATAATGCCATTTTATATCGAATTACAGTGGTTAAAAATCTGAAAAAAATAATTGAAAACATGTTTTGTTCTTTGTAAAATTCGACTAAATTTTGGGTAGCGCCACCCACCTAATTTCAGGTGACCTACCCACAGGAAAACTTTGGCAATTGCCGAATGCAATAAACATTAAACTCGGCATTTGAATAAGGTAGAATGTTGAACTGATTGTGTGGTAAATGTACACATTGCAGGCTGCCTGAAATAGATATTCAATTTCAAAGTGGAGAAAACAACTAACCTTGTTATATCCAAACTGGTGAAGAAGTTAGAACTAGTTGACTTCATACTCTCCTTTGAGGCATTTATCACAGTCACTTGCAAGAAACAAAGGACACAAACAGTATTGAAAAGGACAACATTCACAATTGAATATTGTTTAAAAAAATAATATCAGGACCATTGTAGTGATTCAGAACACGTGAACTGAACACTGTTGCCAAGCAAAATTCTCGCATGCACGGTTTACAAAGCTGACTACGAAAGAAAGTTTGTTAGATCTACTAGTGTTATCTGATTGGCTGGTGAATGAAAGATCCTAATTAGCAACCAATCAGAAAACAATACGCGATGTGCAGGAGAATTAATTTTAACATTATTGTCTTTTGCTGGCTCTTAAAACTAAACACATTCCGTGCGTATTTTGAAGAGTAGAAGATGAATCACTCGTCGCATTTATGAATGAAGTAGTGAATTTCAATTCTGGTTGGATTCTGAAGTCGCCAATCACTGTGCGGGCGTTTTTGTACTAGATATATTAATATAATATAATTATTTCTTGATAGATTGGCAAAGTTTTGAAAAGACAAAGACAATATTGTTCAAATTAATTCTCGTTCACATTGTGTACTGTTTTCTGATTAGTTGTTAATTGAGATCTTCCATTCACCAGCCAATCAGAAAACACAAACTTTCGTTCGTAGACAGCTTTGTGAACCGTGCATGCGAAAATCTTGCTTGGCAAAAGTGTTCAGTTGCTACAATGCTATCGAAATTATTTCAAAACCAATATTCCCTTTTCAATACTGTTTGTGTTGTTTGTTGTGCCTGAAAGCAGAGTATGGAGTCAACTAGTTCTGACTTCATCTCCAGTCTGGATATAACAAGGTTAGTTGATTTCTTCACTTTGAAATTAAATGTCTATCTCAGGCAGCCTGCAATGTGTACATTTACACACAATCAGTTCAACATTCTACCTTATTCAAATGTCGAGTTGTTTGTTTCTCTGAGCAGATCACCTGAAGTTAGGCGGGAGGCGCTACCCAAAATTTTGTCGAATTTTTAAAAGAACAAAACATGTGTCCACATTTTTTTTCAGATTTTCAATCACTGTAATTCGTTATGAAATGGCATTATACACTCTTCATTCACGGATGTGCACGAGGTTAGATTACACCCTGTATAATTACATGTCCTGACTGACTGATTCACTGACTTGATCAACACCCAGACCGAAACATTGGACCTAAGAGCTGAAATTTTTACATCGTATCAATAAAGGAATACATGTTTCAGTGTTTTTTGGAAATGCAATCCCGAAAGGGGTAAGAGGAGGGATTGAATGGGGATTGCAAGTTCCTAAGGGAATTCCGTTAGTTTTCAAGTTAGGACAAAAAAAATTGGTATTTGAGGTCTCTGTTACAGAGTTTCTCTCATCGTCCAATGAATCAGTCTTCCAAAAGATCCCCAAAATAGATGGCGCTGGCGATCATCAACTGAAATAAGTCATCATGAGGCAATTTGTTGAGAACTTTTCCTGCCAATTGTTTATTGCAATTCATTGATTAGTTTTCGTTTTGAAATGTCAAGAATTAGATGACATTGAAATAGTTAACAATATGAGATTCTAATTTTTTTATTTTTTCATGATGATACATCGGTTTAAAGGGAAAAAACTCTTAATGACCCCTTCCCCCCAATCTGAACTTTTCTGTTGACTAGACCACTAGCGCCATCTGTTGAATTAAAGCAATCTCCTCTTTTCAGAAAATTAGATTTGGTAAATCAAGCAGTATCGTTACAAACATACATAAATATTAGAAAATACTCACGTCACTAGTCAATGAATCCGCCGATTTTTTTAACAACACAATTTATAGTCCCGTGTAATTCGACGACAATAAACAAACAGTGAAATATAACATGGTGAAATGATAATTACTATCAGTGATTGTTCTCTTGATAAGCGCAAAACAAAGACAATTTTCTTATATGAACGATAAAAGTAGTTCATGTTTTATCTCATTACATGACGTTGAACTAGGAAAATCGTAGGAACAAAATCATTTTTCAAACAACTTTTTTCTGACAAATTGTTTCTGAAAACAAAATAGGCTTTTAGTGAAGGAAAACTGAGGCGAACATTGTTATGGGATGTTGAAAATATAATGTGTACTCGAATTACAACCTCAACAACAATCATGATGTACATTATTCATTACATTATTGATTGATTGATCAATTGAGTACCTAGGCATGAAAGGAGAAAATAATGATATTGAGATATTCTACAGGAAATAATTGAGGAAATTCCAATCATAGTGGAAATCCGCTTCCTCGATACGTTTGGAGCATTTCATTTATACTCTTGAGAAAGTCAAAGTGAAAAACTACTTTCCATTATGGAATTCAATTATATCTTTCAGTGCTGATAAAATATTTTTCAGAAAATATTGTTGCCAAATCATTTCAGTCAATCGCAATACATACCTACCAGGAAAAATTAGAACAAATATTAGGTTGGCAGGGTGCATAGTAACAATTTCGATTATTGAAGTCGCCATTACTGTAAAACCGTAATCAGATAATTTTCGTAAACTTATAATATATCGCTTTATTTATGGATGAAGAAAGTGATTTTAGTGATACATCTGATATTCCTGCCGATGTGATGGAGTCAGTAAAGAATTTTTTTTTCTTAAAATCATAATTGACAGTCCTCTATAAAGTAACAAAAAAAATATTTTTTTATCAACAATTCCATTGTTTATCAACTCACCAATTTGTTACAAACAAATTTTTAACTCTGTTAGATTTTTACACGCTTTATATTAGCTTCACTTGTATGTTTGTTTGTTTGTAACCGACTCCTTTGGGCGAGATTTTGACCCACTTCCAGACGTCCGAATGATTTGAAATTTGGCAGGTGCACATAATTCCGGTGACAATGCATTTTGTGTGAAGAAAAAACAAAATGGCGGCTCCAAAATGGCGTACGAGTTTTGTGATTATGGTCCGATTCGCTTCAAAGTTGATATCCGAGGGTTTTTGTGGTCGGAGATTATGATTCTTCTGTCAAAATTGGAAAATTCAAGATGGCGGCTCCAAAATGGTGGACGAGTTTTGTGATTATGGTCTGATTCTATTCAAAATTGGTATCTGAAGGTTTTTGTGGTCGTAAATTATCATTCTTCTGTCAAAATTGAAAAATTCGAAATGGCGGCTCCAAAATGGTGGACGAGTTTTGTGATAATGGTCTGATTCTATTCAAAATTGGTATGTGGGGGTTTTTGGGATCGAATATTATGATGCGTTTGTAAAAATTGAAAAATTCAAGATGGCGGCCGAGTTTTGTGATTATGGTCTGATTCTATTCAAAATTGGTATGTGGGGGTTTTTGGGGTCGAATATTATGATTCTTTTGTAAAAATTGGAGAATTCAAGATGGCGGCCGAGTCAAAAGGGATTTTGTGATTATGGTCTGATTCTATTCAACATTGGTATGGAGGGGTTTTTGGGGTCGGAGATTAGGATTACCAAATTTGATAAGATTATTCCATTTTTTAATTTGCAAAAAAATAATAAAAATAATAGTTTTTATAAATAAACCACACTAAAAAGTAGGAAATAAATAGTAGTTTGAAAAAACTAAAAAACATACTTTTATAAAAACCAGACTAAAAAAATTGAAAATAAGAAAAAAAATTATTTTATTCAAAAAAAAGCGTGGGGTGCATGGTATCAATAATAATATAGTACATTACACACCGAGGCGATACCATGCACCCCACGCTTTTTTTTAAATATTTTTTTTTTCTTATTTTCTATTTTTTTGATCTGGTTTTCTATAAAAGCGTGTTTTTTAGTTTTTTCAAACTATTATTTATTTTACTGAAACTTCTAAAATTTACAAAAACAACCATATATAACAAAGTATAGAAAAAAGTTTTTCCCAATTTTTCCCAATTCCAATTCCCAAAGTACAATAAAAAATTTGAATTTTCTTTTTCTATACTTTGTTATATATGATGGTTTTTGTTAATTTCAGAAGTTTCAGAAAAAAAATCAAACAAAGTTAAAAATTTGTTTATAACAAATTGGTAAGTTAATAAACAATGGAATTGTTGATAAAAAAATTTTTATTACCTTATAGAGGACTGTCAATTATGATTTTAGGAAAAAAAATAATTTCTCAACTAATTATTTAAACAATAGAAATATAAAAGAAAGATTATAAACAATTAATTTTTTTTTCCATAAATCATTATATATGGAGTAATAAATAAAAGTTGTGGAAAAAAAAATTCGAAAATATTGAAATAATCAATTTGTTTATAAAAAATTTATAAACAAATGGCGGGAATTTTTACACTTTTGGCACATTTTTCTAGGCGTTATTCCGGATCAAATGAGCTATCACACATAATTTTAAGAGCAGTATCTCTATTTTAGACCATTTTCAACTTGTCGAGTAGACTATAAAGTCCAGACTACTATTCGAAAAAGAATATGATGCATTTGACCTCAGAAAGAAGGTATCAGAACCCGCCATTTTTGCGTATTTGGGAGAGAAATCTAAAACTATGGAGTCGTCAACCCTGTGGTCGAAGTTTTCTATGATGAAATCAACTTTGGCTGTTAACAAGAACATACATATAGGTGATTATCCCAAAGTGGAGGCATTTCTTAGAAGAAAAAGTGGCGGCTAAAAGCCGAAAAAGGCGAACGTTTTCTCGAGAGAAGAGGTAACTAAATGTTTGCTTGATGCTGCGGATGAGAAAATGTTATTGATGAAAGTAGTTATGATTATGGGATTGTCAGGCGCCCGTCACCAGGACGAACTTTCTAAAATGACAATACATGATATTGAGGACAAGGATTCTTATATAATGGTTAAATTGGTTAAATTTTCTGAATCAAGAACGAAAATTCAAAGAACATTTGTCGTTCCAAATAACAATGAACACAAGTACATGTCACTGCGTCCTAAGATAGCATAAGATAGCAGAAAACCCCAGATTTTTTCGGGAAAAATACTTTTCTTACGTGTGTTTGCTTCCTGAACACGAATCCGGAAGAAAAATGCGGCAGTCTCATACCATTCCCGAGTAACAGCACTTAAAAAAAACTAACCTCATTTTCAAGCACCGTTTTCTCGTACAAAAATCAACAATACACCCGGAATCACTTATTTTCGGCACAACTTTGCACAAAATATCGTCGTTTTTATCGAAAAAATCCTTCTTCTTGCAAAGCTGCAAATGAACAATTTTCGTTCCTTTGACACAAGACATTTAGTAATTTTGCCTCATTTTCCATGTTGGCAATAAGTAAAGCACCGCCAACCTTTCGATTTTTTTTTTTTTAATTTTATTTCCTTAAGACAGTTACAAACCATATGGAAAAAGTCAGTTGCTTACATTCAAAATGTTTATATATCTACACACGTAAATTTTAAATAAAATGATACTAAAAAGATAAAATTGATTTTACAGATGACTCCTACGACAAATATTCATACAGTCTATAAAAACACTGTTCTGTCAAAAAGGATTTCAACTTATGTTTGAATAATTGTTTTAAGAAGCATTTTTTCACATTTGAAGAAAGAGCATTGTATATTCTAGGAGCCATATGACTGGGAGATTGGTGAGTTATTTTGAATTTTCCAAATGGAATTGAAAAATCATTCTTTTGTCTCGTGTTGAAATTATGATTTTGTTTGTTCCTCACATATATTTCATCATTATTGTCAAATACTAGCATACTCATCTCTGATATGACTAGACATGGCAATGTTAATATTTTGAGTTTTTTAAATATATCTCTGCATGAATCAGTCTGTGAAAGCCCCGTCAATGCTCGTAAAATTCGTTTTTGTGCAACGAAGATATCTTTCGCTATGGTAGATAAACCCCAAAATATTACACCGTATCGTAGCCTACTCTCAACTTGTGCATAGTAGAGTTGTATCAATTGATCTATATTGAGTACATGCCGCAAATTTCTGAATTGAAAGGCAATCGAATTCAACTTTGAGATTAGGTAATGGGAGTGAGCCTCATTCAAATGTGAGCAATAGTTCCTCCTTCATTTATGTTTGCAATTGTTTTATCTAACCATTTTGAAAATTTTCACATTTGATTGTGAACAAATATTGATTATTTGTTAATCATGAAATTGATCGAATATACTGCTCTGGTACAAGACAGAAATGCATTATTTGCATTTCTGATTAGACTGGGAATATTTATGGAAACGATTCAGTGCCCAAAATGCACAGGAGAAGTTGCCGGTGCTTGACTTATTGCCAACATGAAAAATGAGGCAAAGTAACTAAATGTCTTGTGTCAAAGGAACGAAAATTGTTCATTTGCAACTTTGTAAGAAGGAGGATTTTTTCGATAAAAACGACGATATTTTGTGCAAAGTTGTGCCGAAAATAAGTGATTTAGGGTGTATTGTTTATGCTGGTTGAAAGAAGGATGCATTTTGAGTGATTTTTTTGCGAGAAAACGGTGCTTGAAAACGAGCTTAGTTTTTTTTAAAGTGCTGTAACTCGGGAACGGTATGAGACCGCCGCATTTTTCCGGATTCGTGTTCAGGAGGCAAAAACACGTAGGAAAAGTAATTTTCCCATATTCAGAGTGCATGTGTGATGTAACTCTGGCTATAGTTTCAGAAGATCGTCTGCGTCGCTTTTAGTTGGCTCAGGGGCTGATATTTTGAGACTTAAACATCATGGTGGATGACGATCGTCGACACAAAGCTATGTGAAGCAGTCCGTGGAAGAAAAAGTTAAAATTGGAAACGGTATTGTTAGTGGTGATATCAAGAAAAGTGGAAATGTCGAAGTCGAGAACAATAATACTTGTAACATTATACAAAAAAAGCCATTTGATTAAGTATTACCAAAATCATCGTTTGAAACTGATATATAGAATAACAGCAATTGTACCATCAATATAAATCTTGTAAAAAACTAGTATGGATGGAATTTGATTGTAATATGTTCAATTAAAAACGATTGAAATGATAATTATGGGCATTGTGTATTACCTGTATTCAAACAACGTAGGTCTGTACATTTTTGCACGCCGCCGCGCCGTCGCAATGCAGAAAATTGTTTTTTTGCATTCTGTTAAAAAATAGCCTATGTTTGACATTTGAAAGTCATAAATAATTACACATTCTAGACGTAAGAATTGGAAAAAATATATTTCTCGATAACATTCTTAAAGAAATACGCGGATGACATGATACTATGAATATCATATAATGAAAAAGATGAAACTCCGACCAATTCATATGTATCGTCATAGAAGGAGAAGACTCGAATTTCAATGAACCCTTTCTATATACAAAATCAACGAAAATAGACGATACCACTTCAATCACTACTTGGTATACACTTCAGGCAGATTTCTGCATTATGAACCATTTTACCAAAAACAAAAGACATATTGATTGCCATGTCGCCATGGTGGATAGGTGGTCATCAAGATCACTTATTCGACGTGAACTGTCACAAACACCACCATCAAGTAACGATCAATAAACCCATTTTCTACTACTCCTTACCCTTCCTAGGAAATTTATATACAAACAAAAAATAAATTTGACAAATACATCAAACAAGCATTTAGGTATTATTGATTGAATTAAAAGAAAAAGATCAAGTTTTACATATGTCGAACGTAGTCTGTTATATTCCCTGTGTCGATTGTGAAAAGAAATGTATAGGGCAAACTAGCAGATGCCTCAAAAATGGAATCACCCCACATAAGAGTCAATACACAAACCTGTACTTTAGTCAAACACGTTTCGGAAAATGACACGATTTTTCATATGAAAAATTTAAACAACCACTGTCAGTGAATTCTGAAAATGACATTATCAACACATATCTACTCCACAAGATACCCATAACACATCAACTCAGAATAACTGACGCGTCCCAGCTCCTTCCTAAATAATTATTGGCATCACTATAGGATGTCAATGTTACTGTGAAACATCATTAGAACAAGTGACAGACACGTCTGTCACACGATTATTAGTTTTCAATAATCTCCAGCCAAATAGAGCATTTTTATTTTTTAATAGCAAGTTTTTCACCTACAGTATCTACCTTACAAGAATACAAAAGTGACTGATTTTATATTGTTATGTTAAGCTTTTTTAGAACCTCACATTCCGATTAATTTTATATTTTTATTATTATAGTAACCAATTTCATTGTTAATTCATAGTTGAAGAAAAAATAACGAATCTCGAAAGCTTAAACATAAATTATTCAAGTAATGTTTCTCAGTCCGTTTTATAAACGTGGTACCTATATTCAAAAAACTTTTTATCAAAATTATTATTCGTTTTATTCAACTATGTGTCACTCATTGTCCCTATTGAATTTTCCGTTCTTCCGTTCTATTTTCGGCTTTTTTATATGTTCGTTCCTCTTGCCTATTTTCTGGAGCTTCATATTTTTCTTCATCTTTTCTTTTTTGATTTCCATTGGTTACTGTATTTTTCTCGTTCGTTTTCTCGGCTAGTTTGGTTTGTTTATTACCCATATTTGAATTTCCATCTGTTTTTCTGATTTTTCAGAATTCTCTGACTTTGCTAGACCTTCATTGTTTATATTTTCCTCTTTATTTTTGGAATTTTGTGTGTCTTTATCTATTATATTATATATTTTATTCCGGTATGTCTTAAATTTTTATATTTTTGCGTTAACCTCGACAAGGGCGGATTTTTCATCCTCGGACCCAAAGCAGGCTCTCTAGTATCTGTATTAAGTTTAGTAATTATAGTTTTCAATATATTGAACTGTGTTTCACTGTTGGCATGTTTGGAAATGCAGAAACTCGCTTTTTCTGCCACATCTGGGAAGAAGTAGTATACAATTTCGCAGATTTCACGCAGTTTTTCAGCTTCTGCAACTGTGCAAGAACTATCACTGTTTTCGTTGTACACTTACCTACTTATTAAACTGTTTTTATCTACTTCACTTGTCTTCCCTCGTTTTAAAACGTTTTTTCTGGATGTTCTACCATCAGGTATTTCTTTGTGGCATTTTGTTTTCACTTGTTTCACTTTTGTGTTACACTTGGCGCTTCCCCCGCTAAATTCCCCCATCGGAGGTGATTCAATATATTGTTTTGCTCAATTAGCCGTGTTTTGTGTTTTTTTTGTCCCTTCACTGTTTCAAGATGAAATCATTGTCACTTTCACAGATTTTTTGATTTTCTAACCTCACTTTACCCCTCGCGCGATGCTGGACTAGAATCGCAATAGGATTTACTATCGCAGAGCACACTCTAAATCGAAAAACAACGTCCACTCGTCTCCGGTATGGAGATATTGTGTGATCCTAACCTCACTTTTTGTGGTCCATAAAAAAAAGAACAAACAGACAGACAAGAAAACGAGTTAATATTGTTTTGTCATCCAGTTCCGAGCTATATCTGAAGTTTCAAGTCTCTAGCTCATCGGGAAGTTAGTTTAAAATCGATTGCAAGATTTGTACAAGACAAAGAGTATTTTCTTTCTGCGCTTATGAGAGATCAAAATTAGCCCGATTGGTGGAGATGACTAGAATCTATCTGTCCCACTGTTGTTAAAATGACCAGAAATTTTAAGCATACCAGTCAGAAAGCCTGATTGACTATCAGAATCGCAGAATCTCGATCATTCTAAGGCATCAATTCGTGGACTATATTTTCGCTAAACTAGAAATTATAATCCTCTTCTACACAGTTATAATTTTGGAGAATAGTTTTTGTTTTATGGTTTTCGAAGAAAGTATATTCTATAGCTTTGCTATCAGAAAAATATTATCAGAACAGAAATATTTCAATTGAATTTAAGGTGTTGAATGATATTGTTTTCTCAGTCTGGATATTCCCAATTAGACTGTATAAGTGTTGTCTAGATCGACTTCCAGTACCTGAACAAGATCTAAATTAGCTCCTGTGCGACGTCATTGAAAGAGAATTGATGAAAAAAAACATTAAACATATAAATATACTAACCAGGATGTTTGAATTCATACTTCATCGGATCCAAATTCTTTTCTTCGCAGACCTTCTTCATGATGTCTTCCAACAAAACATGCCTGCTGACTCTAGTCACGTACAGCTGGTTCCTGGGTAAATGCACTTTCAGTCTGAAAGTGCTCTCGAACGGCTGGTGACCTGGTGGTACGTTCTTCGGCACGGGTAACGACCTCGACTTCGGTATGACTTTGACGTGTTGAGTGTCTAAAGTGCCGATGGGGGTGTTTGGTTTGTAAGGGAGGATCTTGTCGCTATGGTCGGACGATGGGGCCATTCCCAGAGCCTGAAGGGTGTAGTTGGATAGTTGAAGGTGGTGGTTGGTGGTGATATGGACGAGGAGGTCCATCATTGGTGTACTGAAATGGACAGAATATATTACTATTTTTGGGACAGGATTGCGTTTGATAAATTAACATTCACTATCATGTTTAGAGCTCGACTTCGGTTATATCCACTTCTCGCAAACAACCATCAACAGTTTTTGTAATATTATAATTCAGTACAAATCCACCAATTGAAATTTTTACCCATTTGATGAAATTGGGATTTGGTATGCACACATGGTTTGTAGGACAATGAGATTTGAAAGTTATCTGATTTACGATCTACTGGTATGGAAAGAAGCATCTTGAGATCATTCAAAGCGTTTTCTTAAAATAATCGTTCCTAAAATTTTAAGTATTCAAATGATCAATCGTACGAAGAAGCAGAAATATTAGACTTGGGACCGCTTCATTCCAAAAACAACAATATAAGGCAACATATTTGCAAAAATGAATATGTAAAACTAACACATACCCACAACAGTAGGAGACACAACCGATTTCAGTGTCTTCGGCTGCACCGATTTGGCTATTATTCGTAATACTCTGAGGAAAGTTATTATATATAGAAAAACTGGAATAGTTGCCAGAAAATTGAGAAATACGGGAAATTGCTTTTTTCTATGGGATTTTGTATTAATTCAATACCATAACTTACGATTCGAACGATGGTTGTGCGTAATATTTTTTTTTTTTGATTGTTTGTTATGATCCTAGAAAAGTTTTCAGGAAAAAAAATCGAGACAATTACAAAAAGCTTAATTTTGGTATGCACTCTCGATAGGAACAACATCTTTTGTTGATTCTTGTTTTGTTTTTTTTTGTTTTTCCATGGAGAAGGTTAGAATGCTATCCATTTTACTTTAACTCGCCACTAGAAATAGGAATAAAGAAATAACGGGATAACATGAGGCGAGCAGAGTGAGGCATAACCCAGATGAAACAACAGAAAAAACATAGGAAAAAACAAATTCTATGTGGACGAAAGGTATCAGTCAAAAAAATTTAGGGAATACAGAAATTTGTCGTGGCAGCTAGTTATGAATATAATAGTTTCTAATGTGAAAATTGCTTTTTTCTTTGTGTAAAGAGTGAAAATACTTCCAATTTCTACTACTAAGAGCTGTTTTTTTTTCAGAATAGTTTTCTATTTAGTCGAAAGTGAAATATTGAACTAACTCACTTTTCATTACACGTTTTTAATTTATTTGATGTCTAATATAGTTATTGAAACGTTCGTATTGTTCGGTATGTTCATTCGTTTATAAATTTTCTTTGTAATTCTTGTCATGTACAAAATTGATCCCCTTTATATTTATACGTACCTACCTTATGTATTTCATATTTTAAATTCAGTTCAGTACGAATTTGAAATTGGTTCACATATGTGACCATCCCACTAACAAATGAAAACTTCTATGAGATATTTGTGTCTTTATATTGCTATAAAGTATAGATTCCAAATTGTTTTGCCAAAAAATCATTCTGCAAAATAAACCTTATTGTTTCTCAAGATTGTAGACAATTTTTGTGATTTGTGTATTTGAAATTGCTAACAGGGAAAAATGGATGACGAGTTTGATGATCCATGGTCAGTATCTATTCATATTCATTTTTTAATTAATAATGAGTTTTTGGTACAAATCCAACAACGAAAGCTTGTAACACCGTACCCTTTGCCAAATAATGGGAAGTTTTGAAGGAAACCAATTTAAGCATTACTTACCAACGTTATCAAAATACAACGAAAACCTGACCAGAATTGGAATAAAAAGTGGATTATCTAATGGCTTCAAAGCGACTGAAGATTTTAAACAGGGATGTTGTCTAACTCCAGTACTATATAACAGATACATATTCGAAGCTCTCAGACAATGGAAGAAGGCGGACTGCAAGTGTTTATAAAAACCCCTGGGACTTAGATCCAGAAGACAGGACGAATACAGATAGAATAGCTAATTCAGTGTTGTGGCAGAAGAATATAAGACCGGAAACAAAAAATAATAATAGTATATTGAACCCGGAAAGATCTGGACTAGATAGAGCACGTAGGAAAGAAGGATGAAAGTAAACGAGACAATTATAGAAAACATATGAGAATAACAAATAAACTGGTTCGAACATGTGAAACGTATTTCCAAAAAGTTATTAGAATGGGTACCACCAGAAAGAAGAAATCCGAGAAGACTACCAACAACGTGGATACAGGAATTTTCAAAAGAAATGACAACAAGAACCATTACTTAGTCTGTCGAATGGAAATCCAAAGGGTGAACAAAGCGATTCCCTAAATAGGCAGAAAATAAAATGGCGAACTCTTCCGTGCTGAAAAAACTCGTCGCCAGCGCTTGGTGTAACATAACTGATATGATCGATCATCACATATGTTTTAGTGAATTAAAGTCGTGGGTACGTTTTTCATTCAATGTTGTTATGCGACTAAAACTAAAAAGTCACTTCCAACACTTTTGCTGTCAGTGCCTACTCTGATGTGGTTGATGTAATTCGTGTTACATCAAGATTTTGTTTTATTTTCTTACCCTTTCGGATGAGAAGATGAAAATTGTGCATGGATTTTTCGGATAAAAAATCAAGAAATTCGTAAAAATTCAACAATTTGATATGGAGGATATGTTTTGTAATTTATGGTCAGATTCATATCGGAATTGTTCCTCCACGAATTCAAAAGGCGCGAGATGTATCTGGTAGCTCGAACTCAACTCCGGATTCATCATTATTTCTATGAAAACAAGTTTAGAATCTTAAAATACCTACTAAAATGTTTTCGTCTATTCCAGCTCTTTTCCTTGTAGGCTCATTCAATTCAGTAATTTCATCCGATTCATTTTCGGCTAAGATATGTCTCCATGTCGGCTGTTGATCACCAACAAAATATTATCAATATGCAAGAGATGTATATCCCTTTGTGGTCATGTGGTCCCGAAGTGAAACCACAAATTAACTATTTATTTCATAGTGTACCAGAGAGCGCCAACTGGAACCACATCCTCACAGTAGTTACACAGTCCGCCCTCTATCAACCATGGCATGAGCTGCCGTCTTAAGCCGGTGTTTCACGGCGCGAGACTTGACGAGCTCGGCTTGGGGATTGACGAGTCTCGCGTCATGAGACCGGTCGACTAGCGTAGGATCGAGACTTGGCAAGCCTAAGCTCGAGATGGCTCGACCGGTCCCATGAAATGTCGGTAGTTCTACAATCATCAAAGGCGCATGGCTCGACCAGCTGGCTCGTATTGTATGACTTGTTGAGCAGTCTCACTGCGCAAGGGTGCCTGTCGACAGTGTCAGCTACGACGGGGGAGTATTGTGTTAACATAAAGTGAAATTCAGAAGCAATAATAGAATTGATAGATTTATATTGGACCCAATCACAAAAAATGATATATAATAATACGCTGCTGCACATGCTATGCATTGTAAGCTGAATAACTACTGCACTGACCAATACCTGCCTTCCATGGCTCGTGTACCATTCTAAAGTCACTGATAGACAACGGGCCAGTCAAATTATACTAGTGACTAGTTACTTGTTTATTTTTCATAACAGTGTGAAGCCAATCATGGCAGGTGAGTTTTTCGTTTATCCGGCAAACATAAGTATTGGTTTGGGTGTATTACAGAGAAGTTTTGATTTCGTTGTACTTGACTGTTAATTCCCTTGTTTTCAACAGTGTGGTTCCACATGGGAGCCACTAGGAACATGGCCTTCTAACCTAACGTCTACTGATTTACTTGTATGTGTTTTAGCTGAGAACAAGTGGGCACTGAGTGAACTGGAGAGTCTTGGAAGTGATGAATTGTTCGATATTATAGACTTCATACCATCTGATCGGGAATCAGATGCAGATTCGGATAATGATGAACCTTCAAATATCCAGCCTATGGATGATGAAATGATTTTGAATCCTGATAATTTCTTGGAATCAGACATGTTAGACGAAGATTCAGATGACGGGCAATGGACGATGAAATGGTTTTGGTTGGTAATTATGTTGCAGAAAATGTGATTGGAAAGGAAATAGAATGGGATTCTGAAGATAATTTGCCTTAATCAGCTCTCTGTAATCTCAACAATAATAATAGTGCCAAGGGCCGGCAAGGAAAGAATAAATTCGAAACTTAGAAAACTTCGAAGACAATCAAGTGGTCGAATAATTTGCAGAAGTATGTTGCCCCTTCTCTATTTGTTGACAAGGTTGGTCCAGATGTGCCAGATGAAATTGAGAATCCATTAGATATGTTTATATTGTTATTGTGTGAAAAATCATTGAATGCCCTGGTGTTTCAGACCATCTCATATGCAACACAAAAAACAAAGCTGGAGAAAATTAAATGTTTTCTGGGAATGAAAATAATGATGGGAATTGAAAAATTACCAAGCTACAAGAATTACTGGTCTTCGAGAACTGAGCTACGAGATGATTTTATTTCATCCAGTTTGTCCAGAAATCGTTTCAGTTGGCTTCTTGCGTATCTACCCTTGAATGACAATAGTGTTGAACCTAGAAAAGGTGAGGAAGAATATGACAAACTATATAAATTACGAACTTTCTGAAAATTTTGATGAATACTACAAACCTAGTAAATATCAATCAGTGGATGAGTCAATGATAAGATTCAAAGGCAGAAGTTCATTGCGCCAATACATGCCCAAGAAGCCAATAAAAAGAGGCTACAAATTATGGGTTAGAGCTAACGAGTATGGATTCATATCCCAGTTTCAAATCTATACAGGTATTATATTTCATGGTATGAATTTATTGTGTTTTTATAGTGTTCAATTCCATTTCTAGGCAAGGCGAAATACTCTACCGAAACAAACTTGGGTGCGAGGGTAAGTACAGATCTGACCAATACTTTGTATGGAAAATCTCATGAGGTTTATATGGATAACTTCTTCACTCCATAAATGTTGCTGAAGATATATGGATGTGGAACCATCAAACAAAATGCAAAATTCCAGCCTTAGGGCCTTCCAGAGGATGAAAATATGCAAAGAGGTGATTTTGAGGAAAAATTAGAGATGACCACTTAGTGTCAAATAGATGGACAACAAAGAGACTATGACAAACATATGGGCTATTTCGACAAGTGGTGGCATCGTATCTTCTGGCATTTCATCGAAATGACGTTGGACAATGCATTCATAATTTTCGAAGAAAGATCTAGAGATGCTGGCAAATCTTTCGAAATAAAACAATTTCGCTTATAGGGGCAGACCCTGAAATACCACAGAGAGGCCGAAGGAGTGCAGAAACAATCCAAAATAAATTCGAGGTATGTGCCGATAGAGATAAGGACTGATGAAGTCGCTCATATGCCACTGCATGGCAACAAAGTAAGGTGTGGCCACTGTAGTACGAGGCAGAAGCCACACAGGACAAGGTGGCATTGCATCTCCTGCAGGTATATCTCTCATTGATAATGTAAACTGTTTCAGAAATGTCCACAAAAAATGAGGATCTCATAGAGGCAGACCCTGAAATACCACATAGGGGCAGAAGGACTGCAGAAACGGTCTAGAATCAATTCGTGGTGCATGTTTCGATAGAGAGAAGGACTGATAAAGCCGTTCATATGCCACTGCATGGCAACAAAGTAAGGTGTGGCCACTGTAGTACGAGGCAGAAGCCACACAAGACAAGTTGGCATTGCATCTCCTGCAAGTAAATCTCTCACTGATGATGTAAACTGTTTCAGAAATGTCCACAAAAAATAAAGATCTCATAGAGGCAGACCCTGAAATACCACAGAGGGACAGAAGGAGTGCAGAAACGGTCCAAAATAAATTCGAGGAGCATTAGCCGATAGAGAGAAGGACTGATGAAGCCGCTCATATGCCACTGCATGGCAACAAAGTAAGGTGTGCTGTAGTACGAGGCAGAATCCACACAGGACAAGGTGGCATTGCATCTCCTGCAAGTATATCTCTCACTGATAATGTAAACTGTTTCAGAAATGTCCACAAAAAATAAAGATCTCATGGAGGCAGACCCTGAAATACCACAGAGGGGCAGAAGGAGTGCAGAAACGATCTAGAATTGATTCGTGGTGCATGTTTCGATAGAGAGAAGGACTGATAAAGCCGTTCATATGCCACTGCATGGCAACAAAGTAAGGTGCGCCTTCTGTAGTACGAGGTAGAAGCCGCAAAGGACAAGGTGGCATTGCACCTCCTGCAATGTTGGTCTCCACAAAAAATTAATGAAAATATGAAATATCACAATGTATTTTAATTCCCAGTGGTTCCATAATGGAACCAAATGTATTTTCAAAGACTCCAATAGTTTTCAAATTCTCCTACTTTCAAATTGTGAGATTTTATGACTTGTATACTCCCCTAGTAGAAAAATCTCATTCAATAAAAAATATGTAAAAGAAAAATTAGGACCGCAAAGGGATAGATCACGCAAAAAACTTCAGAATATAAATTACTGCAACCAACCATACATAGTCATGTATGTATTGTTGTCTATGTCGTATAGTAGATATACACGATTACTGCAGCAAATCCACAAGCAAGATAATTGGATATATCTCCGTTTCTCGCACTACGGGCATGATTTTGAATGTAGGATATATTCCCGCAGGGAAAGGTCTAGAGAAGTTTCGATTAGAACATACGATACGAACATAATCTTTCATCGAGCAATAATTTGAAAAAAAAACAAGTAATCGATAGTTGCTTCAGGTTGTACAAACATCGATGGGAGACAGAAGGAAAAACCTCAAATGTTCAGTTTAATAATTCGAGTAAATCTAGTTCATTGCATCTTATTTCATGTAATATTGAGGGGGATAATATACATAAAACAAATATTTCCCATGTGTTGTTGACACATAAAAATGTAAAGTAAACTAAAATACTTCACTAATTTCAATGAAGAATTAAATATAATTGAACAAATTGCAGCCAGTAACGGTTATGTCAAGTTTAGTGACAGCATTATATCGAAACAACTCTATAAAAAGGCAATTCAGGAAGTTTATCCAACCGATTCAGATACAAAGTAAAATTTCAGGCCTATTACTCATTTTGGCAAACCTTCCGAGAAAATTTCTAATAATTTAAGCCATTAAGATATTATATTGCTTACAGAACAAATAATACTTGAAAATTTATTGAAAACAAAAAAGATCAAATTGAAAAGTCAAATTTGGAGTATATAAACTAACTTGTGGTACTTTTCCAAGTTTTCACATAGGACAAACAGGTAGAACTTTCAAGCAACGCATATCTGAGCATAGAAACAGTTTTATTAAGGGGAAATCTAATTCAACTTTCGCTAACCATCTCCTGACTGAAAAGCATTGCTTTGATAATGACTCTGAACTCTTGCCTGTGGAATAGGAAGGTCAAAAACTCAATCTGGAAATCTTAGAGGTTAACAAAGAGAAGAATTCACAATACTGATTTATTAAATGATCAGATTAATTTGAATAATTCGCACCATTTTCTAGAAATTGAATAATCTTTCGTCCAATGAATTACCCATAATCCAATTTAATACCTGCTCCTGTTATTTAAATGAAACCCCAGTAATGAAGAATGTCACTGGGTCTGTCAAATGACTTGAAACTTTATGACCGTGTAGCCTGAATGTTTAGAAATACACCTGTTTTTGTTTCATTTCAATCAAGCGAGTAGTGTTGAAGTTACGACAGTTTAAGTTTCCGTTCTATTCAAAGATTTCGGGCGAGCGCGCCATGCTCGCGTGACGTCATTTCACAACGCGACGTTCTCACCGTACACTCAATCATTGCTTTGCTATCGGATGTTCGACCACAATAACGTTTTTAACTCAAGTGTTCATTTGAATCAGTGTCACAATAGTGTTATAAGTATAATATTAGACATGGATGATGGTTTTGAGAAAGGACAATCTGATAACTTGCCTGAAATAGACGGGTTAATGGTTGCCCACTATTTTTCAAATAACTCCGATTTCTTGGCCGTTGAGATGCGAGGAGTAAAAATGCAAAAGTAAGTATTATTTAATAACATTTTACATTTTATCATAAATCTTTTGATCCCTATAAGTACATATTTCTCATTACTAGTGTTTTATAAATGTACGTAATACGTCATATTGATACTATGAACATCTTACTTGACATTGAGTTCCCGAGAAGGAAGAATGCGTAGGTATTTGTAACATGGTGGGACTTATTAAAAACAATACTGTGTTATTGTACCTACATAGTTTGGATCATGACTAACATTTTGTATTTTTTTAATATATAATGTAACAAAAAATTTCACTTAGTAAACCTAACCTGAACATTATGTACCAGAGGTACAAAACTTTTTAAAATTTGAACCCATGAAATATTTTTTCATAAGTAGGTTATTATTAGGATGCACGCGACTACACCTATTAAATATTATTAAGGTAGTACCGCCACGAGACAGTTGAATTAGGAAATTATTAAAATACGGCATACGTATTGTTTAACATGTGAACAACGCCACTATGAAATTTTAACAAGTTTCACCATCCCGAACCCGAGATATATATAATTGAAGTTGACTCAATTAACACGTAACATATGGACATGCATAGGCAAACAGCACATTATTAATTCTACCGTTAGTACTAAAATTAAGAAGTTTATGAAAAACGAGGAGGAGCTAGAGCAAGATATCACAGATATTATGAAAAATAAAACAAAGTGATTGACCATTTAGTTTGACAGATATTATTAAAACTACTCTCGTTATTAAAAAAGTCCACGGGGAAGCGCACAGCCGAAAGGGGGGGTCGTAGAGAAATGCGGATTGTGCCAGGGGACTTTTTAAAGAAGGACGGGGGACCATTTGAGGGCTTGAACACGAGAAAAAAATTAGTTCAAAAAGAGTACTACAAAAAAGTCCATTGAAGTTTTATCGAAAAACGATCATTTCTTCCCATGACGTATGATTTCTAGTGAGGGGGGGACCGAGCCTGAATTTTTTTTCGCTGAGCTTTTCAGGGACATTAATTTTTTGAGTTGTCAACTTTCTAAAACGGAGATTGTGGGGGGGGGCGGGCAAGTGCCCCCCTTCAAAAACAAGTCTTTTGAAATTTTTTGATTCCGGCGAAAATAGTTTCCTAATTCAACTGTCCCGTGGCGGAACTACCTTGAGCTACGATGAAAAACCTCTCACATTAATTTCCTCTTTCATGTGATCGTGGATAAGTGCATTTTTATGTATTTTATTTTTCATATTTTATATCAGCTTACGTTTATTTTATTTTCGATCGGCTAGAAACAGCTTCGGCGACGACGCTATTGGATATGCAAAAGTGAAAAGAGATATTCGTACAGTCAAATGCCGAATCACCCCAGAACATCATGATTTGCATCCATTTCTTTCGACTTTTGGGTTCGAAAGCAACAATAAAAAACAACTTTTCGGGTGCATTAGTAGTTTTATTTAAACACTTTGGCACAATACAAAATTTTCTAGTTTCTGGATTCGACATTTTTATTAATTTTCGACGCAAACTTCATAGACACAGTTCGGAAGCAGAGCACGCACTGACCGACCGTTGTACAGTGACGTCACAGCGGCCAATGGCTCCGCGTCGTCGCACGCCTGCTAAACAATTGAATATCTCGGTAACTATAAGACGTATCAAAAAAATATTTTCACGGTATTTTTTCATTTTTGATAGAGTGTACTGTAAAGTAAAAATAAAAAGTTGGTGATATTCTTCATTGTAATTTAGTTTATCTCCACTTGGAAAATCTATAGTATGGCGAAACGCGGGTAGTGGGTTTTGGAAACCAATTTTTTATGAAAATCGTAGTGAAGTGTTTTTAGTTTACTTCAATTATGTATTTTCATCATGTATCGGCCGCGCCTAGGCAGAAGATGAAAATGTAATGGTGTTATGGAAAATAATTGGTTTTCTCGCTATTCAGTTAACAGAATAACGACGAATGGAGCTTTTTATTTTTCAAGACAACCTGTTATATTCATCTTATCTTCCCTTTTGTGAAGATCTTGGAAAACTTACCTCCTCTCGACAGACATCTTGACAGTCCTGCCGGTCGGAAGGTGCACCGCGAGGTCCATGGCCCCTGCCAGCATGTCCGGCGGCGTGTCCTCGGTAATCTGCAACATGGTCACGGCGCCACCGTCGGACCTGCAAAGAAAAGCAAATGGTCATTATTCACGCCGTTCTCGTAACGACAAACTGATTTATTATTTATCGAAGTGTCCTTAAGTGCGGACGGCGCGACATACATAATGGATAAGGAATCGCTTGTTATGTGAAGGTGAGTTTTAATAAAGGCTACGTGAGGTGAGGGCTGCCTAGGCACAGGTAGACCTAGGACCAGTACCTTAAGGCTATGGAAAAGAAACTTCAAAATTATTATACGGATGCTGCTGAATTAGTGTATATAGGGCGATTCAAAAATACTTTGACAAACTTCAGGAGGTGATTCCTCACAATATTCTAATATGAATAAATATATGCCCGGAAACGCTTCGTTTCCAAGATACAGGGTGTTGAAGTTTTATTTTTATTTTCATTTTTTTTAAATAACTTTCGAAATACTGACCTCAATTGAACGAAAATTGGTATTGGGAGGATTTTTGAGGTGTCAAATTCGAACCTGATGTTATTATTGCTCTTACTCGTAGGGGGCGCCATCTACACGTCTTTTCCTTTTTTGAAGATTCATAACTTTTTTTAGCATCCTTCTAGCACATTTCTCAGTAGAAAAATCAATTTCTCCTATCATATATACGTAAAAAAGCTACCCCTGTTACGAGTCGCTATAAGCAACCGTTTTCTAGATATTTGGACTTGTTAATTTCAAGTCGATAATTTGATAATCGATGCGTGTTGAAGTTATTACCATTATTTTGCATTTTTCACAAGAATGCTCAGGAAATGAATTTGACGTTCAAGTGAGTAGTTTTGGTGATTACATATTATGTGACAGTTAAACGTTTTGTTGTTTTGTTGAAGTTTCTGTAAGTTTTAAAACATTACTTTTGAAAAAAAGGATTATGTAAACAATAATGCTCATTTAGCCGATATGCATTTCGTGTATGGCCTTGCAGATGGCAATGCGCGAGAAGCAAAACTTATTAACCAGGATCGATTTTCTAATCGGGTACTGCCTTCAGCTCCAACATTTACCAGTCTCCACCGTCGTTTGGCAGAAATAGGTAGATTTAAGAGGGCAGCTGATATCAGTGGAAGACCATGAGCAGTCCGAACCCCAGAATTGGAAGAAGCTGTTTTGAACGCTCTCGAGGAGAATCCAGAAACAAGTACAAGAATAATTGCTGAAGCTCTCAATTCTACTCAGTCCACAGTTTGGAGAATTATCCACGATCAACAATTTTATCCATACCATATTCAAAGGGTACAAGCTCTTTTGCCACGAGACTTTCCCCAGCGCATGTGTCAGTGGTTTTTGAGAAAATTGGCTGAAAATCCTCAATTTTCAAGATATGTACTCTTCTCGGACGAAGCAAACTTCTACCGAAATGCTATCACAAACTTTCATAACAACCATTGTTTGGGCTCTGGAAAATCCGCACACAGTTAGTGGAAGACATTATTACTATCAATTTTCTGTAAATGTATAGGCGGCAATAATTGATAATCACTTGATAGGTCCTTCCTTTTTTCCGTTCCGACTGAATGGCGCAACTAACATAGACTTTTTAGAAAATTTATCGCCGGGACTACTTCAGAATGTTACATTAGAAATTCGTATCCGCATGTGGTTTATGCATGATGGGGCTCCGGCCCATTTGAGTGTTGTAGCCAGGGAATTCCTTAACACTGTCTATCCAAATCGATGGATCGGTAGGGGTGTGGAAGAACCTAACCAGGCGTGGGCATTAAGCTCTCCAGATCTGAACCGGCTAGATTTTTATTTTTGGGGACATTTGAAGTCGCTAGTTCATTAAACTCGAGTAGCGAATGAGAAAGATCTAAGAAAGCGAATAGTAGACTGCTGTGAAACAATAAGAAACACACCAATAATTTTTGAGCGGACGAGATTCAATGACTAGAAGACCCGAATGCCTGTATCTTCGCTGAAGGTGGACACTTTAAACAATTTATTTGAATACAATTTAGTCTCCTTTATTTTATGTTATTTTACATATTCAAAATTTCTTGAAATAAAATGTTGATATTTCTTGCAAATTTTATTAAAACAAAAACAGATTTAGCACCCTTGATACAGAAATAACTATTTCAAACGAGTAAAAATAAATAGACCAAAAAACCAAAACTACTTACTTAAACGTCAAATTCATTCCCTAAGCATTCGCGTGAAAAATGCAAAATAATGGTAATAATTTCAACACGCATCGATTATCAACTAATCGACTTGAAATTTTTAAGTCCAATTATCTAGAAAACGGTTGCTTATAGCGACTTGTAATGAGGGTAGCTTGATTTTGTTTAATGAAAAATGTGCTAAATGTACGCTCAAAAAAGTTATAAATCTTCAAAAAAGAAAAAGACGTGTAGGTGGCGCTCCCTACGAGTAAGAGCAATAATAACATTAGATTCGAATTCGACACCGAAAGTATATCGAAAGTTATTTAAAAATACGAAAATAAAAATAAAACTTAAACGAAGCGTTTCCGGACATATATTTATTTGGACAATTCATATTAGAATATTGTGAGGAATCACCTCCTGAAGTTTGTCAAAGTACTTCTGATTTTTTTCTCCAAATATCTATAACTCGGCGGCATTTCATGCTATCATATCGTAACCCGTACAATCTTACAGGTGCAGATTACAGCTACGTCGCGATAGGACTTTTGTAGAGCATGTAATCCTGAGTAAATTGCGGTTTGGTACGATATGATAGCATGAAATACCGCTGAGATGTAGATATTTGGAGAAAAAAAAACGTTCACGTGTATTTCGAATGGGAAATCTTTCCACGCACTGGGAAAGTACTTAATGTTAATATTGAGGGCTCAAATTTTCAAGGATTTTTACATTTACAACAAAATTTCCGGTTGGGAGCAAAGAACAAAAAAAATAGTCTTGAAAAACACCCTAAAAGTGTATGTTCCACGTCATCAACAACAATATAAGCATTGACTGGACTCTTTCCTCTCAAATAAATATTTTCTACACACATGCCCTGAGAGTGCTTGTTTCAGGAAGTAGCTGACTTCCCCGTAAGTTTTGTAAACCCATCTTCAGGTCCAGCGCCCATGGCCCTCCAGATTCCATTTATTTTGCAAGCTTTTCTTGGAACTCTCTTGCATAGTTCATACCTCTTTAATTTGTAGCTCTATGTATTCCAGAGATGACTCCCACCCCTTTCCTCGACTTTGTTCTACAGGAACTGCAACCCCTGTTCCACATCTGCCGTTGTATTCTGGACAATCCCAGTATGAGTTTTTTTATTTTCATTGCCATGTTGGTGCTGCGTACAACAGCTGTGAATGGACAATACGAGCAATTCTTTTTTTCGATGCTTCAGACATGGTCTCTTCACCGAACTCAATTTCTTGTTCATGTATTCTGCAAAAGTCAACGTGGTATCCAGCCATACCCCCAAGTATTTTATTGCTTTATCGGGCTTGACCATCCTCCCTTGGACGAAGAAGTGGATGGGGCCTATTCATCTCTTTCTCTAAAGAATACTGCTTCTGTTTTCTGTAGAGACAATGGAATTCCTTCCCATCCAAATTGTCACCCGTTATAGACCCGTCTTTGCAATAGTCACCAGTCTCTTAAGTTTCGACAGTCACCACCATAATCTCATTATCTGCGGAATCAATCAGCGTTATGCTTTCTTTCTGGTTGTTCCTTTCATACATGATGTATCTCAGAGTCGGACCAAGGACTGATTCCTGCGGGACCCCACTACCTACTTCCACGCTCTTGGGTCTTCTGCCTCTAGAATAATTACTCTTCCGTACAGGTATCATATCCATATTATTGATGCCCTTCATTTTCTCCAGAACTAGCTACCATAATGCGCTGTAGGAGGAATTGTTGGCATCTAGCTACACATAGTCGTCGATCGCATCTTCAGTCTGCTGACCTTTCCTGAAGCCAAACTGTCTATGAGACAAATCTCCAGATGTTGAGGTTTTTCATTGAGTCTTATAATGTTAATGTGTTTGTACAGTTTTCCCTCCACATCTGGTTAGCATATTGGACTAACAGATGTGCGGTTGTGTAATGGTTTGTTTTCGTTCCTCAGAAACACTAACCTTGCACATTGCCATGGCTATTTGTTTGTTCTCATCGACAAGGCATTGTATACTGCCAAAACATGTTTTGCTCGTTCCATTGCTATCAATTTCATGATTTCTGGCGCTATTTGCTTGGGTTCTGGTGTCTAGTTGTTCTTGAGCTTTATGCAGGCAACTTTATCCATCTATCTATGTATAATAATATAATAATAGTTATTGAATGTTATTTGGAGGCAACAAGATAATGTCAGTACTAATGCAAGAATGTGAAACAAATATATTTTGATTTCTTCTCCTATGGGAGTTGTGGAAGCAATTATCGAAATCGGTCGAGTAATTTCGAAGATTCACATGCATACCAGAATTGAATCAACACCGTCTTTAAATCCGGTCTAGAAATGAATGTGGGCTGTCGTTCCCCCACTTTCGATGAACAGAAATTCAAAATCGTGTTAGGGAAGGCACTTCGTGTATCAGTGACTTAAAACAATTACATTACGAAAACCATCATCAAATTTCAGAATTTTTCATGGGGGTATTTCGAAGATTCCTAGAGAAATAATAATGATTGTTTATTTGTCGAAGTGTCTGATGTACAACGTGCATAATGAAAAAGGAATTGTTTGTTACGTGGAGGTCAACAAAAACGAACGTGGATTGGTTTACAATTCGTTCAAATTATTGTGGTTTCGGTGAGATATACGTGAGGTGAAGACTTATTGATATGTCCAAAATAACCATTGTTGTCGACGAATATCTTGTAAGGTTATTTCAGACAACGGCAGATGAGAATACCTATTTGTAATGCAAAGAAATGAAAGTCGCACTTCTCAAATTTTATTTTCAATCTCTCACTGAGTTCATTTTATATCAGAGTCTATTTTTGTTATTGACATTGAAAACCAGTGCATGACTCTCTGGGTTACTGTTCACTTTTACAGCCTAATAAGTTTCCCAGTCTTGAGGCGGAATCCTTTGAGCAGCAGAGGCGGAGATAACTAATTTGATTTGGACATTTAAATATTTAAAAAATAAGTTAAAATAAAAAAAAAATGCCATAAACAAGGAAGCATGTATTAATAGGCAATCGGATCATCATAATTTCATTTTGCCATGGTCGATAAAAATCCATATTTTCCAACAAAACACATCACAACTATAGAATATTTTGAAACCTATTTCGATCCCAGACCAGAGACGCTACTGGCTTTAATATATTCAGACCTCCTGAAACACGTATATAACTGGTGATTCAATAGTCTCAACGTAAAGACACACCTACAAGCATTATCACTGGCTTGCGGTCCGTTTCAATTGGCTGCTGAAGAACTAGACAATCACGTTGACTATCGGCTCTTTTGATCTTCCCTTCGCCGACGGAGAATGTTTACGAGTAGTACACATTATTTTTCGTTCCGTTTCTTCGCATATACGCTCGTGTTAGCGAAGTGAGTTTTTGATTTGCTCCCTATAGAAGCAGCTTCTGCAATTGAAAATGGTTAAACTAAAATAATTCCATTGCCATTTGGATTTATCTAAGTCGCAGAATGATTTTATGTATGTCTGATAATGAATAACTTAATGTAACTCGGTCCGAATAGAGCAACAGATTCATGGGCAGTTTCGAAAGGACGATCAGACTATTTGGCCTACAAGTATATTTGTTCTTATTATAGTGAGAAGGAAATTGGGGCATTGCAGACACATTTTTTAATTCTAGAAAAAAAAACATCTTCGAGCAGGAATCGAACCCGCGATTGCTAGTATCATGCTCTACCAACTGAGCTATCGAAAACACAGAGTTAACATCTGCATTTCGCGATACCGTTTTTGTCCAGAATTTAATGCGAGTTGTTTTATTTTATTATTTCCACAATCAGACATCAGAACAAAATATTTTTGACTATTTTCGAATCCTTTAGCTAGTTGCTCATTGAATTTGATTCAATATGTTCATAAATAAGTACCTATATAAATATTTCAAAAGTCCGGCTATGTATTCTACCTTTTTCCCATTTGACTCTTTTACCTTACTTTCTTTACCTTAGCTAACTCAATCGGTACGCCTATGGAATCTCAGGAATAAGTTCAACTGTAGAGCCCTCTGGTAGTGTTCTTGATGTCAGTTTCAGAAAAATGGCACACTGTTATGATCAATTATTCAAAATAGGTCAGAAATTCATCAAAATAATAATGTCCTTTATTCAGGACCTATCCTGCGATAATTAACCTAAATTAGTGTTTCATAGCAAAATATACATGAAAAGTGCAATTATGTGATAATAAAAAAAAAAGGTGAAATGTAACCTATTTTTGTAGGTTATGTTGATTTCAGTGAAATAGTTAGTCTATATATCAATTCATGGAAGTTTTTCATCGAAGGAGTTCCTAAAAGGTTTATTTTTAAAATGCACTGAGTTTTGTAACTTTTATGGTTTTAATGTACCTCTGGTTTTTTTAAATGCAAATGATCAGTGTCTTGGACCACTCTCCTGTTCTTGGAAACTGCCGTTCCAGTCTTCAGTCCCCTTTGTTCGCTTGTGAATTCGTCCTCGGACTGGTATATGTATGGAATGAGAAGGTAAGATTCGTTATGTACCTGGTTTTTATCAGCTAATGTTCTTTCTGGTATTTTCTTGTGGTGTAGTGGCAAATAACTGTGTTTGTAGCAAAATATGCTTGATTTTCCAAATTAAATTTTGTTAAGATCGTTCTTTCGAAGAAATATTTTTTCAATCTCTCTCGGCTTCATGATTTTTTTCCCTGGATACCACATATATTTTGTTTTCTTATCAAATTCTCGATTTTCACGCACTTCCTGTTGCACTTTTCATTATTTTCGTTTATTTGACAGATTTTATTCACTAATCGTTTCTAAATACCTTACATACTATATACATGATATATTAAAAATCATTTTTGACGTTTTCTGTTTTTCATATTTTTAATATTCATAATTTTTGTAAGATTTTTCCAGGCATCTCATTGGCTATTGTATTCAGATCTAATTTCATATACAGAATGTTCTAACTTTAACATTTTGTTGTCTGCTTGTGCTCAAAAATATATTGGTAAATTTTGATTTCCATAACATGTTTGTTTGAAACATAGGTATCGACTAATATTATATAAGGTTTCAGAAAAAGGGTAGAATCCTCAGAAAAACAGTAAAATAACATAGCATAAATTACTAAATATGAACATTAGTTATTTATGTGCTTTTTCAGTCTATAATTTTCATTTTAACTCTTTGAACATTTAACACCTACTTCTTAACATAACAATATATATATATATATATATATAAACATATATATATATATATATATACAGGGTGAGTCAACAGGATTCCCTCGGTTCATTGCTCCTTAATATATCACTATTTCGATTTCTTGTATTTTTTTGTCAAAGGGACCACCTTCTGAAATTATTTTCATTCATACAGGGTGCATCATTGATGCGTGGCTAACCAAAGTTGTTCTTTTTTAAATGAAACACGCGGTATATTTTCATATATTCCGATTGGCTGTTCCATTGGCTGCTCAATGATTTTTTCAATTTTGAATTCCGTTGCGGCGTTGCCAAGTTATTCAAAAGAAATCTATTTTGTAGACTTCTTTTCAAAAAATTACCTATTTCACATTTCGAAATATTCAGTGAAGACAATTGGGAAATCGTTGGTCGATATGATGATGTTCATTGAGAATATCAAGAATTTTGAATACATTGTACAGGATGTTCGATACAACAACACAAACTTGGCCATTTCCAAATCTCGGTATTTTGATTTTTTCAAATAGAACACCCTGTATATTTTCATTTATATCAACTCTTTTTTAATAACTCTACACTTTTCCTCCTCCATGTCATGTACCTAAAACAACTCGTTTCCGAGATATTCTGGTTTAAAGGAATTGGTCAATATCAAATCAACAATTCTATAGATTTTTTTATCTACATGTTTGTTCATGTACTGATACTGAATGATGTTTCAATAATTTTTTTCCATCTTCAAAAGCATTCTTGGCAACTCATGAATAACTAGCATAGCAAAAGAAATTTTCAAATATAAATATTTTTTCTAGTTTAGTTATCCATGACTACCGCTGAAAAAATGACTATCGGAATTTGTTAATAGAGGTAACTGTCAAACTACAATCCAAAAATATTGTGTCATTATGAATTATCATTTAGAGAACATGGTTTTAAAAACTTTTTAACAAAAAATTAAACCGACAAAAAAATTAACTGAAAAGCAAAAAATAAAATGAACCTTCTTAGTCTAAATGATAATTGAGATCCTAAACTAATGTAAGTAACTGATTTTGAGTCGGCGCCAAACAAACAATTATTGAAGATCAATATCTATGAAAGAAGTCATAAAAACGCAGCCGTGCATCTCGCTGCCATCATTTTACGCTTCACCTAATTCAATTGCTGGTTGTTTGGCGCCGACTCAAAATCAGTTACTTACATTAGTTTAGGAGCTCAATTATCATTTAGACTACGAAGGTTTATTTTATTTTATGCTTTTCAGTTGATTTTTTCATCGGTTTAATTTTTTGTTATAAAGTTTTTATTTTTTACTTTTCAGTTCCGTATTTCGTCGGTTTAATTTTTTGTTGAAAAGTTTTTCAATTTTTTGTTGCTAAAATCTACCAATTACTACCCTTTTTGATTACTTCCAAAATACTTACTTACCCACCTTACTTCAACTATTACCAGTTGAATAATATGATTATCTACTTTTACTATTTGTTGTAATATAAATTATTTTCGTTGTTCTGGTTACTTCATTTCATTACTTTGTATATCATTCCATCCTCTCATAAAATATACTGATTTTGACGGATGTGAAACAAGAATAATGTCAGTAGCGATCTGTCATTGTCAACTACGTATCTGTATGCCAATGTTCACTAGTGAAAAATCAATTATCCCCTATTTTTCCACCCGTAAGGGTGGCTAATTTGTTTCGAAATCCAAATAGAAGGTATACCCTATCTATTAAAAAAAGAATCATCCAAATCGAAGACCCAGTACAAAGTTATGCCTGATAGAATCGGTTAACGGACCAGAATTCAGAGGGTGAGTGATCAATATCCTTCATTTCGCTACCCTTAGGGGTGGATTTCATCTTTCAAATTCAAATGGGACCAAATTCGAAGTACACCCTATTCACTGAAAAAAGAATTATCGGAATCGGACGCCTGAGTAAAAAGTTATGCGTGATCATACATAAAAAAATATGATGGAAAAAAAAATATACGGGTCGAATAGAGAACCTCCTCCTTTTTGGTTTCGTCGGTTAAAAATGGTGTATTCTTGGGGAGAAAGTGATGGCAATTGCTTACTGGCATCTAGATTATACGAACAAAAGTTTCCTGAGAGAAGACATCCAGACCAGCGAGCATTTCGAGACCTCAAAACAAGATTTGAGGAAACTGAAAAAGTATTTTACAAAAAGTTTGATCGTGCTTGTCCTGTGACGAATGATGAAAATACTCTTGATATTGCATTGCATATTACCGAGAATCCCCATGTGAGTTCACGTATTTTCAGTAGGGAGTTGGGAATATCTCAAAGTGGTGTTTCTCGGATGGTGAAAAAATGCAATTACCATCCATATCATATGCAGTTAATGTAGGAGTTGACTGAAAAAGATTTTCCAAAGCCAATGCGGTTTTGCCAATGGAGTGTAGATAAAATCAACCAAGAACCTGATTTTTTTGAGTATGTTCTATTTTCGGACGAAGCCACGTTTCACAACAATGGCCATGTGAATCGGCATAATATGCACTATTATGCAACTGAAAATCCCCATTTTGTTGGATCTGTCAATCACCAACAACGTTGGTCAATGAATGTTTGGGGAGGTATCATTGGACGGCGTGTAATTGGGCCCTTTTTTTTCAACGGTCATCTCAATGGAAGAAAATATCTAAGATTTCTGCGAAGTCAGTTATCAAATTTATTAGATGATATTCCATTGGCAATAAGGAAGAGAATGCGGCTACAATAAGATGGCGCACCAACACTGATGTGCGGGAATACATTGATAATGACTTCCGTGAAAAATGGAACGGTATAGGAGGGCCAGTTCAGTGGCCTCCAAGGTCACCGGACCTCACAAAAATTGATTTTTTTCTATGGGGATACATTAAATGAGTTGTCTATCAAACTCCGCCTACAACTCCTGAAGATATGAAAGCAAGAATTCGTACTGCTTTCAGGGAAATTTCAGAGGAAAAGCTGGCACATATGGATACTAATTTCCGAAACAGATTGAGAGTGTGTATTGGTGAAAATGGCAGGCACATTGAATATTTGCCGCATTATTTATTGTTATTTTCTGTTAGATTCGAATAAATATGATTTTTATGCAAAGTTTAATTCCAAATATGATACCAAAGGCGAACATTGTCAATATTTTCTGTGGAAAAATATCCATTTTTCGGATGTAGAATATCTCGGAAACGAGTTGTTTTAGGTACATGACATGGGAAATGAAAAGTGTAGAGTTATTGAAAAGGAGTTGATAAAAATGAAATTATATAGAGTGTTCCATTTGAAAAAATCAAAATACCGATGTTTGAAAATGGCTAAGTTTGTGTTGTTGTATCGAACATCCTGTACAATGTATTCCAAATTCTTGGTATTCTCAATGAACATCATCATATCGACCATCGATTCCCCAATTATCTTTACTAAATATTTTGAAATGTGAAATAGGTAATTTTTCGAAAAGAAGTCTACAAAATAGATTTCTTTTGAATAACTCGGCAACGCCGCAACGAAATTCAAAATTGAAAAAATCGTTGAGCAGCCAATGGAACAGCCGATTTGATTATATGAAAATATACTGGGTGTTTCATTTGAAAAAGAACAACTTTGGTTAGCCATGCATCAATGATGCTTCCTGTATGATTGATAATAATTTTGGAAGGTGGTCTCAGATGGTCCCTTTGACAAAAAAAATATAAGAAATCGAAATAGTGATACATTAAGGAGCAATGAACCACGGGAATCCTGTTGACTCGCCCTGTATATATATATATATATATATATATATAAACTTTCGAGCTGATGGTATTTTTGGGTGCTGGGAACCATGATCGGCGAAGATTTATCAACAAGATATTAAAATAAAAAGTTCACCTTACTGATAAAAAAATCTAACTCGTCCGCCATCTTGAGTTCAATTTTTTTATGAATCTGTACTGATTTTCAATTAACAGTTAATTACTTTTCCATGCTCAAAAAAATAATCAAAATCCGATTACTGATTTCGAAAATATAAGCAATTAAAAAAATCATGTATTTATTCTCAAAATATGTAAAATCCATGAAGTATTCGCGCTTGCGTAGTATGAATATGGAAAATAATTATATGTTGAAAGTTAGGCTAGGGCAATACCTATGGAAACCAAAAACCAGTTTTTTTTCAACATTTCTATATTAACGCATTACTTTTGGCCGTTTTTCGGCCAAGCCGGATCGATGTGCAGCGTGGAAAGTAAATGAAGGTTTCGTCATCCGACCCGTTTTCCTTGATCTTGATGCACTCGTGTACGCCACTGGCAAGAATGTAATTAAGAAGTAAGATGACCTCGAGTTGACATTGCTTGCCGTTTGCGAGGCTCACGCAGCCAAAGCCAGACAATTGTTGTGCAGCAACGATGCGATGCGACGAAGACGAGGACACCTCCTCAAGTTACCTTATTAGTAAAGTCGTGTATGGAGATCAAATAGAACGATAAGAAATGAAAAACTAATGGAATTCTCATTTGCGAGCCGTTGATTTATCGAAATTCTAGAAATGTGGCTGAACATAACACATTTAGCTTTCATCATTCTGTTCAGCTTGACTGCGAAAATGAACTCGAGGACAATTGGACGGATTTTGGCAAAATTTGCATGATTTCCGTGGATGCAGTAACAATATTATAACATATTGATAAACAGAACGATAATGATGTGGGCATCCATAAATTGGACGCTAAGATTTGTGGCACGTATTCCTGTTAGGGGTGCCCATAAATTGGACGCTGCACAAATTCGTCGCTGCTTACTGTTACCTGAGTATCAAATGTTATTAGGTCACTTAAATATTGAATTTAAAAATATGTTTATTTTCCATTTTTTATTTTATCATTTATTTACTCATTTCCAAATATTATTCTTCTTTTCGTCAAGTGGCAGAAAATCAAATCTGCAGTAGAGGTTCCCCGAAAAGAGATAGACCATCGAACAGTTCTGAAGATCCAGGACCTCCTGAAAAAAATGAGGTGCTACCCATAAAAGACCTCAATATGATCCATATCATCATCTTCCAGATTATGATGACAAAAAAGAAGCCTCAAGATGCAAAAACGAAAGATGCAAGATATGTTTTGTTCAAAATGCAAAATTGTTTTTCCATATAGGGTTTCTATAAGCTGTACACAGAAAATCGGATTTTTTTCAACAACTCTAAGGAAGTGCGATACTAGAAGGGTTAACACATAACATCATCACAGATACGACTTTGAGTAACTTTATCCACCTCTACATTCAGTTCTGACTGATAATTATTTTCCAGAAGCCACGTTTATATTATCGTTTGTATTTCTCTCGAGAATCATACAGTGCGGTTTTGTTTTACCCCCCCCCTGTTAACTTTTGATCGGTTCGACGTAGAACAATGAAAAAAAAAAGTATTGTATGATATCACCGATACTACTTCTTGACATAACAGACATTGTGATTGCCGGGTAGAAGGCGCGAGGGGGCACATCAACTTCAAAATTTCAAATAGCATGGGGGGGGGGGCATGTGGCACATCGTTGAAAAAATAGTTATTTTCCAATCATCCAATTCTTTTTATTATTTCGTTATTTGTTTTTCCACAATGTGCATTTGAAGTGTCAAGCATAAGTACGGTTTTTAGCCCCCCCCCGCCTGTTAGCCTTTGAATCGTTCCACGTAGAACACTGAAAAAAAAGGTATTGAATGATATCACCGATGCTATTTCTTGAAATTAAAGACATCGTGATTGCCCGATATAGCTTTGAAACGAATTCGAAAATGAAAAATCATTTAAGCAATGAATCTTCTTCTATTGACCGTATTCAGTGTTACTCATCGGGATTGTAATTCCGTAGAACAATCATGGTAGAAACTATAATTGAATTACCTTTTCAACGGTGTGAAACTCGACCTCTATGCCTTTCGAAATTTTCAAGTTGTTATGCCCCCCGTGCCCTCTGTCGAGTAATTATCACATATCAACGAAATGAAAAAAAAATTAGAGAATTGCATGATCTTCTCAACGATGTGATACATGACCCCCCCCCGCTTTTTTAAATTTTGAAGTTGCCCCCACCGCCATCTGTCGGGCAATCACAATGTCTTTTATTTCAAGAAGGATTATCGGTGTTATTATACAATAACTTCTTTATTTTTCCATTGTTCTACGTCGAACCGTTCAAAAGTTGACAGGGGGGGGGCTTTTAAAAGTCGCACTCTATAATAGCAGGTGAAAAAATAATAGAAAAAAATACACGAAACATTTGTCTTCTTCTAACATCAAATTTGTGTATCCCTTATAGTCAACTTCAGGTCATGAATAGGTAGAAAGAACCACTTTAAGGCAAATTTCCTCATTTATATTTTCGACCTACTGGGCAAAATGTCTTACTCTCTCAATTTTCGACTTTCAAATCACTTCTATATTTTTCCCCATATATGTGTAAGTCTGACGTGAATATTACGTCAAATTCACCATCACCAAATCGAGGGCCGACTTATACTGAGGTCAATCTGACCTATGATGTTTGTGATTCACTGTTCACAAATACGCATAAAAACACGAAAAAACGAACTCGACTTATTTTCAGAGAATTCTAAAGGCCCCCACGAACGATGAGATCGGAAAAAAGCCATATTTTCCAACAAAACACACACAACTATAAAATATTTCAAAACCCATTTCGATCCCAGACCAGAGACGCTACTGGCTTTTATCCACTCAGACCTCCTGAAATACGTATATAACTGGTGATTTATTGGTCTCAACGTATAGACACACCTACAAGCATTATCATTAGCTTGCGGTCCGTTTTGATTGGCTACTGCAAAACTAGACAGCTGTCACTCAAACCCACGTTGACTATCGGCTCTTTTTACCGTCTTTTGATCTTCCTTTGGCTGACGGAGAATGTTAACGAGTAGAACACATTATTTTTCGTTCAGTTTCTTCGCATATACGCTCGTGTTAGCGAAGTGAGTTTTTAATGTACTCCCTATAGAAACAGCTTCTGCAATTGAAAATGTTAAACTATAGGTAGGTAGGTAGGTAAGCTTTATTGTCTAAAATGAAACATTTTGTCGATAAAGTCAACTCTTACCATACAGTACACAAAATAAATGTTCAAAAATAAATCAAATGAATAGTTTTTAGAGAAACATGCACAAATAGAACATTAAAAATCAACGGAATATAAAGATTATGAAAGGACGACATGTATTTTAAAACTTAATAAAAAAATTTGTTGAATCACAACATGTCATAGAAGGACTAGAATTCATATTCAAAATATTCGTTTGAAGTATAGAAACCTTTCCCCATCAAGATGTTTTTAATAGATTTCCTGAATTGTTTCAAACCCTTTATTGCTGCTAGTTGATTTGGTGATTTGATGTTTCATGTGTGTGGAGACGTTGATGCAGATCTCATATTCTTGTATCGCGACATTTAGCGATACCGATCTCATCGTCTGTGGGGGCCTTAAGGAACGAAGAAACGCATTTCATATAATTTTGTTTTCATAGACAACGAACAATGCAACGTGAATGAATTTATGGACTAACCAGCCTGATTTATTTCAAACATATATCGCTAGGAATGGGAAGCAACTTCTCGGCTAACCGTATGGAATGAAAGTACTTCATTACTGCTCGGGCCTCATTCATTCTTTAAGACAAACATGTTTGAACGAATCAAAGGAGTGTTAGGAAAGAAAACAATAGACGTTAGAAACTGACTGGCATAGCCGAGAGTTTATGCTATCTTTCAAAACGTGATCTTTTAAGGCTCGTTTGTCAGAGCCCAATCAGGAAATGAGAGTGCTTATATAATACTGCAGGAATTTGATTGAGGTCGTGGATGTATCGAATTTCTCTTCAGTAAGTGTTATTTCCTGTCAAGATTATTGGAGGTGGTGCTCTGATTTGATTTTCATTCTTTCAATGCACGTGTGTGAAAAGTGCTGAAATTGAAAGTAAAATAAATCAATATTTGTCTGATATGAATTCAATCGAGTGTAGGTATAGGTTTCATATTGAAAATTTTGTTTTTTTTATTGGTGCCCCTTTTGACCCATTCAAAGCACGCCTCAGCGTGTTTAAATCGAACTTTAAAAAACGCGCGTTTTTTAAAGTTACCATGACAACATCAACAAATCGAGAAACGTGAAGTCTAAATGACAAATTTTTGATTATTGATCTGACAGGAGTACCTTGTAACGTCAAATAAAATATTACTAACAATTCGTTCATTTATATGTGCTCCTCCATCCATTTGATGAACTTTTCATATTCTTTTTTATATATATCACTGGATTTTCGCGGTATTAACCGCGATTCTGCCTCACTATTAAAAAAATCGATATTAGAATAATTCATTTTTGAGCTCTGGTGACAACAAATATTGATCTTCCATAACAAATTGCAAATGAATATCTGTTTTTCTCATTTCCATGACAACGAAAGGTATACTGATGTCACATCACGAATTCAACCTTCTTGCATTATTAGTACTTATTTCTATTTTTTGTAGTAATAATACCAGTATATATGATTTCAAAGTGCACCAATAAAAAAAAATAACGTAAAGTATTCGTGGATAACTGGTCTTAAAAACACTTGCTCTATTTCGAGCACTCCGACTGCGCCGTCGTGCTCGAAAAATCGCGCGTGTTTTAAAGCCCTTTTTATCCACTTATACTTCAATATACTATTTTGTACAACTGCCATTGAAATTGACGTTTGTAGTTCATAGGTACATGGATTAAAAACTGACTTTTTCACATAATGTGTCATCATCACTTTCAACACTAGTGTTGAGAATATTTTCAACAGTAGTACTGAAAGTAAAAAGATGGTAGATACTCAATAATTTAATAATAATCAGAACCCAGTAACCTACTAAGAGAAATTATTCATAAACATTAAAATGTTTGTGGCAGTTTGAAAAATATTAATTCGCTGAAAAGTAACTGAAGAAGAATCACAATTGAACTGCGGATCGTTCGTCATCGCTAACTAATGACGGTGAAGTGAAGTGAGCCAAATAATGCACATGCAGAGATACAACTAGTACTTTTATCAGGAAACATTTTATAAGCAATTTTACTTTCATTTTCAATGGAATTCTCGATGTAGTACCCAGCTATTCCGGAAATTTCCATCCTCCATTTCGTTTCATTGTGGTCAAATTTGCTCCTGAATTTGCTAACAAAGATGCTGAAGATCTCCGAAAACAATGGCCGGTTAACTGCTGCGGATCTGGTAATTTCAAAAATTCGGCAATGCTGGTAGCCCAAGTACGAAAACTGACACTGCTACTTCGACTAGGTGGTTGTTACGTGATCACCATTGAATCTGCCACTATGTATAACTTCATTTGATATTTGCATGGTTGGAGTCACGTAATTCCCATCTCTGGTAGCCACTCCACAGTTCTATAACTTGTTAGTGTCAATTAAGGTGTCTGAAATATTATGGCAGAATCACCTTTGGAGTTTTCAAACTGGAAATTGGAAAATAACCGTTGCGGTAACCATCCTGTACCACTTAAATATTACTTAGAAGTCACAATCACTTACACCAGAGTATAGTAGTTTGGGTGACGTTTTAGTTACTTCCATCAAATCTTTAATGAGGCAGGCACTTGATTATGATATGTAGGGATGGTTGCCACGTTCTCCAAGTGACTGCCACACTTCGCATTTAGTAAAAGTCATGAAAAAGTTACAATTACCTCTGAAATTCACCATGAAGTAACCGTTAATCAGTAGTAACCTATGGTGGATTTATGCAACACCAATTAACAAGTATCAAGTAACAATTATCAACTATTTTAAGATGAACCATCATCTTACATTGAAACAAATAGAAAATTGGCCACCTTTTTTACCTTATGGACCAAATTTTCTTTTAGTGCGCAAGTAGTACGCTGATGACTTTAGATTGAAGTGGTGAGTCATGGCTCCTGCGATGTGGAAGCGACTTTCTAGTGGTAAAAACGTTGATAAGTTAGTTCCACTGGTCACTTTATGATAAGAGAAACTTTAGAGTTGTATATTTCCGGTTTCTGTCACTTCAAACACTCATTCTCGGAACAAGCCACTTCAAAGTTATATTCTTCAGAAGCCGACATATTTACAGAAATGTTAGAGTTATGAACGAACCATTCAATAAAAAGTATTTGTTGTCAGTACTGCATTTAAAGTAGTGATTTATTACGTAAGTATTGGTTTCAAGTAACCAAAATTGATAAAAAGGTTGTTTAAGGGATTTAAGTACCTAACTTCAGAGGATTTTTATATGCAAAATTATATTTTCTTCAAATAAAGAATATTTAGATGGCGCTGGCTCATAATCGACACCCATATTTCTCAGTAAACCTTCAATTGATTTAATTCTATCCCGATCAGAAGTTGCCAAATTCAATATACTCAAGTGTTTTTGGGCCTAGCCCTACCGTGTGACTAGGCCGTCGGGACGGGAGAACCTTAGACAATCCCAGACACCTCTGGGCAACGTCATAGGTCCCCCTCCCAAATAACATGGTAGCGTGATTAGTAGCTTCGGCGAACTCTCACACGAACGGTGACTCGTCAAACGTTTACACGAGTAATATCAGGTCGAAAGTCTGATATGGCGGTGACCCATCAAACGCTGACAGGAGGAGTCTTGTTAACATGGGTACCCAGGGGAGGAGGATAGCCCACCGGTTTCACCGCCGGTGCCTCTCCACATGGTGTTGGACTCTGGGGGGCGTGGGCTAGATAGTGGGTCCAATGGAAAACAATACCGTAATTCGGTAGAGACGGGGGAGTCTTTCACCTATGGGTTGAGGTGACTGTATTCCCTGCTGACTCGGCGGGGAGCGGCGCATTAACCCGCTCGGGTACTGACATCCCATAGCCAGTAGCTTGTCTTATCAAGCGGCCCTACCGTGGCTGAGCTATAACGGTAGCTGAACTGACCTAGCGCGCTGATTGGGCGTATCTCAATTTCAGATTCCCCCTGTTAATTTAGTAGCACAGTTTAAACCGGAAGGTAGGTCCTGTGCTGCTGATGGGGGGAGGAAGAGCGAAGCCCAAACTGAATGCAGCGATACTCACGTCTTTCGAGACAGATTTGATTGATTGATACTCAAGTGTTTGTATGTTATATGTAATTATACTTAGAGTCGAGTGTTAGAAACAAATCAGGCAAAATGGAAGAATGAGGAACAATTATTATAAAAACTTTTTAACAAAAAAATAAACCGACGAAATACGTAACTGAAAAGTAAAAAATAAAATGAACCTTCTTACTCTTAATAACTTAGCTCCTAACCTAATGTTAGTAACTAATTTTGAGTCGGCGTCAAACAAACAAGCAAATGAATTAGGTGAGGCGTAAAATGATGGCATAGAGTTGGGCGGTGACATTCTGATAATTTTTTTGAAGTAATTCAATGATCTTTGTTGATTGTTTGTTTGGCGCCCACTAAAAAATGAGTTACTTGCATTAGGTTAGGAGCTTAGTTATTAAAACTAAGAAGGTTCATTTTATTTTTTACTTGTCAGTTCCGTATTTCGTCGGTTTAATTTTTTGTTAAAAAGTTTTTATTTTTAAATTTTTTGTGGCTGAAATCTACTAATTACTAACTGCTTGTTTTTTCATTACTTCCAAAATACTTACTTACCCACCTTACTTCAACTATAACCATTTAAATAATATGATTATCTACTTTTACTATTTCTTGTAATATAAATTATTTTTGTTGTTCTGGTTAGTTTATTTCATTACTTTGTATATCATTCCATCCTCTCATAGAATATGGGGATTGTGATTATGACACTAGCGATCTGTCATTGTCAACTACATATGTGTGCCAATGTTCACAAGTGAAAAATCAATTATCCCCAATTTTTCTACCCGTGAGGGTGGATAATTCCATTCGAAATCCAAAGATGATCAACTATGAGGCATACCCTATCTGATGAAAGAAGAATCATCCAAATCGAAGATCCCAGTACAAAGTTGTGAGTGTGTGGTGTGTGGGTGAGTTATCAATATCCTTCATTTTGCTACCCTTAGGGATGGATTTTATCTTTTGAATTCAAATGGGACCAACTTCGAAGAACACCCTATTCACTGAAAAAAGAATTATCGGAATCGGAAGCCTCAGTGAAAAGTTATGCGTGATCATACATAAAAAAAATTATAAAAAAAATAAAATATACGCGTCGACTAGAGAACCTCTTCCTTTTTGGTTTCGTCGGTTAAAAATATGTTGCAGGACAGAGATCGAGCTACATATCAATTACCCAAGCGCAGTCAGTTGAGTTTAACGTGTCGAGTGTCGGCCACAATATATCCACTTTTTTGCCAGGTGACCACAACGTGGTTAGAATGTGGCTATCTGAGATCCAGGAACATAGCGGCCACCAAAAAAGTGTTCACCATTTTGATAGCTGCCACGTGATAGAACCGTGTATATTACGTGGCAGTAGTTGTGGTCACAATTCAAAGTTTAACAGAATCGTAGCCGCTACGTTTCGCCCACTAGAAATGCTACTTGGGAGGCATCTTCCCAAAAGTATACATTCCAACTGGTCGAAGAGTGCATTTTTTGTTAAATAATTCAGGAAAAACCGACGATGTGTTGTGGAAGGTGGGCATAATGCAGCATATGTAAAGATTCATATAGCTTACAACGATGCAAAAACTTCGTTGAATATTGTTTTTTTTACGAAATATGAATTAGTAATGAGTTTGTTTTTTCTTCTTCCACGCCCAATTTGCAAAGTTCTTCACGAATCCAAAAAGGGTTGCCATCTCATCATGAGATATTTGGTAACAGGAGCTTCATTCAAAATTGTTCTCTTGTCAGAATTTTCGATTTTTTCGGGCGGTATCTGACACTCTTCTATTTCAAAAATGTTATCAAATTATGGTAATTGCTTATATCCACGTTTTTCTTGATATTCAATCCAGCTTTTATCATAGAGAATTTTGACCACAGCGTTGATGACTTCCATTTTTTTGCGAATTAAACTAAAAGTACGCTTCCAGTGAACTTGCCTTCAACTTTCTTCGTTTGAACTCTATTCGGCGAAACCATTATAGGCACTTTAATATTTTTGCAGTGATTTTTCAAGCAACAGATTCAAAGTTGCTCTGTTTGCATCTTCTTGCATTTCTGGTAGAAGAGAGCAATCTGAATCATCAGTTTCAAATTCAACTTCCATTATATATATTTATATATACGATCACAAGGAAGCTAGGGACTATTATAAATTTGTGGTCATTATTAAACAATTTTCAATAGCTTTTACTTACCATACCATCACGATCATTAGGTATATTGATTGATAAATCCTCAAACACTCCAGAAACTTTTGTTAATTTTTGAATTTCTAGTACCTAAATATTACTGGAAATACAGAATACGAGAATTAATTACAAACTGCTTTGTCTGCTCCAGTGGCTGGAGCGTCTGCCTTGTAGTCCAGACATCGTAGGTTCGTATTACAGTTCATTAAAAATATGTTTTTTCACTATCAGTAACAGTTGTACAAAAAATATTGTATGATAAATTTGTTAAACGTGTTTTTTAAGTGCCACTCGTACATTCAGATTGGATAAGTAGTTATATTAATTTTTTTAAACCCCCCAAACAAAAGGATGAGCGAAACATTTTGACAAATATTTCTTCACAATAACCGTAGGACAATGTTCATGATGCTTCCTCGTATATCATATGGAATTATACCAAAAAAAACTTTTTAACAAAAAATTAAACCGACGAAATACGGAACTGAAAAGTAAAAAATAAAATAAACCTTCTTAGTCTCAGTAACTAAGCTCCTAAACTAATGTAAGTAACTAATTTTGAGCCAAACAAGCAAATGAATTAGGTAAGGCGTAAAATGATGGCATCGAATTGCGCGGTGACATTCTGATAATTTTTTTGAAGTAATTTCATGATGTTCGTTGATTGTTTGTTTGGCGCCGACTCAAAATTAGTTACTAACATTAGTTTAGGAGCTTAGTTACTGAGACTAAGAAGGTTTATTTTATTTTTTACTTTATCTACTTTTACTATTTGTTGTAAAATTCCCACCTTACTTCAACTATTACCAGTTAAATAATATGATTATCTACTTTTACTATTTGTTGTAATATAAATTATTTTCGTTGTTATGGTTAGTTTATTTCATTACTTTGTATATCATTCCATCCTCTCATAAAATATACTGATTTTGACGAATGTGGAACAAGAATAATGTCAGTAGCGATCTGTCATTGTCAACTACGTATCGGTGTGCCAATGTTCATTAGTGAAAAATCAATTATCCCCTATTTTCCCACTCGTGAGGGTATATAATTCCATTCGAAATCTAATTATAAGGTATACCCTATCTATTGAGGAGAGAACCATCCAAATCGAAGAATCCAGTACAAAGTTATGCCTGATAGAATCGGTTAATGGACCAGAATTCAGAGGGTGAGTGATCAATATCCTTCATGTTGCTACCCTTAGGGGTGGATTTCATCTTTTAAATTCAAATGGGATCACCTTCGAAGTACACCCTATCCACTGAAAAAAGAATTATCGGAATCAGACGCCTTAGTAAAAAGTTATGCGTGATCATATATAAAAAAAATACGGGTCGACTAGAGAACCTCCTCCTTTTTGGTTTCGTCAGTTAATTAGTTTATATTACAAGAAAAATATTATGGTAACAGTAACAAGATTTTATTCGAATCTGTCGGAAAACAGATCAAAATATTGGTATTTATGTATTCTCCCGGATATTGATTCTGTCCATTTACCGAAAGTTGTGGGCAAAACCTATTAGTATGTGCTAAAACGATTTCGCAAAACTTCCATCAACACAGATGACGCTATTGAAACGAATCAAATTAGTAGGAATGAGTTGCCTAATGGATATTGGTAAATTTATTTGTCAACCAATTTAATCATCTTACGATATGATTCAGTGAAATCCAGATATGGTAGATGAAACGATTATAAAGATTACTCGTAAATGTTTTTGGCAACCCTGAATTATACAGGACCATTGTTCGAAAAGCAATCAGCTTTTATGTCGGCTATTAGGCAAGATGGAAAGAAACCTATTTTCAAGTTTCTATATTTTGATTCAATATACAATTATTCATCCAGTTAAAATGTGAAGACAATTATGGGGCATGCATTCCGAAGGATTTTTGTTATATTTGTTTGAGATTAATATTTAGAAAAAATTGATGAATTAGGAGATGAAATAAAAATCTAAACTTTTTTTCTAGGGTGCTATATTTTATTTTCTATCGTTAATGAAAGAATTATAATAATTGTAATTTTCAAGAGTCGATTTATATTATTAAATAACATTATAAACGTTGGATGCATAATTTTTGATAATAAAGACCTTTTTGATTATTCAACGTTATTGTATCATAAAAATCGGCAATTCAAATTTAAAATTGTAAAACCTTTTTATTAATAATTCAAATACAATATTTTTAACTTCGAATAAAGTAAGTATAGATAATTTAAAGTAATTTGTTTGAAAATATGAACTGGGGTGTTCATAAAATCAGAAGTGGTATCATCTGCGACTCAAAGATGAACTTTATTCACTATCTTCAATCGATCAAGATAACCTCTTGTCGGGTATATGTTGAAAAGGGAAACATTCTCAATTCAATATTGAATAGAAAATGTTTTCTGTGAATTGAAAAATCCACGATTAAAATGAAGTTATTTTTGTGAATATCCAACAGGAAACAACTACTTTCCCGGCAAAAGCAACGCTGGACATTGAACTATAATATAGTAATTTTATTGCAAACCAATATTTTTAGTTTTCAATCGTTGGATTTGCGGGAATTCGGTCGAAATGTTGAAGAAAACCAATTTTTAACTAGTCGACGTTTCGAAACTTTATTGTTTCATTCTCAAGACTCTGAAGTACAAAAACAAGAACATACAATCAAAATGAGATTCTAGAATGTGTTTTTTTTTTGATAAAAAACAGAATAAAATAAGTAAAATAACATCGTTAAAGAAATTAATAAAAATAAAAACACTTCGAACACATTACAGAAAACAACAATGATGAGTACTTACATTTGGTATGGCTTACCGAGTTTAAAAAAGGGTGAAATAAATAATTTCGACATAAAATATAAATAGATATTCAGGTTCATGAAAGACGTTAACACAGACATGAAGTAAAGGAACAACTCAACGGTCGGTGAATCGTGTTTTCATAATGTAAAAAAGTTCATGAAAGAAATGACTATTGGAATCGGAAAACGCTGTTCAATAAAGATCTAGGATTAATGTTTGGTTTTTTCTATTGGATTGAAATATGAGGTGTATAGGTTTTCAATATCGGACCTTTTGTTGACACATTTTGTTCCATGTTTTGTTATTTCGATCATTTCGTTCAAGAGTATTTTTTTTAAATCGTCTGTTGTCCTATAATACTTGCTGAATTAAAGTCGAAAGTATGAAGTGATGATTTACAATGCTCTGCAAGACTAGTGGGATTTTTTATGGTTTTGAGCGGGTTGTGTATATTTTTACAATCCCTCATGTGTTCAGTCAGCCTCTGCTTCAGATACCTCCCCGTTTGTCCTATATACACCCTCTCACACTCAGCACATGGTATTTTATAGCATATATATAAATACAGATTAATATTTGCAATATGGAAGGAAAACCAATTGAATACTTTCGTACCTATCTATGGTATTTATACATTTGAAATTACAAAATAAGTACAAGATTATGCATAAGTTGAACTATAGTTATAATTTCTAGATAGCCAATAAAATGATTAAACTTTACTCAAGAGTACGTTCAGGTGAATAGGGAAGGAAATAATAACATAATAAATATTTGCAACACAAAAATACCATTTAGGCACTTTAAGGACCTGTATATAGTATTTTTTTTTCATAATTCATGCATACTATACAGACTTTACATTTGAGTACAGAAAAGTTAGGAAAATTACATTTATTTAGAGTCATATGGATGGAAAAAAGGCATATTGAAATCTTTAAATAATCAGGAATCATAAACAAAAACAATATATCAATATTCTAAGCAGGATCAATGATGTCATGAAAAAATATTCGATTCTGTAGTGCTATCCATTTCTTTTTTTTTTTTTTTTGAACAGGTGTATGAGGGTTTTTCATTTGATATTTTCAGGAATTTTATTGAATTTCTTTGGAGCTAGGTAAGTGATTGATCTTTCACCGAGAGCTTTATTTACTCAGGGCAATATGGCGTGTGATGCAATGCTGGATCTTGTTTGATTTATATGTTAGAATTTTTAAATATATTTTTCTTTTTGAAAGGTGAAGACTAATATTGTTTTCGTATAAATCTGTCTGATATTGAGTATTTTCAGCTCATTGAACAGTAGATAAGAAGAGTATTGATGCGATCTAAAATACATGATTTTAAGATTGAGAACCCTTTTTTGAATAACTTCCAATAGTTTTAGAATATTTTTTCTAATGCCACCCCAACCAATTATACCGTAACTCAATAGAGAATCCACAAGGGCGTAGTATATTGTTCTAAATTTGTCCAAGTATAGTATTTGCCGGCATTTATAAAATTTATTAATAATTGATCTCATTTTATTTTTCGATTTCTCTACGTGTATATCCCATCTCAAAAATGAATTCCGAGATACCTTGTGTCCGAGGATAAATTCACCGTTTTGTTTCTCATCTGAATAGGTTTATAATTTGGCAGATTATTTTCATAAGAGTATTATTTTAGTTTTGCCTACATTTACAGTGAGTAGATTACAGTGGAACCATTTTGTAATTTTTTTAAGATTATCTTCTGCGAAATTACGGTATCATCAGCAAAGGATATGATCGTACTCGAGGACATAATATTGAGCAATTCATTTAGGTAAATTATAAAGAGAATTAGTCCGAGTACTATACCTTGTGGTACGCCACAGTTCATATCTTTCACATGACTCAATATCCAGTACCACTCCTCGCACACCCAAATGTTCAAGTCTCTCCAGCAAATCCCAGGTCGACAAAAACACCAAGATATGCAAGTTTACTAGGCAAAGCTTCATAAAACAATGGTGTTAAGTGAGCAATGGCATCCTGGGTGCTGAGATTTTTTCTGAAAACGTATTGTTTATCAGAAATTAGTTTGTATTTATTTAGGTTCAAAACCAAGTGACTTTTAATTAGTTTTTCAAACGACTTCGAAAAAGCGGAAGTTAAAGATATCGGTCTATAATTAGACATATTTGTTTTGTCTCCGCTTTTGTAAATTGGTATTGCATACCCTTTTTTAAAATGTTCAGGTACTATACCCTATTGCATGCAGAGGTTGAAGATATGGCTGGTTCGGAAATGTAGTTGGATGTCCGTTTTAATACCCCAGTTTTTACTCCATCAGAACCATGTGACGTGTTTTGTTACACATTTAGTATGAGAGTTGTTGGTGTCAGATACATTGAGTTTGTATACCGTTGTAGCTCCGTCTCTTGTTCGTGTTCTACTTCTATTTTAGCTGCTAAATTTATACCTAATTCAGAGAAAAAGTTATTGAAATTATTTGAGATTTCCTGTTTATTAGTTAATTCATCTGATCACCAGAAATCATTTGTAACATTGATGCAAGACTGGCACTGCATTCACTAGGCCTTCAATACATTGTTGTTGTCAAAAATCTATTTCACGCTCCCACCGGAAGACCGGAAGAATTGAGAAACACATTTTCCAGAAGCAATATCACTTTGAAACGATGGAAAATTAGGAAATTCGAAATATTTCTTTCAGAGTGACACTTTGAAATCAGTGTTTCTTGACATTATAACTTGTCATGGGGTATGATAGATTGATTTGTTTGAAAATATGAACAGGGTGTTCAAAAAATAATTTCTATCGTAAATTTTTCAATTCACAGAAAAATATTTCTATTCAATATTCAATGAAGTATGAATACCCCACAAGAGGTTATTTTGAACGATGGAAGATAGTGACTAAAGTCTATCTTTGAGTCGCAGATTATTCCACATTCTCATTCTATGAACTCCCTGTTGATATTTTCAAACAAATCAATCCCCATGACACGTCATGATGTTAAAAAAACACTGATTTCAAAGTGTCACCCTCAAAGAAATATTTCTAACATTTTTCCATCTTTGCAAAGTGAGATTTGCTTCTAGAAAATGTGTTTCTCAATTCTTTCAGTCTTCCCGATGACCATGGAAGCGTGAAATAAATTTTCGTTGACAAAAATGTATTGAAGACCTAGTGAATGCGGTGCCAGTCCTGCATCGATGTTACAAAGGATTTCTGGTGGGCGCTCCTCCTGGGAAAACATTTTCCTTTATCTCATTCATGTATATAAGTTATTAATTGAGACAGGAATACCAAATAAAATTTTCTCTTCCAGATTTTTCTTTGAAGCTAGGGTCCTCTCGAAATATCTATTAGATGTCCAGCGTGGCTTTAGCCGGGGAAGTAGTCGTTTACTGTTAGATATTCCCAAAAATGACTTCATTTTCATTGTGGATTTTTCAAATCTCAGAAAAAAAAATCTATTCAATATTCATTAGAGAATGTTACACTTATCAATATTTTAGAATAGATTGAAAAAAAGTTCAATATTAATTTACTGTTGTTGGTTGTTAGGTTTTTATTTTTTTCATCCCATCCTCCTAACTTTGAATCATTCTTAACTTCATTGATTTTATGATTAGCAGAAAAAGTTTTTAGACCATTTTCATGTGAAATGTAATGCTCTATCATGTATACGGAAGTTTTGTCTCTAACTCCCATCTTTTTTGAATTATATAAAAAAAGCAGTGTTAAATTTTTTTAACCCTCGCCGAGAGCTCGAAGCACATTTAATTTCAAGATACCTCAAAAATACCCATCTCAAAATTTAAGGAACTAAGTACTTCAAAAGTTCGATTTGAAGTCGTATATAATTGTACTAATAAGCAATATTCCAGACGAAAGTATCTTACAATATATTTGGAATTTTCGAGAAAGCATTTTACCTGGAAATTTTATTGAGTGCGATTTGCGGATTTATTATCTGCCGCAAATTGCAGTAGTTGAATTTCCTAAAGGCAAAAATTGTTGAGGGCAATTTAAAAAAAAAATTGCAATAAAATCCTCTAGCACGAATGATATTTGATGATAATATTTCCCGAATCACATTTGAAACTGGATTAAATTACCAAAATTCATGTTATATTTGAATTTTCAACGGCGAAAAATCGTGTGTCGGGGAAAATCGTGTGTCCGTTTCTAAATGTTTCTTTTTACAGATTCATTCATTTACAATGATCATTCACTGCTCGTGAACTTGTTCAAAAACCTAAAATATTTAACAATTATTCACTATCAAATATGTTTATATCTTTAAATGGCCCTATCCCGAGGGCCATCTGACAACTTGAAATAATGAATAAATATTATGGTGATTTGGTGTGAGTGTGCTTTTGTGTTAGTTTTTGGGGTGTAATAAATTGAGATGGGGTGATAAAACGTGTAAAAAATGTTTTTGGGGTTGGATTTGGGTGGTGTTATGTGGAAAAATTAAAAAAAGTTAATTATCAAAAATAAATTTTGAAGTCGCCGGGGCTCGTAACTGCCGACCTCTGGCTTCGCAGTCTATGGCCTCAACAGTTCGGCCACTGGTCTTTCGATAATGATCTATTACGCGCTCTCCACTAGTCCACGAGAATTGTTTTTGATGTTATAAAAATAAGGGATTTCAATTATTCATTTCCTTACTCGAAAATCTGAGGTTTTTACCATACTGAAAAGCTATATTTACATTAAAATATCAAATCACTGTAATAGTGAGTTCAAAATCCCGTATTTAATCAATTTTGCATTTCCTGTTGACATATAATTCTGACACTATTTTAGTGTCGTTTTATCGCAAAACAATATCGAATCTGGTGGTATAAAACAGCGAGAAGATGTTTTATCAGTATAAAATTGACCTGATTCTTCAGTTTGACATTTTGGCCATTTGATTGGTTCAAAAATAATGAGGGAAATATATTTATAGATTTTACCAATTGAAATAACAATACTTACATCTCTGAATTAGATCTCTTCCTTGAAAAAATGCCAATGAAAAACACATGTAACATCTGACTCTCACCGACTGAACAAAAATGTAAGATCAGATTCTTATCAGTGAATACATATAGTAAATTGACAAATATTTGCTCTGTTGAAAATACTGTTTTGTGGTCGATAGCGGTGGAACATATTTCAAGAGTTTTGAGAGAGACTATTCCGAAGATATCAAATGAAGTAGTAGAGAGGAGTAGATATATCCTTAAATTTTTCACTGGATACTTATTCAAATTGGTATAAAAAGTGGAAGTATTGCGAAACGTTTTAGTTGAAACAATACTCAATGATTATTAACTTTCAAATCATGAAATAATGGATTTACATTTTTTCCAACCTCGCAGGGATTTTCATAATTCTGCTCGAACAATAAACTACGGTATCATCTGCAAAACTTATTATGTCTCGATTTGTTGAAGATCATTAACATTGCTTCCATAAAATCAGTATTCAATTGAGAATGTTTTCCTTCACTATATTCAATGTCTCATTCCACATCTAACGAGAGAGAGAGTTCAGCTGAATGTTAAAGATGATTGGTCGCACAACGGTTCCCTGTAGTACTCCGTATTCTTTTGTTTGGAAGTTAGTGTAGGACATATAATGACAACAGTTCTTCAGTATACTTGACGTTGAACCCCAGATATTTAACTCGGTGATGATATTACTTTCAATTACCAAATCATTCGGGAAGACTGTCAGAGCCAATGGTGAAGAAATATACCTACCTACTGGTACGTCCATGGCGAACAACTAATTCAGAAGACTTTTTGAACAAAGCAGCACACTGTACGCACCCATTATTCAATTGTCTCGGAAGCAGCTGCATAATTGTTAGAGATCAACAGTCAATTCACATACTGCATAATTTGACGTGACATCGTTACTTATCATTATATTCATGAAAGCATTTTTTATTATAGCTGTGCAGTATCAGATGACATTAATAATTCAATGTTTTACTTTTGGTTGCAACACAAATATTCATTTTGAACTATTCGGAAATATTTCTTGCTATAGAGGCAATCAAAGGAAACAATAGGAAGTTGTGTATTCCAAAGAAACTGGAGTCAGCAGAAAATAGTATAATGCAGACCGAGCAAGGGATAATATTCTCACGAGTATGAATGAGTGAGAAATAAACATTTCAAGCTCGTTGTATACTATACTTTTCCTAAGACTACAGTGAATATTATTCCTCTTATGATTCACAAAAATTCGAGCATATTTTCTAATATCATGATGATTCTTGACATAGTGTTTTGGGTAACTTTTCACAGTCTGAAAATGAAAATATGATCAGGAAAATATATACAAGTGTAGAAAGGACCAACTAATTAGTCCACCTCGATGATTTACTGCGTTGACCAAATTATAATTCCTAGAGAGAAATTATTCAATTGGGCAGTAACTTGCCTATCAAAAAAATGGTTAAATTCAAAAGATACTCCCCTATAGAGTTTTTGATTGATTTTAGGTGACTATATCTGCCCCCGTTCTCAAAATATTCTAAATCTCCGTTCATAGTTTGAATACTTAGGTTTTTCCTCTTGCAGTCTTCATGGCTTTTCTGAATGGCGGATGTCAATTGAGATCTGCCAAAAAAATTGAAAGTAACGTATTGCTCATTTGGTATACGGTTGTTCAGATCAGTTTATTAGCATTCTGCGATTTCTCACTTCTTCTCTAAGTAGAGGTAACCATGTATGGTCCATTTCAACGGAATTTATTAAAAAGCAGTTGTTATTGGAAAGAATAATACAGACCGTTTCTTGCAATTTTCTCCTCTCTTGATGTGGTTATTTCATCAAGATTTTCGTCCTATTCCATTCAATCACATAATCGCTATTGGAAGTGAGGATATGTACTGCAATTTTAGATCCAGTTATTTATCGATTTCTGATGTAACTCTGTAAAATGTTCACTTTGGCGCACTTCTGATTGTCTTGACGTTTCACCTATATAACTATTACCACACGAACAAGGTTCGTTGTAAACACAGTTATTGGTATTTTCTTCGGCGTTTTTTGGTTTTGTTTGTGTTAGTATAGATCTCAGTTCTAAATGATGTTCTCACATCATACCTATGTTGTGAAATGTGTAGGTGGTGGGAGTACTCCTGTTGGTTGTGTTAATTGGTTGTTTGGTAGATTGCTGTTTTCAATGTCAGTAATTCTTTTTTCCACAAGTGATCCGGATATGCATTTTCCCTGAGAACAGATTCTATGAGATTTATTTTGGCCTGCAGATTCTGGTTGAAATTGCAAACTGTTTGTGCTCGATTAGAGAGACATTTAACAATGCCTTTTCCCAAACTGGCACGATGGTTTGAGTTGTAGTGTGGATTATTACTTTTGGATCATGACATCTAAAGAGGGAAGTTGGTTATTTTGTTGGAATTTGATCGTTAGTACTTGTTCATTTATCTGATCCAAGAACATTTTTAATTCTTCTTTACTTCGATTCCAGATAGCGAAAACATCATCCACGTATCTCCACCATATTTTTGGACCATTTTGAGAAGGTTCAACGAAGGATTCTTCAAAGTATTCCATGAATATGTTACTTAAAATGGGCGACAAAGGAGAATTCATCGCCATACCAAAGTCTTGTTGATAAAATTCGTTCTTGAATTGGAAATATGTCTTTTCTGTACATAGTGTGAGTAATTCTATGATGGCACTGACATCCAGTTTTGTTCTTGTCTTGTGTCATTTTCTAATCTTCCTTTCGCGATTTCCCAAGTTTTATCAATAGGGACATTAGTAAACAAACTTTCGACATCAAAACTTACTAGAAGATCACCATCTTGAATTTGTAATTCATTAAATTTCTCTAGAGAGTGAGGGCTATTCCTTATGAAACTATTTCCATTTCCAGATAGGGGTTTCAGAATGTTGAGTAGATATCTAGCGAGTTTTTGTGAAGGAGATCCAATGGAACTTACAATAGCGTGTAGAGGATGAGCTGGTTTGTGTATTTTTGGTAATCCATAAAAATGTGGGGGTTGCTTTGGTGTAATACTAGGTCTCTGCGTTCTGTTTTCGTGAGTATGTTTTTGTGTTCAGCTAAAGTTCGGTATATTTTGCTATCTATGGATGGAGTTGGATTTTGGTTGAGTTTTTTGTATACTTTGTTCACTGATATAGCAGTGTCTTGATTGATTGTTTGATATGTGATGTTTGAGATCATTTGTGTTAGTTTGTCCTCATAATCAGTATTGTTCATGATGACTGTGCGTTGCCTTTATCAGCTGGAAGTATTTCAATCAGATTTTCTGATCGAAGAGATCTCAATGCACCTCTTTCGTATTTGTTTAAATTACTTCTAGGTTGTGTTAGTGTATTTTTGCAGTCATATCTGTAATCACCTGCAGAACATATGCTCACATCCAATGACGATCATACGATTGAATGGAAAAGGACGAAAATCTTGATGAAAACCATATCAAGAGAGGAGAAAATTGAAAGAAACGTCCTCTTTTCTTCTTTGAAATATTAACTGCTTTTCAACAAATTCTGTTAAAATGGACAATACACGGTAACCTCTACCTAGAGAAGAAGTGAGAAATGGCAGAATGCTAATAAATCGATTGATTGCACGACACCCCATATATCAAATGAGCAATACGTCGCTTTCAAATTTTTTGGCAGATCTCCATTGACATCCGTCATTTGAAAAAGCTACAAAGACTCGGTGAGAGAAAAAACCAAATTATTCAAACTATTGAAGGGGATCTAGAAGATTTTGAGAAAGGGGGCAGATATAGTCCCCGAAACGTCAAACAAAAACTATATAGAGAAGTATCTTTTGAATTTTACAATTTTTTTCATAGGCAAATTCAGAATAAGGCAAGTTACTGACTAATTGAATCATTTTTCTTTAGGAAATATAATTTGGTGAACGCAGTAACTTATCGGGGTAACTAATTAGGTAGTTTGCCCTTACTACACTTGTATAGATTTTCCTGATTACATTTAGATCACAGCGTTGATGACTTTTATAACTTCGATTTTTCTTCGAAATAAACGCTTTCAATGAACTTGCCTTCTACTTTCTTCATTTGACTCCATTCGATGAATCCATTGAATGGCAATTTCATATTGTTGCCGTGATTTTTCACGCAACAGATTCAAAGTTGCTCTAGTTGCAGCTTCTTTAATTTCTGGTGGAAGAGACCATCTAAATCATCACTTTCAAATTCAATTTTCATTATATTAAGTTGTGGTCAGGAATAAACAATTTTCTATTGTTATTACTTGCCATACCATCACGATTATTAGTGATAATATTGATTGAGAAATCTGCAAACCTTCCAGAAACCTTTTTTTTAATTTATTTTTCAATTTTTAGTAAATATTACTGGAAATAGAATACCGGAATTCATTACCAAGTGCATCATAGTCCAGAGATCGTAGATTCCAATCCTACAGAAGTCAATTGTGTTAATGTGTTTTTTCTTACTATCAGTAACAGTTGTACAAAAAATATTGTATGATACATTTGTTAAAAGTGTTCTTATTTTGTTCGTAGGGTTGCTTCACTCGCTAACGCTCATTTCGTAATATCCCCCACTCCCATAATAAAATGCCACTTTTAACACGTGTGTCATAAATAACTATGTTATCTAGCTCTACCCCTTCAACCTGATTTCAAGAGACTACTAAATCTATCATACCCTCATAAACAGTGGCGGATTTCCCATGAGGCCGACTAGGCCCAGGCCTAGGGCGGCCAGATATTAGGGGCGGCTAATCGTGGCAAAAAATTTGGAAGATAGTGAGGAAGTATGTCTGAAGTAAGATTGAGACAGATGTTAGAACATTGGGAACATGATGTTAGCAATGTTTATATTGTTCGATGTTTCTTACTTCTTCACGATCTAACTTCTGCACCGATTTTGATAAAAGTTGGCAAGGAAGTAAACTCATAGTATACGTCTCAGCAAACGATGAGTTGAGAAGGGGGCGGCTGGTACTACACGGCCTAGGGCGGCCAAGTCTGCAAATCCGCGACTTCTCAAAAATGAATGTAAAAAAGTGAACGTCCGGCACACATAACTCTATTCTGCCTTTGGTCAAATAGGTTATGAAAAGAAACCACAGTCAGTAAGTAGGTAACCCCTCAGTCACTCTCAACACAAATTCGACAAGTGAGCAATGTTGGCATATTAACGGTATCCACTACGTCACATGTTTGGATAATAGTACCACCTTACACCTGCGGCTTTCTCGAAGTCAAAGAATCGAGTCCCGACCTACAAGGCCGTGGCCGCATGTTTTCGATATGCTCATTGATCATGCATATACGAGGGAAGGTTGAAATTTAGGCATCATCATCGAAAAAAAATGCAACAACGATTATTTGATAGAGATAAATTTGTTTACTTCTAGAGGATGAATATAAAAAAAATTTAGTTAAAAAAAACAGGCATATATAGCAATTAAGACTGAAAAGTTACAAACAATAAGAATAAAGACATCGACAAAAAAGGCGTGAGATGCTTGATATCAGTTATCTTATTATCATTATGAAAAGTAAATATTTTTTGTTCAATGACTTTATTATTGATTTGTTGAGAATATAAACAGGATGTTCATAAAATCAGATGTGGAATCATCTGCGACTGAAAGATGAACTTTAGTCACTATCTTCCATCGTCAAGATAACCTCTTGTGGGGTATTCATGTTGAAAAGGGAAACATTCTCAATTGAACATTGATAGAAATATTTTTCTGTCAATTGAAAAATCCACGATTAAAATAAAGTTATTTTTTGTGAATGTCTAACAGAAAACAACTACTTCCCCGGCTGAAGCCACGCTGGACATTGAACTACATCTGATAGATATTCTGAAAAGGCCCTAACTCAGAAGAGAAAATCAGAAATTGAAAATTTGTATTTTCATTCAGATAGTTATTTGATTTTCTATTCCAGTCTTAATTAAGAACTCATAAAGATGAATGAGGCAATGAAGAATGTTTTCCAAAAGAGAGTACTCACCAGAAATCATTCGTAACATTGAAGAGGAGAGACATCGCATTCACTAGGTCTTCAATACATTTTTGTCGACGAAATTCTATTTCACGCTTCCACGATCATCAGGAAGACCGGAAGAAATGGAAAACACATTTTCAAGAAGCAATCTCACTTTGCAAAGATAGAAAATGTTAGAATCATTTCTTTTGGAGTGACACTTTGAAATTAGTGTTTTCTGACATTAAAACCTGTCATGGGGTATGATAGATTGATTTGTTGAAAATATAAACAGGATGTTCATAAAATCAGATGAGGAATCATCTGCGACTGAAAGATAAACTTTAGTCACTATCTTCCATCGTTAGGATAACCTCTTGTGGGGTATTCATGTTGAGAAGGGAAACATTCTCAATTGAATATTGATAGAAATATTTTTCTGTGAATTGAAAAATCCACGATTAAAATGAAGTTATTTTTTGTGAATGTCTAACAGAAAACAACTACTTCCCCGACTATCTGAATGAAAATACATATTTTCAATTTTAGATTTTTTCTTTTGAGTTAGGGCCTTTTCAGAATATCTATCAGATGTAGTTCAATGTCCAGCGTGGCTTTAGCCGGGGAAGTAGTTGTTTTCTGTTAGACTTTCACAAAAAATAACTTCATTTTAATCGTGGATTTTTCAATTCAAAGAAAAATATTTCTATCAATATTCAATTGAGAATGTTTCCCTCTTCAACTTTATTATTATTTTTAACTTTTTGGTCTTTATTGCTATATAAGTTTGTTTTTTAGTTTTCTAAACTATAATTTTATTTTAAAGTTTTCAGTCCATGTTGCTACAATAGATACAAAATTACTACGGGAGAAAAACTCTTCGATTGATCCATCCACATAGAATGGAAGTTTATACTAAGTTTTGGTGAATGTGCCGAGACTATCCAGCGCGTTCACCAAATCTTTGTTATATGAATTATTTTTTTCTGACGATCTTGGTGAGAATACCAGGTCATAGCTATGAAATTACTATATTGTTCTTTGTACGTCTGCAAAATTTAAAATATTTCAGACATCTGAAAAAAAAAACATTTCAAAAGTTGTATGACAAAAGCTTTCCCTTTTGACATTTCTCCAGAGATATGCTCTAAATATGATATTAAGGATGGTTTCAAGAAGACGAAACGTTATATCGGAAAATGGGATCCCCCTACTTGTTGGTTTTCAATGGTTGTATGACAAAGTTCTTTCCATTTTGCCATGTCTCCAGAGATAGACTTTGGATAGAACACATATTTCAAAAACAGAGAGAGTTATCGTTAATTTTATGTCGCCATTCAATTTAGCAAGAAATTCTCCAACTGAATCCAGTAATTCCCTAGAAACTGTATTTTTGTGAAAGTGCGTTTTTGAAAATTAAGAAAATTGCTGAATCATATAACATCTCCATTGCTTTTTATAAAAGCTCCCAAATAGTTGTTTTTTCATTCATATACATTTAATTCTCATTACTTATTTGCCTGACCAACGTTACAATTGTCGAATCGAAGTGACAATTGTCCAAGACTTTGATAGTCACAAGTTCTGGAAAAATAATAATCACCAAGTTTTTTCAGTGGTGAATAATTTTCTGATCAGAGTTATATACCAAAAAATCAATTATTCTGAAAGCAAGGCTATTTTGTATTGAATGCTGATATCTGATTCCACCCGATAAAATTAACATGATGTTTTAACTCATAGGCGACTGAGAGATGGACTTACATATTGAGGTCAATTTGAAACAACACACTCCAAGAGTACATTTTGATAGCATAGCGGTAATTTTGTTAAATAATTCACTGAGGCATCAAAATATACTTCAGCCCTGTGGATAATTTTTGGCTTAAATAACCATCAGTATGGTTTATAGTGTCAAAACGCTCTTTTGTCATTTTGGCAGTTGAGATATCGAGCACAATGCAAATCCATAGAGTTATTCATGAAGGAGCTGTAGCCAGAGTGAAAGATCTATTACCTTGGAGTGGAAGTGAAGTGGAAACATGTTTTTGATTTTGATATATATTTTTCAACGTTTGCTATTGCAAAAAGCAAGTTTTCATGACTTGCACGGTTCTGAAAATATTTAGAATTGATTTAATTTTCCAAAAATAAAACAATGGCTACAAACCCAAAAAATCAATGGCGCCTAATCAACAATATTTAACGGGGAAAGTGACTTTCATTAGCAATCAATCAATCAATCAATACTTTATTGTCCAAGAATAGCTTCTTATTGACAAAGTGTCATAAATAAACATTAACAAAATAAAAGTACAAGTATACAAGTGAAGTATAAATGTGGAAGTAAAACATTAGTCGAAAGAATGAGATAAGATAGGATTAATCTGTATAAACAAATACTAAAAACAATGAAAATAAAAACATGCATTTAACGCCACGCCTGCCTACTATACAGTACTAAGGTACACTTAAAACTACAAAATCATCGCATGAGTTTTACACTTAAGGCGTATCGTTAAAAAACTCATCCAAAGTGTAATATGCCTTATCCAACAGTAACTCTTTGACACTTTTCCTGATTTTTCTTTCTGAATTTAGAATTTTGATATTCTGAGGTAGATGATTAAAACTTTTTTTGAGTTATAAATCAGTGAATTCTTAACTTGTGTAGTGTTGGGCTTAGGAAGATCAATATTATCCATCTGTCTAGTCTGAAAGCGAGGATTTCTTATGGAGTTTTTATTTAGCTTATGTTTTTTAAACATCAAACACGCCGTCTCTAGTATAAATATGCAGGCACCTGGAGCATGTATATCTGAAAGCGATTCAACTATTATACGAACCTGATCTTGGCTTCTTCCTTCTGACCATTATCAGAAATAATCAGGAAAATGAATTATTAGCGATACGGATTTGGACCATAATCTACGGATGTTTGAGCTGGAGCAAGAAATATTCAGCAATGAGACCAAACACTATAAAAAGTTCACGGTTTTATGATACTTTTGCAGCTATGCTAAGGGTGAAAACATTTTTGTTTTTTTAAATTTGCTCTCGAAACCGGATAAATATTTCATTACTGGATGAATCAGTAGCAAACATTGATCAACTTGAAATTTTTTGAGGGATTGAGTAATTTTGAACAGGGGGATACGTGTAAATGTTAATTATAAACAAAATATTTGTTGCTGATGAAAATTTCAACCAATATCAATATAAAAATTACCAATTATCAAATTTGTATATAAAAATTTAATATGTTGTTTATTATTCGTTTTTTAAAATGAAAGACTGACAAGGCAGGAACTGATAGAAAGTTCACATCAATTTCAGCGAGATCAAAAGAACAATTTTCGGGTATACATTTCACTTTCCGAAGCGGAAAGTTACTGCCCAGAGTATTGTCAGTATGTGCAAAAGGTCCTCTCACAATCTACCAAGAGTCCTTCATTAAATGCATATCGTATCCTCAATATCACTTTATAACAAATTCAAAACGATTGGGATGAAAATCAGTCTCAAGTTATGAGATCGGCATTAATATTGGAATTGCCCTCGTATACGCTAGCAATGTTCCGAGATATATCCCAAGATATAATGTTATGTTTAATGTAAATCGCCCTGGGTTCTGGGTCAGAAACAACGCATTTCAGAAAAATGTTAGCGGTTCATGTCTCCGGTTCTATAAATATAAAACAAATAAAAAACAAAAAAAATACATGAATGGATTCGTGAGAAACATTATGAATACAATTTCAAAGCAAAAATAACTACTAGATTTCTGATTAGTCCTGAAACGATATTATAATATTTGAAATATGGAAATTTTTATTGAACATGTTTGAATCTCACTAAATACTAATTTAAATTTCAATGATCAAATAAATATGTATCATAATTTGGGACAGAGATTGTATTATATTACGAAATGAATTAATCCAGTTTTTCGAAACATTACCAGAAGTACTTATATATTTTATTGATATTTTTCTTGTGAATTATTCAGGATCACAGAAGTTTGAAATGTCTGTCTTTATCCTGGGAATAATATATGGTATTATTTAGAAAACTGAAAAAAAAATTATCATTGATGATTTTACTCGATATCAACTAAAATCGTATGGAAAATGGAAGAATAGGAACTCTTCCAGAAATACGTATATCAGGAAGACAGCTTCCGTAAAAAGGGTCGACGAAACACCTTGGAGTTATCATAGACTCCAAGCCGACCTGCAACGAGCAGATTGAAAATCGCAACAAGAAGGCTATCTGCTCCTACTGAGCACGCAGAAGAGATTTCGGTAAGACGTCGGGCTTGTCACCAAAAACCCCACACTGGATATACACGGCGATTATTCGCCCGACATTAACGTACGAGTCCATTGAGGTGGACCGGCACCTCAAGAAGCAATTCCAGAAATGAACTAGATAAAGTACAAATACTGGCTTGTCTAGAGCAGAGCAGAGCTCTAGAAGTTCTGCTAGGACTGCCACCTCTGCACCTTGCACCACCCCTGCACCATGAGGCCATGCGTACTGCCTAAAGACTCCAAGGTACAGGCCGATGGATCGGCACGGAGGCAGACCATGGACACTCCCATATTTGGAACAAGGCAAAGGAGGGCTGTCCAATCCTACTATTGGAAATAGATAGCATCCTGCCGGTTCTGGATTTCAGTTCCACGACAACAGAATTCGGAGACCTATTGTAATCTACTCGGATAGCAAGGCAGCAATCATGGCAATAGTATCAAATAAGATCATATCCAAATTAGTGTCCGAGTGTAGAAACGCCATAGAAAGTTTGTCATAAACAAAAAGACTCTGGTCGGTACGGAACCAATCTCGGGAATACCCAATAGCATGGCCATCTCAAACATAGGAGGATTGCTGCGAAGGTGTTCATCAAAACATGGAGGGAGGCGCCATGCATGAGACAATCGAAGCTCCAAATGAAGGCGCCTTCGAAGAAATTGTCAAAAGAGATCCTGCTACTCCACAGGAACAAGCACATGGAACTCATCGGGATCACAGAGGATCCCATATGCAAATGGTGCCTGGAAGATGACGAGACATCGTCGCACATCTTCACTGAGTGCCCCGCTTTGGCGCACCAGAGGGAGATCAACCTGGTGAGAATATTTCTGAACCCAGAAGATGTCAAAGAGAATCAGCTGAGGAAACTGCTGAGTTTCCTCAGAGGAATCGGCATGCCTAGCTGAGTCTCAGATCACGTTGGCGCACAACGGGCCCAAATGAAGAGGCCTACGTGTACGGAGGTCTCCGTAACCAGCCACCATGTGCATAGAAGAGGGAGAAGAAGGCCTCATATGAGTTATTAGTTGAGAATGGATACAAAAAAATATCAGAATATTAAAATAAATTTGTGTTGATAAAAAGGTTTCATGAATATTATTAAAAGAATAAATTGAATTCAGAATTTCAGTTTATATAGTAGTTTATCATGTTGAATTCGGGTTTTGGGAACAAAATAGATATTATACATCGAAAAGTACCAAAAAATATGAAAAATAAAATAAAAGTGGAATTTCATAGCTGCTTTTTATTTGCTTGCGTTTCAATGCGACTAGTGTGAAGGAATTGGCGTTTTATTGCGTTTGGGGTCGACACTTTTGTCTAGTCTAGTCTAGTCGAGAAGTGAGTTTCCTGCGAAAAATAATTCCAAGCCTACTAAATATATGAGCGATGGGTCATTTGATTCGAAGTGTCATTCTGAAAAAGATGTATTTTTTAATTTCTTCTGCCAACGAAAATTTGCTATTTTTTCGTAACAAAAAACAAAACGAATGGGCTTAGTTTTTTGGCGAAAGCTCATAAACTGTTGACGCTAGAGTAAATTATAAAAAGATTCTTGAAGAGGAGGAAATTTCCCAACAAAAAGTCTGTACTCCCCGAACTCTATCACAATTATTTATAATTTGAATTCAACGTTGAAAATAGGGCTCCGCGTAAGCGTTACGGGAGGAGAATTTTAAAATTCAAAAATATTATACTATCATCTGAACATTTGCATTTCGTTAGAAAAATATTTTTTCATTGAATTTTGATAATGTGAGGATATGTTTTTGGAACCGCCGATTTTATTAAAAGCCGAATAATTGAGCACAGAATTAATCCATATTTTTTTTGCTTCCTGGAGCACATTCAACATGTGTACTTAATAATATCACGCTATAAAACTGTTTAAAAGTTGATTATTTTGTTAATTATAAATTTCTATAGTCAACAAAATGTGGGAAATCGAGTAAATATTGTAAAATAAAATGTTTATTGATATTTCACATTATCATCAGTCTTATGTCTGACGAAGGCATTTTACAATGTTATGAAAAAAATACGCTAATTGTTTGTAAAATATTTATAAACAAAAAAAACAAAGTTGAATATTTTTCAAAAATTGATTTTTTTGCTTTTGGTTGCTAAAAGTTTATTATGATTCAAAAAAAACATTTATGTTTTATTTTTCATATTTTTTTTATTTTTTAATTATTTAAATAATATCCTACGATTGTTTTTCTCTTTGAATTCGATAATTGGTTATTCTCTACCTATTAAGATATTTTTTTATTACCAATGTAATTGATTATTCAATTAATAATTAATTATTAACAAACTTTGAATGACATTATATTTTTTTTGGAATAGTACAAAAAATAACCCTATACGACTTTTCTAGAAAAATTTCAGAAAACTATTTATGAATAGTTTGCCGTATATGGTTGTTTCTGTAATTTTTTGTGCCAACCAAAGTTTGTTTATAACTAATTGTTAACTAAATAAAAAATTATATTAATAATTAAAAAAATATTTCTTATTTAGGTAAAGAATAACCAATTATTGATTTTAAAGAGAAATACATTTCTCAATATATTATTTCAATGATAACAAAATAAAAAAAAACTAGTATGACTTGCGTGTAAAAAAACCCGAATAACTGCAGCAGTAGGCGCTATATCAATGAACACGAGATATAGCGGGAGATATGCCGTCTTTCGGCGGGGACGTTAAGATGGCGTTCATGGATGTTGAGCTCGTTATAGATCCCTTCCTCTGAAACAACAGAGGGTTCGTCAAAATTTCCGGTTGGAGGAAGTGTGGAGACCTGGACGCAGAAATGGGCGAAGTTGAATACAAAAAATATTGGAACGTAAATACTCACTAACTTGAGATTATAATCGAAGTCAACTGAATAAAAATATCCATTAGGTGGAATATATGCAATGAATTGAAGTTAGTTTTTGTTTCATATAGAAAGTTATGGAAGTGCACTACTGGCCAGGATACATTCTTTGACTTCTCCACACTAAGTGAAATTCACCTCGCAGAAGCTTTTATATCAAGTTAATTTGAGTAATCATTTCCTACCGACATAAAATAATTAGACATTCGTCACTCTACACTAACGAACTCTGTTGTCAATTATAATGAGAATACTGAACAGTTACATCACTTATTTCTCTGGAAAAATCGCCCGTGGTGAAGTCTTTCCGCAATTATAAATTTGCATGTTATATGCTCGCTATTTCTAGCGGATTTTCGAATGGAGATCATGCTGATTCCCAGTGTTTGTGTAACTGAATTTCTCGTTTCTGCCGTTAATTCAGATTTTTAAGATGTACTGTGTTTGTTCGTGTCGGTCCGTTGACTCTACAACTTCCAGTTCTCTGAACTAGTTTTTTGCCATACTATGAAAAACATTTTTTCGCATTGTATTTCTGAATAAAATTTCGGGATATTAACATTTTAATCCAATCAATCGAGATATTGGTCTAACATAATTTCAAAACAGCTGAAATTATGAATTCAGTAAATCGAAAATGTGGAGTATCCATTAAACAGTTTTGTACGGCGCTAAAAATTTAAAAAAAAAAAATCTTCCGCATTTTCGTATTTTGAGCTACAACTATAGAAGTATTGGAGATATGAAGAAATGCCGTCCGTAATAGTTGTGGCACGTTATTTTTTCTACAAAAATGTGTCCTCGGGGAGATAAACCAGATTTTCTACTTGTAGTCTAAAGCCCGGTTGAATTGTGCGGGAACGAAAAATGGTCCCAATTTTTATATAACCGGACTAGTCAGTCGATGTTTCTCGCTACTAAGAGCTGCTTCAAAAAACAAAGCACAATAAAAAAATACAAAACACAAGAAATATAAAAAACTCCCATCTTTCACACGGGACTAGTTTCGAAGTTCATACAAAATCCAATCATATTACAAAGACTGTATAGCCTACCTTTTTATGAAAAGCAGAAGGTCCAGGCACTGTTCTCCGGTGAGCACTATGAGTTCGTCGATTGAGTTTCAGAAATGATGTATAAGGTTAAAATTGAAAGAAACAAAGTTATTTCAAGTTTTAAAAACAATTTGAATTAGTAAAAAAAAATTTATTTGGGCGCCACACAGCTTGTGAATAATTTAGAGAGTGAATATTTGGCAGTTATGAAACCAAATACTAATTTCTAGAATGTTAACTAAAATCATATGAATTCGGAATGTGGAATCATCTGCGACTGAAAGATAAACTTTAGTTACTATCTTCCACGTTCAATTCACAGAAGAATCTTTGTATTCAATATTCAATTGAGAATATTTTCCTTTTCAACGCGAAAAATATTTTCCTAAAAAAATTATCACTTCACAGTTTCTTCAATGAATATGGGAAATCAAACTATATAGGTATCACGCTCCAGTACCGTTAATTACTCTCAAATAAACAGGCAATGCTTTATAAATTTTGGTAACCCTTGAACTTGATGCTAATAACGTATGATAAGTTTAGACAGTTTGTAAGCTCGAACTACTGTTTCAGAGATGAGAATATTTCATGTGTTGATGACCTTAATAAAACCATAAATAATGTGGAAATATGATTACACTTCCCCATAGTACTATGAGTCCGCTTTACACTCACTGTTATTATAGCATACCTCTTATACCCAATATTGAATATATGTTGAACCAAAAATAAAATTTTTGAAAACAAATTAAATGCAAGGTTAAAAGAAATGTAAAAATTATGAATTTGCTTGTTTACTCCTCTTGCGATCTTCCACTGCGCAAGATGGCACTTATGAAAACGGACGGCTTTCAAATACCGGAACATGACTTTGTAGGGTAGACAATTGCAGGAACTTAGAAAAAAAACACGACGACAATCCAAATCGATTCTGGCGGGAAAAGCTACGTCTTCCTCTTGAGTCAGATATTCAAAACCATTATATCCCCAAATCAATATCGGAAACAAAAATATACGAGACTCCACCAGAATTTCTCCCCATGGGAAAATTATCCAAATAACAAGATCCTCCTTGGAAGTAAGGTCCTCCACAAAATAAGGTAAGGTCCTCCGTAGATCTCTATAACAATTTACCTCGATATACAACACAGATATACAAAAATTTGCCAACGGCTTACCTTCGATGGAGGGTTGTCGGCCATTATGGTAGCTGACCACGACGAAAAATGGAGTAAGAGAAATCAACCACACAATGACCTGATTCACAGGATTGCAGCCCTTGAGATAGAAGTATCACACTTCTCTCTACCGTCAAATCCGGAATCCCGTGGTAGAAATAGAAATTGTGAAGGCCCCTGGCTTTCCAAATAACAGAACCTTTCACCGTCACGTCATCTTGGATTCTGCTCTTTTTGCCGTTCCCTCGCAAATAGGAATCCTAGCTCACGTGACCCGCATTCAGAGCCGCCCATTGGAAGAGAACAAACAATGATGAGATTTCACGAAGACAGCCGAAGACTAAATCGTAACTCACATTCCTTTAAATCCTTTGAATGGATAAAAACTAAACTAGACAATTTCAGAAGATACCAAATTCAAGAATGAGCGGACCACCAATGAAATATCCAATGGAATAGACCTGTAGGTTAGACATTCGGTAATTTCCGAAGAAATGCTCCGTAAGTGGCAAGTCGATCAATCTTGAGTTCAACTGCGGTACTAGTCCAACTGAATTCGGATAATTCCTAGATATAAGTAGTCCGCCGGAATTATGGCAATCTCTGGATGAATATAAGAAAAGAAAAAACTATAGTAAATAAATTTCACATGCTACAACTGTTCAAAGATTTCCGTCGGAATATCTGTGAGTGAGTACACATTTTGGTCAATAAATTCTCAAGGAATCATTGTCACGTTAATTCCTTGGGGCTTTGTGAAGTTCGAGGTAGATATATCAGCCCTGTTCAACCGGATTATTCTCGGTTTTGTTGGAATAAACTATTTTGATATGTAATTCGGGAGTATTTTATTTGATTCTGTATATATCTCTAGGAATTTGAAATAATTCGAAAAGTACAATACGCATTAAAAAAATTCGAATGCCTTTCGAAAGGCCATATTTCAATGTTCTTCTCAACTAGCCGATTATTTTTCTATGATAAAATAATGAAATGTACAACAAAATTTGAGGTTACTCTTTATCAAGAAAAATACCTCCGAATTACATGTCACATTACTTTCTTCCACAAAACCGATAGTAATCCGGTTGAACAGGGCTATACCTTCCTCGACCAGCACAAAGCCCCAAGGAATTGACGTGACAATGATTCCTTACGAGTTTATTAACCAAAATGTGTACTCACTCACATACATTTAATCGGAAACCTTTGAACACTCTTTGTATTAGATTGGATTTTGAAAACTTCGAAAATAGTCTCATGTCACATTTCACGTGCTTTGATTTTTTTCAAGCAGCTCTTAGTAGAGAGGAACATCGACTGACCAGTCCGGTTATATACAAATTGGGAATATTTTTCGTTCCTGCCCAATTTCAACCGGATGTTAGACTACAAGTACAAAATCTCCCTAACGGCATGATTTAAAGTAAAACATTATTGCAGAAAAAATAACGAGCAACTTTTATGCATTTCTTCATATCCTCAATACTTATGGAGTTGTAGCTCAGAATATGAAAATTCGGAGAATTTTTAATTTTTTATTATTAGGGCCGAGACATGTTGAACAATTGCTTAATGGATACTTCATACATTTGACTACTTCAATCCAGAATTTCAGCTGTTTTGTAATATTTGTTGAATTTTGGTGAAATTTTGTTTCTTTTATTTTATTGGATTATTTTGGCTATGATTTTTTTTTTTTTGAAATAAAGCACTAGGTTTCAGGTAGAAAGATAGGAGTTTACTGAATAACATACCCGAACTGTTTACTTTTAATACAGTGTAGAAACTTTGGTACAAAAGTATGAAATTTATTTTTAATATCTCCTTGACAGTTCATCTTACAACTTCAATCATAATAATCAAACTCTTCACCCCACATGCCATCATTTTCATCACTTGATATAAACATTTGACAAATAAAAAACTACACAATTATTTCAATAAATTATTTCTATGCTACATGACTGTCTTTCAGAATTCCTAAAAAAAATTCTAAAACTTGATGGTTCATTCAAAATTAAATTCTGTAAAACCATCAGTCCATGCAATAATAATAATAATATACTTCAATGAACAATAAGTTATCAAAACCATTACAATGATGTCCACAACAAATTGCCGAGAGCGTCAGTAAATGGAAGTGTATACACAGTAAACATACAAGATAAGAAATATAACATAAATCATGAATAAAACACGAATACCGATGAACCACAGATATATAAATGTATACAACTAGACATACAGTGGTCCCAACAACCTCTTAAGAAAAGAATTCGTCAAGTGTGTGAAAGTTCTTTTGGGTCAAGAAGTCTTTGAGCCTATTTTCGAAAATGAGAATATATATATATATATATATATATATATATATATATTATTATTATAGAATATTTTGCACTTCTTCAGGTAAATTATTATAGATTCTGCAGCCTTTGTAGTACAAGTTTCTTTGGTAAAACTTGGTTGAGTGCTTTGCCGAAAGTGAATTGTTCTTAAATCTGGTAGAGTAATCATGCTTCGATCTATTGCAGCTAAACAATGAAAGATTATTATGAACATAGCACGATATTTCATATATGTAAGTATCAACTACGGTTAAAATTTTATTATTTTTGTAAGACATGAGTGTCTCCAGGGAGGATTACAGAGGATTCTCAACGCGGAGTTTTGTAAAATTAACAATCTTGAACAATCAGTGCCAGCTCCCCAATTCATTATGCCATATCGAATTTGAGAGTGAAAATTCGCATAATACAGAGCGAGGAGTATTTTTTGAGTACAGTGCTCATTTAATGACCTCAACGCATAGCAAGCAGATCTCAATTCACCACATAGATTATGTATGTGAGATTCCCAGTTTAACTTTTGATCAAAGATAACTCCCAAGATCTTGACATCGTTTTGAAAACTGAAATGATACGCGTTATTGTTACATAGCGTTTGATTGTACCCTCGATGTAAAATAATAGAAACCGTTTTTTCCTTATTCACTTTGATGAAATTTTTTTCTGGCCATAATAAACACCGAGTGTATACCTCGTCAGCAGTAGCCATTGTCCGAGAAATTAGTGTCATCGGCATAACAAACCATTGCCTTCTTCTTCAGTGGGAACAGTTTCATTATTTTTATTTTCATGATTATGATTTCGAGACTTCAGGATATAACAAGTACGAAAAATACTAGGAAAATAAATTCCAAATGATGATAATTCCGAGTGAAAATCCCGTAGAATAGGCGTAACTTCGTGGACTTGTAAATACAACAACGGTAATATTCTGCAAAAACGTCACAACTTCCAACGGACCAATAAGAACATGTTTCATGAATTATATTTCCTGCTCTACCGTTGCCATTTCAGTGGTAATCATTGATTTTCCATGCTAGCCGGTGTATATAATTTATATAACTGTCAAAATTGTAATTGAATGCACTTCCTTTGCAAAGCACCTGTGTATTCCGAAACAACATATGGAAGAGATGTCATGAGAACACTAAATGGATAGCCATGTAATTAACTTGTTGTTTCTTGGAATACCGAGAGATGAGTTTGAAAATATTTCCTATAAGTGGGATTTTCCAAACATGTCAGTTTTATTCAACTCCTATTGGGATATACAGGGTGTAATCTAACTAACCTCTTGCACACCCGTGAATGACAAATGAATAATGCCATTTTATAACAAATTACGGTGGTTAAAAATCTGGAAAAAAGTTGAAAACGTTTTATACTTTGCAAAATTCGAAAAAAAAAATGGGCAGCACCACTCGCCTGATTTCAGGTGGCCTACTTGAAAAAAATCTTTAGCAATTCCCGAATATAATAAATATTCAACTCGATCTTTGAATAATGCAAATAGAATGTTGAACTGATTGAGTGGTAAATGTATATATTGCAGGCTGCCTGAGATAGGTATTCAATTCCAAAGTGAAGAAAACAACTAGCCTTGTTATATCCGAATTGGTGATGAAGTCAGAACTAGTTGACTTTATACCCTGCTTGGAGGCCCTTATCATTATTATCACAGTCATTTGTAAGAGATAAACTACACAAACACTATTGAAAAGGGAAACATTCGCAATTGAATATTGTTTTGAAAAATAATATCACGACCATTTTAGTGATTCAGACATTCAGAACACGTGAACTGAACACTATTGCCAACAAGATTCTCCCATGCACGGTTTACAAAGCTGTATCTGAAAGAGAGTTTGTTAGATTCTACTAGTGTCTTCTGATAGGCTGGTGAATGAAAGATCCTAATTAGCAACCAATCAACCAAAATTAATTTGAACATTGTTGTCTTTGTCTCTCTAAAAATTTGCCATTCTATCTGTCTGTTGCTGGCACTTAAAACTGAAAACCGAAGTATTCCGTGAGTATTTTGAAGAGTAGTAGACGAGATTAATCACTCGTCGAATGTATGAATAAAGTAATAAATTTCAATTCTGGTTAGATTCTAGAGTTGCCAATCACTGTACAGGTTTTCGTACTAGATATATTAATATTATGTAAATTATCATTTGATAAAATGGCAAATTTTTGAAAAGACAAAGATAATAATGTTCAAATTAATTCTCGTGCACATCGTGTACTCTTTTGTGATTAGTTGTTAATTAAAATCTAAAAATCTTTCATTCACCAGCCAATCAGAAAACTAATAAAATCTAACAAACTTTCGTTCGTAGACAGCTCTGTAAACCGTGCATGCGGGAATCTTGCTTGGCAAGTTTTCACTTCAGGTGTTCTGAATGTCTGAATCACTACATTGGTCGTGATATTATTTTCCAAAACAAAAAATCCTGGTGAGATTTACATATCGTATTTTGTTATATTTCATTCCTGAGAGCAAGAACAAGTTTGGAGGATATTTTTATATTTTTTTCAATAAATAAATACATGATAACAAATATTTTCTCATTATATTAATGCCGTAATGTTTATCCGAATTTGATGAATCTTCAATTTCGTGACGACAATCTATAAAATCAAAGAATTCAGGCACTCTCCACATCAGTCACCACCAAACACGGAACAAAATTGAAATCGTGGATCAGAAAGTAGATGCGACCGCAATGGAAACTTAACGCTTGTCTGATCCATGAAGTTCATAATGGGACCGTATGGCATTCCTCGTTCGTAATTACGAGAGGAATAAGAGGAATGTGGTTTCTGTTATAGAATGAAACATTGACTTTTTCTGATTATCTTCGAAGGAAACCACAAAGTTTCATGAAATTGGGAATCGATCCCACAAGTGGTGAAACACAACCATCAATCGTGAGATGTATACGGGGTGTTTCATAATTGAATGCTGATCCTGAAGGGCGATAATCCTTGGATGATTTTAAGAAAAATTCTTCATATGAACATAGGTCCGCAAACGCTTTATTTCTGAGATACAGGATGTTGAAATTTGACAAAAAAATCAGTGCTTTCCCAATATCTCTGAAACCGCTTTGGCTTTTTTTTCCATTTTGGTATATGCAAAGTACGCATAAAAATAAAAATTTCCATGATAGAAGATTTCTTAATTTTCATCAGTGGCGTCCCTGTTAACATGCCCTGCCATATTTTTAATCACAGTCTTTTTTCCAAATAAATATTTTTTTTATAATTGTCCTCTATCTTCCCATAAAAATGTTCTGTTGTCTTTTTTTCGTCCGGCGAACGGTTTTTGAGTTCATTTGCTCGTCCCTATGCGAAATCAGCCGTTGAAGGGTAATAGGATTATCTTGTGGGCTAGAAACATCTAGTATGCTAAGAACACATTTCGTTGTTTTCAACATAAACAATTCTGACACTTCTTCAGCTAGATACGTGATATTATTTACGTTATGAAAACTTGTTTATTACGAAAAACATGATAAATTTTATAAATACCGAATCAGCAGACACGCATTACTTGTATGGGCTTGCTGACGGGAACGCATATGAAGCCAGGCGACTGTATCAAGAGCGCTTCCCAAATAGAATGGTTGCTGATGCTCGAACGATTTGAAGCACCCACAGAAGGTTATGTGAAACAGGAAGTTCTGAGCCAAGTCATCACTTGAAAGGAGCACATCGGACTGCAAGAACTCCGGCAATTGGGTAGCTGTTGTGAATTCAGTTGACGAAAATCCTGAAATAAGTACGAGGTAAGATTATTATTATTTATTATATCACTATCACATTCAACGGGTTCAGGCTCTACTTCCTCCATTACGAGTGAATTTCTGCCAATAGTTTCTCCAAAAAGTTACCGAAAATTCTTTATTTGACAGGGAAATTTTATTCACGGACGAAGCTAGTTTCACTAAAAACAGAATCAGATATTTTCATAATAATAATTTTTGGGCCAAGGAAAATCCGCATGCAATCGTGGAATCTCATTACCAGGAGCAGTTCTCATTAAATGTCTGGGCTGGAATTATTGGAGATTACCTAATTGGATCTTTTTTTCACCACGCAGATTAAATGGACATAATTATCGCCGATTTATTGAAGATAATTTGCCAATTATGTCGGAAGGTGTTCCTATTTCAATGCGAAATCGCATGTGGTTTATGCATGATGGTGACCTGCTCATTTCAGTGCTCTGGCACGCGAAAATTCAAACCAAAACTTTCATAATCGCTGGATAGGCCTGGGGGTACAGAGTCATGGCCAGCTAGATCCCCAGACTTAAACAGTCTTGATTATTTTCTTTGGGGACATCTTAAGACTTTGGTGTACAGTCAACCAATTCTAACTCAGGAAGAATTGCGAAACCGCGTAATAGTTTCCTGTGAAGCAATAAGGAATACTCCAGGAATTTTCCAAAGAGTCAATGACAAGGAGGGCTGAACCCTGCATACTAGAAGAAGGCAGACATTTTAAACAGTTAATTTGATTTTGTTATTGTTTTTTTAAATAAAAAATGTATTTTTATGCGTATTCATTACAAAAACTAAATAATAGTTACCATAAAATTATGAAAATCTTGCCTAGTTCCTTTGGTTACCACAATTGTGAAATTGAGACTAAGAGAAAAAATCGAATAGGGGCAAGTAAATGAATGTATTTTATTTTCTAAATCGAAAACCGTCCGCCGGGCGAAAAAAAGGCGAGACATCATTTTTATGAGAAGGTAGAGGACAATCACAAAAATAATATTTATTTGGAAAAAAGATAGTGGCGTATCATTATTTTGATCAAAAATATGACAGGGCATGGTAATAGGGACGCCACTGATGAAAATTAAGAAATCCTTTATCATGGAAAAAATTTATTTTTTTGCCTACTTTGCATGTACCAAAATTGAGAGGGGAAGCCAGAGCTGTTTCAGAGATATTGGAGAAGAACTGATTTTTTTGTTGAATTTCAACATCCTGTATCTCAGAAATGAAGCGGTTGCGGACATATGTTCATATGAAGAATTTTTCTTGAAATCATCCGAGGATTATCACCCTTTAGGATCAGCATTCAATGATGAAAAACCTTGTATATACATACATACAACACATTTTCTCCTATAGTCGTTAGACAGTAAAAATATATCATCGGTGACTATTGTTTATAATTTGATCAATGATTTAATTTCGAGTCAACTCCACCCTGAGATGAATGATTGCAGGAATGCCACAAGTCAGTACCTCAAGACTAGGTCTCCATCAGTTATTCTGGATAGCTCTAGGAATGAAAATACTTTGATTTTTGAAAAAATTGAAAAATCCAAATTGATAAAATAAAATGGAAGTATTTTACAATGACCTGATATTTCCCTATAAATAAGTTTGGGCATGTGCAAGTTAAACTGGTAGCGATATCAGCAATCCACCCACACCAACCAGTTGCGGATCTTTGATGACGGAATTTTGACTGAAAAATTCGAGAAAAAAAAATAACAGTTCTCATTTGTGGTGGAGAAAAAATGGAGATTTTCAACTACCTTAATGCATTATATCAGATCGGAAAAAAATCCAACAATATTTTCTCATAGACAAAACCTACACGAAAAGAATATTGAAAAATTCCCACAAACTATCGAATGTTCACTTTCCTGCCTTTTCAATAGGGGATTCAAAATGGCTAGACAATCCTGAATATAGATTTGGAGGGCCAATTCCTTTGAATTGGAAATTAGCCACAGATATCACCCATCTAGACCAAGTTAGATGACCATGAATAAGTTAAGAACCTTTCTTTTCGGGAATGGATGGAATTCATGCCGTACTCCTTCAGATGGCCTTGCAAAGTTTTCAAAGTAGTATGGTACGGGCATACATTATTGTTGAATATTCCAATACATCTCCAAAAAATATCGAGACATTATTCGGAAGTCAAGTACCTATTGAGACCGAAGTCATACACACTCATTGGTCAAACATAATTTCTTCTAAGAAGAGAGAGATTGCTGGACATATAGTCAACACACAAAATATTCAAGGATGAAGCACTGAGTAACCATCAATCCGTATACCAACAGATTTCTCATTGAATGCCTTTTAACCGACGAAACCAAAAAAAAGGCGGTTCTCTAGTCGACGCGTATATTTTTTTTTATCTATGACCACGCATAACTCTTTACTGAGACGTCCGATTCCGATAAGTCTTTTCTCAGTGGATAGGGTGTACTTCGAAGTTGGTCCCATTTGAATTTGAAAGATGAAATCCGCCCCTAAGGGTAGCAAAATGAAGGATATTGATCACTCACCCTCTGAATTCTGGTCCGTTTATCGATTCTATCAGGCATAACTTTGAACAGGGTTCTTCGATTTGGATGACTCTGTTTTTATTAGATAGGGTATATCTCATAGTTGATCATATTTGGATTTCGAATGGAATTATCCACCCTTACGAGTATAAAAATAGGGGATAATTGATTTTTCACTTGTGAACATTGGCACACATATGTAGTTGACAATGACAGACGTCTATTGTCATTATTTTTGTTCTCCTACATCCGTCATAATCATTATATTCTATGAGAGAATGGAATGATAGACAGAACAACAAAAATAATTTATATAACAACAAATAGTAAAAGTAGGTAATCATATTATTCAACTGGTAATAGTTGAAGTAAGGTGGGTAAGTAAGTATTTTGGAAGTGGGTAATCAAAAGAAGGTAGTAATTAGTAGATTTCAGCCACAAAATAATTGAAAATACAAACTTTCTTTCTGTTAATTAAACCGACGAAATACGGAACTGAAGAGTAAAAAATGGAATAAACCTTCTTAGTCTCAATAACTGAGCTCCTAAACTAATGTAAGTAACTAATTTTGAGTCGGCGCCAAACGAACAATCAACGAAGATCATTAAATTACTTTAAAAAAATTATCAGAATGTCACCGCGCAACTCGATGCCATCATTTCCTTACCTAATTCATTTGCTTGTTTGTTTGGCGCCGACTCAAAATTAGTTACTTACATTAGTTCAGGAGCTCAGTTATTGAAACTAAGAAGGTTTATTTTATTTTTTACTTTTCAGTTCCGATTTTTCGTTAAAAAGTTTTTATGTTTTAACATGCTATTCTCAAAATCGCTGGGGAACGCTTTTCTGTGAAGCCTCCGATATGACCTATGGAGAAAGCTTTACTGAAGTAATCATAATTTGAAGAAGAAAACGAAACGGCATTAAGCTTGAAGGCAATCGTAGCAATAGAAAACTATCAGACAATACAAATTTTCCTTTTTTCAAAATGGGCAATGTAAGCCCCAAAACTAACGGTGCATAGGGTACACAACTGCCATTATTCAAAGGAACAGAGAACCTGGGGTTAGTTTGGGATCGAATACTCACATGGAACTCAATAGCATTAGTCAGATGAAATGTTAATTTGTATTATCAAGGTAACCATATAAAGTATGTGGAAAGAGAGTTGCGGATTACCTCACATTAGATTGGATTATATTATCTGTTTGGGGATCATGGGCTAGGAGCCTTTTCACCAAGAACTTTCCAGTTCTATTCAGTACACCATTGTGTTCCTTTTCTACTCCCATCTTCATCAATAGATTCCATGGGACTCTTACAAATTTGAGGGGTGTAGTTTTTCCTATCCTAACGTTGTGAATCTCAGTCTGGGTAGAACTCCACAGTGGCACCGTGAGTGCACTGAGATTTCCTCATCTTCCTGATAGAATCAATTCAATGTTGCTTGTGTATTGTTTGAGTCTACAGTGTTCTATTCTAGCTTCGTAGAAAAGTGAATTTTTGGGTGGGTTCTTTGATAAACTTTTCCACCTGTCCTATTCCTGGCGACTTGTCCTACCATCATTGAGATTTGTTTTATCTATTTACGGATGTTAGTTTCCAGCGTAGTTTTTTCTGTGCCACAAAATGGTTCTGTGCTATTCTCGGGCTGAGGACTCAGCCTCTTCGTTACCCTCGTAAACTATGTGTCCTGAAACCCATGCAATAGTCAGTCTGTTTTGGCTGGCCAGCTCTTGTAGGGATCCCAGGCAGTCCCAAACGAGTTCAGAATTAACCTACATGGGGTTGATGGCTCTTATAATCTTGGCTGCCGGAGTAGATGGTAATAGTAGTTTTCTAGATTCTTGCCACAATAGCCACTCTGGCACAGTGATGAATTGCAGCAATTGCTGCCTAGAAAACCGTCGCATATTTACCCAAGCTGAGGGTGATTCTTGACTTTGTCTTGGGCATATATATCCCTGCTTTTGCACCTTCTTCAGTTTTTGGGCCGCCTGTATGGCAGGCAAACTATGCATTAATTGAAGAACCATCATTCCGTGCCTCTGCCTGTTTTCAATTTTTTTTCCAAAGCTGCACTTGGGAAGCATCTTATTCTTGGCAAGAGAAAAAGAGTAAGAGGAAATCTAAATGTTATACCGGGTGACACAGGATATTGGGCCACCCATTCGTGAACGGATTTTTCTGAAATTTGGTTCAGTTATATAAGCAACCATTTCGGATTTGATCACATTACAATCCAATATGGCGGACTTCCGGTTTTTCTGGAAATGCCAGCAACTTTGTTTTTTCAAATGGAACACCCTGTATATTTTTACATGATCAAGTTCGACAAGTCAAAACAAGTCCAAACCTTATGTCAAATGTAATTTTTTTGGGAAAAATTAAATTCAAATTGTTTTTTTATTTTACCTCGTGGATAAATGAGATTTGGTCAAGGCTATTCACAATGTGTCGCACATAACAAAAAAACATGCTTTTTGATCAAAAAAAAAACAAATGAAACCCCTATGGGCCACCTACATGTCTCTCTAGAACATACATTCAGGAAAAAATGATTTTTTGTATTTCGGTGCAGTAACAAATTGTATACGTTCAAAAATCTACAACTAGTTCATGAGTTTCCTTGCAGTTCGAATAATTTTTCAACTTAGTAAGCTGTGGAAAACAATATTTCTGAATCTTGTCAACTGATTGTGTTTCGCTGTCATCTTTCATCTCAACTCTCGAAAACCTATAATTTTCATTTTCCATTTCTACTAATTCTCGGAAGTTAACTAATTTTCGAGAGTTTAGAGGAAAGATGACAGCGAAACACAATTATTTGACAAGAAATGTTGTTTTCCACAGCTTACTAAGTTGAAAAATTAGATTTTTTTCCTGAATGTATGTTCTAGAGATACATGTAGGTGGCCCATAGGTCATTTGAAAAAAAATTATTTTTGATCAAAATGCGATGTGACTGCATTGATTCATCAATAAGTGACACGAAAAATATTTTTTTCATAAAAAATTATGTTTTTCTGTTATGTGGGACTTATTGTGAATAGCCTTGACCAAATCTCATTTTTCCACGAGGTAAAATAAAAAAAAAATTTTTTTTTTTTTAAATTACATTTGACATGAGGTTTGGACTTGTTTTGACCTGTTGAACTTGAATATGTAAAATTATACAAGGTGTTCCATCCGAAAAATCAAAGTTGCTGGCATTTCCAGAAGAACCGGAAGTCCGCCATATTGGACTGCTATGCGATCAAAATGGTTGCTTATATAACTGTACCAAATTTCAGAAAAATCCGTTGCCGAATGCAGAAAATACAGGGGTGGCCCGATATCCTGTGTCACCCGGTATTCCTTACATTCATACAAACATTCGAAAATAAAAATAAATAAAATATAAAAAAAATTCCTAATGCCTATCTCTTTGATCTATTCTGAATGCATACGACTCTCAATATTCATTCAATCATAACATAATAAATTACGATTACTATTCATCAATTCCACCAGAAAAAAAAAAGGCTATAGTTATGAGATGTAGTGAAAAATTATTTCTAGTTATTAACTTCACAGTACACCTGATTCCCATCATTTGCAGAGTCGGGTTATTACTTTTCATTACATAGTAGTCTTCCTTTTGTGTTCTGCTATCCTGCAGAAGTCATCGGCCTCTCGAAGCGATATCCATCATAATGGACATGAATGAAGAGCGGATACTCCGAGGGATACTCATTCTATGAGTTTCCAAGGCTATACAACACACACATCACGTTCATGAAAATTCTTTCGAACTGGCTATTACTGAACATACTTGACATGAAACATATTTGCAAAAACATTGTTATGGAGATTAAGGAAGGTTATAATAATATGTAACAATAGAAGCGGTGAATTGTTGTGAGTGATAGTATCAGAAACAAATATGTATATAGCGATGATGCAAAAAAGTTTATCATTTCTTTGAAATTTTAATTTCTAGTTTTCCAGTTGAGACATGAAGCAGAGTCTAAATCAAGGTTCATAGCTTCGTGAGTTAGCTGTCCTAATCTCTTTTATATTTTAGTTCCTTGATTTTAGTATGGAATCGTTTTATGAATGATAATATTCTCAAAATTATGTCAAAGAACAAAATTCAAGATAAAAATTATGCCAGCCCTACTGTAACAAAACGCGTATTAACTATTTTAAACCCGAATATTTATATTTCCAAAACTTGGACGAAATTCACATTTTACTGTTGTTTGCATTGAATGGCCCCAATAAAGAATCAAATTTCCGAGATATTGTTTTGTTCAAATGGTTTCGATTAACCACCCAAATCATGGGATGGGCGATTACGACATATATCCAGCCAGAAACGCAAAATTTGGTCATTAACCGACGAAACCAAAAAGGAGGAGGTTCTCTATTCGACGCGTATATATTTTTTTTATGTATGATCACGCACAACTTTTTACAGAGCGGTTCGATTCCGATGATTCTTTCTCCATTGGATAGGGTGTACTTCCAAGTTGGTCCCATTTCAATTTGAACAACAAAATCCATCGCTAAGGGTAGCAAAATGACGGATATTGATCGTTCACCCTCTGAATTGTGGTCTGTTAATCGATTCTCTCATGCATAACTTTGTAGTGGGTTTTCCGATTTTTTTATTAGAAGGGGTATACCTCATAGTTGATCATATTCATATTTGAAATGAAATGATCCACTCCTATGGGTAGAAAAATAGGGGATGATTGATTTTTCACTTGTGAACTTTGGCACACATATGTAGTAGATTTCAGCAACAAAAAATTGAAAAATAAAAACTTTTTAACAAAAAATTAAACCGACGAAAAAATCAACTGAAAAGCAAAAAATAAAATAAACCTTCTTAGTCTAAATGATAATTGAGTTCCTAAACTAATGTGAGTAACTGATTTTGAGTCGGCGCCAAACAAACTAGCAATTGAATTAGGTAAAGGTTTTGATTACTTCTTTCAAAGGAATATAATGATCTTCGATAATTGTTTGTTTGGTGCCGACTCAAAATCAGTTACTCACATTAGTCTAGGAGCTCAATTATCATTTAGACCAAGAAGGTTTATTTTATTTTTTGCTATTCAGTTGACTTTTTCGTCGGTTTAATTTTTTGTTGAGAAGTTTTTTTTAATTCCAGAATCAGTTGTTCAATAGCGCGGTCGAAATGGGCTGAAATAATTCACGAAGGTCCACTGGTAGATATGAGAAAATAAGTTGATGTATAATAATAAATGTCTTTGTTACCAATTAATAAAGGATAAGATTAAATTTTATTTATATAGTTAGGGCGAGATTCAGTTTGTATGTAATAATAAATATAGTACAATATGAAATATATATTAGCATTTAACATACATCTGCTCTTCCATCTAACCCCAAAAAGAAGTCAAAGACAGCAAATAGAATAATAAATAAATTAATTGAAGTAATAGGGAAGGAATATTAGTATAGCGACTAATTAGCCAATAATTAATTAGCCAAGGGAAGATATTTTAATCCGACAAACTTAATTATTGTTGAGAAAAATAATGGTCAAATAGGACTCGTTCGAGTTTATGTAGTGATGAGTAACTGAAATCGAGAGATAAGTTATTGATATGGTTAACAATGCAATAAGAAAACGATCGTTTGAAAAACTCAGTATGGTGGCGAGGTATAGTAAGAGTATTTCTGTGTCTTAAATTCAGATAATGTACATCAGTTCTTTATTTTATTTTGTGGTACGTCATGGAACGTCATTTCATGTTGCAAATGAGGCGCTACAAAATATTTTCCTGAGAGAATGTTATGTAGTGATCAGGTAACAGAAAATATTGTTAGGAATAAGTAATTAGATGGGCTGTAACAAAATGCAATATCTATTTTGAATGAAATATTTACTCTTTCAAGATTCGTTGATATTCACAGTTCACCATGAAATCATAATCGAATCGGTGGACAGAAAATAAGATATTTGAGATTAATTATTACAATTTTCGTCGAGAACAGTTCACAACGAAACATATGCTATTGCTTCAAATATTTTCGAAAAAGACCACTACCCAAATAATTTGTATGGGCAATTAAAGAGTATAGTTTCGGTCACAGAAAACTATGTAGTACAGTCATAGTAGGATACAATATTTCACAAAGTTATTTTTGTACACCGGCAGATACGAAGAAAAGTTAAATTATCATCATGAAATAATGAAATAATAAATGCAAATGATGGTTTACAAAAAAAAATCCTGGAAGAATAATAAGATCAGAAAATATAATAATAGGGGTTAGAGTAGCGTAGAAGTATTTTCCCCATGAAGATGATTGTTTTCAACTTTTACGCTCTTACGAATATATGTGTGGCTGGGAAAAATTATTGTTGAAAGTATATCGTAGATAGGAATATATCTATGATCACTGGGCTATTGGTCGTATACGGTTGTAAGCTTTATTACTGGAATATTCCATCCCTTAAAAATGGCCTGACCATGCTTGTATCAGGAAACCGAATAATGTTTGGCAAATGGGTAAACGAGACAGAAGGATATTCATGGATTCATCAGAGAAACCAGTACATGTTTGGAAGCTTTATTACGGTAGGATCTCTGAAGCTAGGTTGTGTCGAACAGATGTATGCAATTGAAATGATTTGAATAAGAAAAAGATATTCGTGTTATTAAAAAGGAGCAGCAGTTCGATTCGAAATTTCCGAGATACTCATCTTCCTCGAGGCATTTGGATTTAGTTGTATAAGCCTTGCAAACGAGAGTTCTACTCTATTCAAATTTCTTATAATTCCATTGAGTAGTAGTACATTTCAGAATATATTCAATTTGATTGGTCTCATTGCAATTTGAATACCATAAATTATTATTACATACATTGTTTTCTTTCTGTAATTCTATTAGTTATATTAGGGACCTGAGCCAAAGAATAATTCTTTAAACTGAGCTCATGAAATCTGGAACTTATTCAGTATAAAAAGTTACAGTTTTAGAAAAGAGATCACAAGACTTTAAAAATATAAATCATAAATAGTATAGAATCAGTGAAGGTGATACCAGAATCCAGAGGTCTGCAGTCTAGAAATAGTCCAAAGAGTCCGCAATCTCCGGTAAGTTTGAACTATTTTCGGGATTCTATGATGAATCTTTGCCAGTTGTGTAATTTCATGAATAATTATTTTTCTAACACACATAAATATAACAACTGGTACACGAACAATTCTGCAATGTTTTCTTGGGCCATCGAGGGCCCACTTATACTTACTCCTTAATTGGTCACCAGGTCCGCTTGTGTTGCCACCAACCCACGTATGACCTGGAACCCACCATAGCCTGATTTTCTCTAAACGCATTTCTGTTTTATTCATCCAATATCAATGTGGTCCTGTTGAAGATAAGAGCCTTGAATGCAGCCAGACTATCAGAACTGACATATACGTTTATTTTTATAGCAGTCACCAGCTCTTATATTATCGTTTCTACCAGGATAGTTTGGAATAACGTTGTGGGGAACATGAAGGCGGAAGTCTCCTCCTTCCTCCTATTGTCTGAGAAGCACTCTCAGCTTCCTAGAGTCGACCAGTTTCTCATTCCATTCCTTCTTTTTTGTGTTTTCTCCAGACATCGAAGAAAGTCTATCTATTCAACATCCGATCCCTGTTCTACGCATCACTTTGAAGGCGACTAATTGAATTTGCACCATCCCTGTCATTTTGGTGCGTCCTGTGTATTATTTCACCTGCTAACTCTAGAAGTCTTCCGTATATAAGTGGGTCACCATCACTTCCTCCTTCATTCACATTGGGAGCGACAGTATGTCCAGCAGAACATCTAGAGTAGTCGATAGAGCCGACCTCATTGTACAGGTTATACTCATCTAAGCTAGTATTTTGCCTAACCCATCTGTACCGATTCTTTGGCCCACCTTTGAAGATCAGACCATTTTCCATCGTTTTTTCCTGCCATTGAAGGTGCCATTTAAATCATCTAATTCAATGGAAAAACTTGAACCGAACAGACGAACAAATAAAAAGACAGACAATGAAGTTAATATTCCGTTGTTATCCACTTCTGAGTTTCAAGTATGTAGTTCATCAGAAAATTAGTTTAAAATCAATTGCAAAGTTTGTAGCGAACAGAAATACATACAAACAGACAAGAAAGCAAGTTAATACAGAAGGCATACAAATGAATTCTTGTAGATGATATTTGCCAGAACTCATCCAGAAAAAATAAGGAATCTGAAGAAGATACTATGATAATACTTAATTCACATATCATCTCCTAATGATTAGAAGCTGCTTCAAAACTCTGTTTCTTAATTCACCCACTGACCTCACCTTGCCCCACATGACCGAAACTCCCTCACTTCTTCTATCCTTTCGTAAATGCAAAATTCAATTATTGCACTCCAAATGAAGTGACCTCGCGAAACCACTCGTAGGGTTTCCAATCTACTAGCCGCTAATTCTATTATGCAACCCGATTTCCAGCGTTTGTCAATTTAGCAGAAAAACATCGTTGGGACTTCTGACGGACGTGTTATTATCGATGTCAGTATTCACGTGTTCGATGGAAAGTTGACCCGTATACATTACTTGGCGCTTATCGCCCAGGTAATTTGATATCGAATGAAATAATTAATTCGATATGAATGTTATGTAAGAGGTGTGATTGATCTTACATGAAGCGGTTATTTGCTATCAAGATTTATTTAACTAATTAGATTAATTATTTCATGTAGATGGGGAAAAATTACCAATCAAAAGAAGAACCATTCATCAATGCTGAAATAAATTGTTGGAATTAACATTTAATAAGTGAGCAACGCAAGCGAGGTAACTCATCCGTAGCAAACTCACCAACTACAAATAATTCAAAAACTACTTTTTTCGGCTACTGTCCACGAAGTACCCACAGTACACGCAAAATTCAGGTACGAAATTTTTTTCACGAAATGGATGCATACAAAGAAATGCAAAACTATTCCATTCGATCAACTAATAATAAGAACAGATACATACACCCTTCCATAGTCTTCCTGAAAAGAGAAGAAAATACTTATGAATAATTCTTGACCCTCATCTGAAATAGGACCCCCATATTAAATATACCGTTAATAAACAGAGGACCATCCTTTTCAAATTTTGGAAACTTAAAGAACTCCTACCATTGGAATATTTCAAAACTTCAAACTACTAGCTTGTGGAAAGTCATATTGGCTATGGAATAGCGATATGAGGGATAGCTTTGAATTCTCATATTCATCAGATTGAAGGATTCATCTATAAAGATTCTTTCAGGCGATAAAGGAAACGCCACGGTTATCATGGACATCACAACATTTGATGACAAAATAGAGTCGTTACTCCACACAGGGAACTGTAAACTCTTGGAGAAGGATCCAACACCCACTATAGAAGATCTACAGCACCCTGAGGAAATTCAACGGTTTCATTCCAGTCAACGAACGATCACATCTGACGCCACACTACAGCAAACCACCGCATCTTTACGGGCTTCCGAAAATCCACAAACCAGACATACCACTGAGACCGATCACCAGCTCGCGGAACTCACCAACTTACAAATTATCGGAATACTTCTACCAATACTACAACCCTTACAAGGACAAAGCAGTTCATACGTCAAGAATTCCAAGCACTTCGTAGACACCATCAAAGATGTTGAATTTGGACCAGAAGATCGCTTCATCAGCTACGTTTTCTTAAGATAATATTTCCTTAAAACAGTAGATATCCTTCTGATAGTTAATATATCAAAACTTGCATTCTGGACATAAGACAGTTGTATTTTTCATGCTCTAGCACTAAATATCATACAAATATACATACAGCATTGCTTCCTTCACATCAGTACCACACTCGTCAAAGAGATCAGTATGCTACACCCCTAATGGTCAGGGTCATTGCTCAAACATCATATACTCACCTTGCGCCTAAACTCTACAATCACATTCCTGAAACCATAAAATCAATTAAAAATATCAATCGCATTAAAAAACAGCTGAAAAAACATATCCTTCAAAGTCAGACTTGAACTTCTACGTCTATTCGAGTAGACAGAAAAAAAATAAAGAAAATCCATACGCTATATTGTGTACTTACAATTTTGAAATAGGTATATATATATATATATATATACCTATTTCAAAAAATATATATATAAGGTTTCATTTATTCATTATCCATGTATCACATCCACTTTCAATAACATTTATATCGATTTACAATATTTTTTTACAAGCTTTTATTTAGTTTCACTTGTTAGTTCGTTCGTTCGTTAGGGTCAAATCTTGCAAGTGAATTTTGACCGACTTCTGGTCGGTTGAAATTTGGCAGGTGTTCATAATTCCGGTGACAATGGGATTTTTGATACAGAAAAAAACAAAATGGCTTATAGTACTTCAATCGAGAACCTACCAATGCATGATAGACTATTTTCAGTTTATTGAGATCTGGTATCGTCGTCAGAAATTTGAATTTATACGTTAAACATCTAAGATTTCTATATGTTCAACCCCTATCAAATGTTTATCTATGATTATGCCTAAATATTTAATCGAACATAAATTTTTGATTTGAAGTACCAAATTCACAGCATCACTTTGATCACAACAATGTGTAGAAGCCTAAATGATGGATGGATGGAATGGATATAATTTTTTATTTTTGTCAAATTCAAATCAGTTCAGAAAACGAAACTAGTTTCTTGTTGTAACGTTCTTCTACTCTTTGATTTAGTTCATTATAAATATATACTCCTATAATTCAACTCGCTGTTGGCTCTATTATTTCTAAAATGAAATGATTAATGAAAAAAGAATACAGCGAGTTCTTCTGATCAGATTTTTTTAAATTCATGTTAAATATGAGCTCTCTCACTCTTACTTGGGATATTATTCATTCTGAAAAGTTTACATAAATAGCTCCCCAAAACTAAAATTTGTAATGACATAATTTCCATCGAACTGAAGTTTACAATACTTACAATTTGAGCTACTTCCAAGATCCTCACCATCGTCGTTGATCGATCGTCCCGTAATTGAACCATCGAGTAGGAATGAGTAGAACGGAAATGCTTCTATATAGAAATGCAGTTTTCTGGTCCATCAGTTCAGTTGTTCAGGTCATGTCGAGCAAATCTTGGCATGACCCAGAGGTACTTTAGAACTTGCTGAATTATACGATGGTACTCCGCGAAAACTGTGTCAGGACAGCCTTACGAGGGATGTTGAGAAAGTAATTGAAGACCTTATGAATATTTAATACTAAACCGGTATTTTTTTGTTATTGAAATAACAGGCAGAAAATGTAGAGTGTCTACGGCTAGTAATAATAACGTTTATTGTACACAGCAATGAAGTAATATGCAACGAGTCAGTGTTTGCTTATGTTTGATCCTAGTGGATTCGGATAACAAATTTTAGTCTAACTTTAACAAAATATTGCAGAAAATCATTATTGGAAACCTCATAGATATGATACACCATGCTGCATATAGTATAACACATATTTAGAATAAAAATAAGTAGTTTGTCATGCTTCATATCAAAAATAGTTTGAGATAAGATTTCAGTCGAAATATCAAAACTGAAACTGTTTAAATAAAATGATACCAAGTAATCTGGAATGCTAGGATATTTGATTTGTTGATATACGTTCATCAGAACAACTCGATATAAATTCGAAAAAATTATTGAATATTTTAGTCAGATCAAAAATAATGATATCAGTTGTTGATTTCTATACTAAATTCGTTCAGCCTCATCGGGTGATAACCTAGTTTGAATTTGTCTGTCAAGAAGATAAAACAGAAAAAATATATTGCAGTGAGTTGTTCACTGAATTATTATGTTTCTAATCGCAAAGGTAATAAGTACAGAGTAACATCCTGTATTCGGATAAAATTATAGTTTTCCAGATACCTCATAATTATGCGAACCATTTGTCCAATAGGTCATTAATTTTGATTTGCAAATAGAATGATATCAATCATTCATTATCTGTTATAGACAACACATCATAACTAATTACAATACAGCTCAAGAACGAATGTGGCTAATTATAATTTAATTATATTCAGTCAATGGCATGGAGGGTATAAATCTATAATTATTAGAGAGCTTTCAAGAAATTAACGTGCATTAAAAATCAAGAGCAGTTGTGTCTCATTGCCACCTTCTTGCATTGAAACATTATCCGTCTTGAATTTCCTATAAATGGATAAATTCTCGACAGCAGATTCGAATTATTTTAACCTACAATCATATGTTTCTTATTCCTATAAAAATGTGCCCAAAACAATTTAAAAAAATGAACGAATGAAAAAAACTTGTAGTGGTATTTGTGTGAAAATGATGTATATAAGAGAATCTCTCCAGATGCATTGTCAAAAAAAAATTAAGTTTTTTAAAAATTGTTGAAACAGTCCCATTTTATAAAATTTATTGATGAACTGGAAGACCTTTTTTTTCAATCAGATTATCATCTGCGTTCTTCATGACATTGTGGTACTTTTGATATACTCAGGTATCTCTTTCAGGCATTAAATATTTGAGTAACTGGATTTCAAATGTTTTCCACCTTAATATCTATTTCATTCCGAATTTACTAGCATCATCAATTTCCACTCGGATACCTGGGAATATTCGAATCTTCATCACTCATCAATATCTTCTTGAGGACAGATGAGGAGGCTCCCGATTCCAGGAAAGGGAACTGATATATGAGGAGTCTCCAAGATGCAATAGTTGCATTTTGGAACAATATTACCGACGTGAGAATGCTTGAGTGCTTTCCATGGAGAATGCATCCATGTAGAACAGACTGAACCTGAAGAAATTATGAGTACAGCTCGTAGTTATCTACCTGTTTCGATGACAAATATATACGTTATACACTAATGCTGGAAAGAGTTCTGGAAATCTGAGCAATACAAGATATCTCTGTGGATTTGAAAAACTAAGGATATAAGTTTGGTCTGAATTTTTAATAAATCCATATATTCGAAACATATTTTGGCACAAGAGCTAAAATAAGGTGAGGTCGATAAGGAAGGCTGGGGCATTCGCTCTATAGCATACGTAGATAGGTATATATAGATTGAGAATCTGGGTACTGTGTAGGAAAATACAGTAATTAAGTTGTGCACTGGAAAATGTCGAAAATATTTCGGGGGTTCTGTCACATCTTTCGCTAACTATAGGTAAACAAGGAGATCACTTTTCTGGAGTGCCATGTGGAAATCCAGAACCAGTTGTTGGAATCAACAAGAACCTAATACCGAAAACCTAAGCAAAACATGACACAATCAAAATTCAACAAGCGAATTAAGTTCAGATATGGAGATTACTAACGACATGGACCTAGCGAAGACAAACTCAAACCAAATAAACATTTCATCTCTTGAGTATGACTAGAATGTTGTCTGCTTTCGGTAATCAACTGATTGCAACGGATTTATCTGGAAATACGGAATGATTCTTCTGAAAATTGAGCCAGCGAAACACAGAACGTCTGTCGATCTCATTGAATTATGATAGTGTTGAACATTGAATTTAAAACTCTGGAAGGCATTCGCATCAGGCTCTCTTTGTTTCTGATTACTGGTTTTATCCATTTCAGAAAAATGATGTATTGGTCTGCCACCAGTTGGCGAAGGCTGAGATGGTGGTTACCTATTCAATTTTTTTTACTGTATCCGCTGGCCTGGAGAAAGAATGTTATTTTATTTTCCGCACCCACCTCCTAGATCTCCATCCATCACTACCTATATATGTATACTATATACCTATATATGTATACCTCAGCCTTCTTTCCCAATTTCACCATATTATTTTAGGTCATGTGCCATAATCTGTTTCGAAAGCTTCAATCAAACCCTACCTCATGTGGTTTCAAATAAAATGCTTCCACTGCACTGGAGCATGCGAATTTGAAGAAAATTGACACTCAGTTTATCTCCATAGTTTTTCAAATCCATCAAGTTCCCCAATTGAAGAATTTTAAATCCATGTTCAACGTTTCACTAGATGCAGGTCATTGCAGTAAATTTTATGTCCTGCTATTTTCGTAGTCAATACGAAATCCATCATTAGCTAATTTGATGAACTGATTCTTCGGTGAAAAAATCATCGTCTGTTGTTTAATTAATGTTGTTCCGGGGAATATCATCTTATTCTTCGCTGAGAAAATCATCGTTTGTTGTTTGATTCATGTTTTTTCCGGTGAATATAATCTTAACTCCTACACTTCATAAGTTGTTGGGAGTTTCCCTCACACCTTTTTTTAGAGATTAATTTCCTTTTGGAAATTGCTAATGCTGGCGAATAAAAAATCATGGATTGCGTCAGATTCGTTCTACTACTCGCCTGCAATACACTGGATCTGACATTAGTTATTGCTGACTACAGGTAAACTAGATGTTCTCATCTTCAGTTTTGGGCTGATTTTTTTCCTAGCGATATTTGGAGATGATAGATTATCTGCATTCATCATGATACTGAAGAAGATATATTTCAGCTCATCAATAAATTGAGGAATATAATTTTGGATGGTAACATTGAGAAATATTTCATGAAATGGATAATTGAACTTCTTACTGTTTGAACATTTCAAGAAACATGATAAATCATATAGACGACATCGCAGGAGGACTATGCGACCTTTACTCCTTCTGGTTCCATAATTGTTTTTCGTTCTAACAAAAGACAAATGTTAAGTACTTGTTCTGTTTCCATATGCAATCTGTTGGTTTCTTCTTGTGCTATTTGTTAAAGAAACAGGCGATCTTAACTAGCATCAGAGTGAAACTATTGCTGATGACCGCGTTTCCATGGTTGGATGGGGTGAATGGGCGATTCTCATTGGGAAATTTTAAGGAGTGGCAATGCCTGAACCATGATGTACTTCCCAAAAGTGGTTTTTATAGAGGGAAACCCCATTTTATAGAGTTAAATTTCACACCATCTGAGTGAAATGCAGATACACGAAAATCCAAAAATATTCATAAAAATTATACAATTTTATTGTTACGCTGGTCAAAAATTGTTTTACGATCGCATAGCCAACACGTATTTTACATATATATGAATTCTGATGACGTCCTCCGAAAGTTGTTCATCTCGAAATGAATATTGACTCAATATCTGCAGTTTATAGAATTAATTATATCCTTGGAAAAATATCATCAAGGCCAAACCATCGGCATCATGCAAAACGGTACATTTATTCAGAATGTCGGCAAGTTATCGGAAAATACGTCACAACCATTCAAATTGAGATCTACCAGATACGAAAACACCGATATGGCGACCAGTTACGAGTTAATAACTCCACTTGACGCTCTACTAAATTTATTATTTTATTTGTGTCTCACGACACGTTCGAAACAGCTGAATAATAATTGATAACTAACCTCAGGCGAACATGCTTTCGCCTATAACCGAGAGAACGAGAAAAACGTCCCAAATTAGGTACTCCGACTGTTTCTCTTATTCCATTCTAGAACTTTTTCATATTGTCAGTGGTTATAACGTATTTCAGAGAATAATATTGCTACCAGTGGCGTACAAGGATTATATGAATACAATTTTATAGGGGTTCTGTTTTGTTTGTCTATTCCTCTGGATGATAATAAAGGTGCAAATAATCCAGATCTACATAATGTGAGAAACAAAGATTCGGGTATAACTGCTTATATATTTCCCTTAGATTGCATACACTCACTTTTAGAATATCATTGGCAGCCGGAAAAATTGACAGGTGCCGATCGGTGTCAGTGCGAGTTGTGCAATAAGCGAGCGGATAACAAAGATTGTCGAGGTACCCCCAAAGTTGATCCTCAAATTGGAAAATTGTCGCAACACGTTAGCAACCCAAGCAGCATTATAGTGATGGGAACTATACAGTAAGAATAACTAACATTCTATTATATTTGCATGGTTGTAGTCACGTAATTCCCACCTATGGTAGCCACTCCACAGTTGTATAACTGTTAGTGTCAATTGAGGTGACTGAAACATTATGGCCACTGAGCAGAATCACCTTAAAGGTTTTCAAACTTGAAAGTGGAAAATAATTGTTGCGGTAACCATCCTATACCACTTAGATATCACTCAGAAGTTACAGTCACTTTCAATAGAATATGATAGTTTCGGTAACGTTTTAGTAACTTCCATCAAACCTTCATTGTGGCAGGCACTTGATTGTGATATGTGGTGATGGTTGCCACGTTCTTGCTATCTCCACAGTTTGCATATGATGAAAGTCACCACAAAGTTACAATTACCTTTAACATTCACCATCAAGTGATCGTGGATGATCGACGCGATGACGAACGCTAATCTAACTTTTCTCAAATTATTCCATTGGGGCTTAGGAAAAGTTTGCTCCACCTGTTAGGTGAAACATGAACGATATTTATTCAAACTGAAATGGGTTAAACGTTTTCAATAAAATGTATAATGAGATATTTTCTGATCTGTGCGCCTGCTCAATATTCATACCTTAATTGTTGATTCAGTTTGCATAAATGCCATCATTTTTATTACTTGTTGATATTTGTTACTTGGAGCTGCATGAATCCACCATACTTGCTACATCTCCTTTTTTACCAATTAATGGACATGTACCCACAATTTCGTTATAACTTTGAAGTGGCAGGTTATAATAAGGGCAGGTTATAATAGTAGCAGGTTATGTTCACCACTTCCAAGGATATAAGACCTATTGTAATTTTTAGGTGATAACTTTGGAGTGGTAAGTCATGGGTCTGCGACGTGGGCGCCACTTTCTATTGGTGAAAAAGTTTGTTCCACTGACCACTTTATGATGGATGGGACTTATATTTTCAGTTTCTGCCACTTTGAAGTTATATTTTCCAGAAGTCGTCATATTTACAGGAATATTCTGGGTCGCCATTATCAAAGAAATGAACGAAACATGCAATGAAGATTTATTTGTCGTCAGTACCGCATGAAACATAGTAATTCATTACGTAAGTATTGGTTTCAAGTAACCAAGATTGATACAATTTTTTTTTATTAGTTTAAGTACATACTTTCAGTGGCAAGTTATTTCCAAAATTATAACATCACAGTAAACTGTCAATCGTTTTAATTTTATCCCGATCAGAAGCGTCCAAATTCAATATACTTACTAACGTGTTTGTGTGTTATAAATTCTTATATTTATAGTCGATCGAGTATTAGAAATGAATCAGGCAAAATTGAAGAATGAGGAACATTAATTATAGAAATATGTTGCAGGATAGAGATCGAGCTACATATCAGTCACACAAGCGCAGCCAGTTGTTTAACATCAGAGACAAGTTATTTGCAAAATTACGATATTTCCCTATGTTAAGTCATCGTAAGATTCATTGTTGGGTTCGTATGGACTTGTAAGGTTACAAAGTGTTTGAAAAGTTTTGGTCCCTATTGAATGTATTAATAACTCCTTCTTTTTAATTTCGGTCTTCTCGTAAATATTCCCCACAATTCCGAATGTTCATCATACTTTTCCAAATGAATGTTCAAATTACCAGAAAACGTATCTGAACTGATTATAGCACTCGTCTGTATAGCTTGGGTAAGAGCCGTAACTATTTTTTCTAATTCCGCTGGATTCATTCTTATTTTCATTTGTAATGATCTTCAGTGCAGGTAAGTATGAAAATATTCATTATATATATATATATATATATATATATATATATATAAGTGATGAATCAATATATAACACCCTCAAATGAAGAATATTCAGATGGCGCGTGCTCACAATCGAGCTACAACACCAATATTTTACAGTTTATTTTAAATCGTTTTGATTTTATCCCTATCAGAAGTATCCTAATTCGATATACTTATGTGTTTATATTTATACTCCTAGTCGGGTGTTAGAAATGAATCGGGCAAAATGAAAGAATAAGGAATATGTATTATTAAAATATGTTGCAGGTGAGAGATCGAGCTATATATCAATTACACCAGCGCACTCAATCAAGTTCAACGTGTCAAGTGTCCGCCACTACATATCCACGTTTTTACCAGTTGACCACAACGTGGTTGGAATGTGGCTATCTGAGATTCAGAAACGTAGTCGGAATGTAGTGGCCACCAAAAAAGTGTTTTCCATTTGGGTAGCCGCCACGTGATGGAACCGTGTATACCACGTGACAGTAGTTGTGGTCAAACACTTCAAAGTTTTTCAATCAATAAATTTATTCAGTATTTCTTTTATATCTTTCTTATTCTGATTTTTAAAAAGGTCTCCTTTGTCCCCGTTATAGAGCTTCCCGCTCTTTTCAGGGAAAAATTTTTTCAGGATCATGGCCGCTACGTTGGAAACAGTCATTTTACTGCGGTTATTTTGAAAATGTATGTAAATGTTTCTAATTTTGAATAAATTAAATTAAACTTTCAACTTCTTTTAAAATACAACAAATACTCAAAACAAATTACTTAAGTGGACGGAACGTAGCGGCTACGATTCTGGAAAACTTTAAAGTGTTTAACCACAACCATTGCCACGCAATATACCATTTCCAATCTACGTTCCTGGATCTCAGATAGCCACATTCCAATCACGTTGTGGTCACCTGGCAAAAACGTGAATATGTAGTGGCCGACACTAGACACATTAAACTGACTGCGCTTATGTAATTGCTTGGAAGGGATTAATCAACAATAATCTTTTCACGAGAATTTTATTGAAACTGGCACCGGAAGAAAGACAAATGATTACAGTTGCATAATCTTTGGGAAATTCACAATGAACGCCACTGACAAATCCAATTTGTTTTTGTTTGTAAACTGAACCTTGATACACATAGGGAAATGGTACTATTACTCATTGATTAATAGACATTTTATAGGTGAACATTGATAGTGAATACGTTTCACAAGATAATTTGTATGAAGTAGTATGAGCTGATAAATTCAACCAGATGTAGGTGAATGGAAAGTTTCAATCATTGTTTTTTGAATACAGTCGAATCGACCCGTTCAATGAACGAGGAATATATTTGAAAAATGTTTGGGAATATTGGATGCGAATAATTTTTTTTTGGGTACATTTTAAATATTGGCATTTTTTTTTCCAATCATGGTCCTTAAAATACCATCAGTACGAAAGTTTATATATATATATATAATATATATATATATATATATATAATATATATATATAATATATATATATATATAATATATATATATAATATATATATATATATAATATATATATATATATATATATAATATATATATATAATATATATATATATATAATATATATATAATATATATATATATATATATATATATATATATATATATATATATATATATATATATATATATATATATATATATATATATTGGGTTTAGTTTCTTGAGCCTTTTGAATAAGTATGTAGAACATTTCTTGGGGACGAGGTTCGTTTTTATAAATTCACAAAAAATTCCATTGGTTTGTTGTCGTTTCGGTGGAAGGTCTCTCGTCTTCTTTAATTTTTTTTTTTGGGAAAATTTATCAATTAATTACAGAAATGTGACGACCAATTGTTTTTGAGCGTCAAACATGAGTTTGATAGGCTCTGTTTTTCAGTTTTTGGTGAAATTGGCAACATGGGGTCCATGGTTTGATATTTTTCTGGCGAAATCTCAACTTCGGGTCGATAAGATACATCATGGTGACTTGGTTTATTTGGAGATATCGTCCAACCACAAATCGAAATTATTATTCTTTCCAGCTGCTTTTCTGTTTTTATTTGATTTTGTTTTATTTGCAAAGCAGCGTGATTTATTTTTTTATTTGCAAAAACGGGTGTAAAATGCCAAAAAAAATTGTTCAAATTTTGAGTAAAATTCTCAAAGTAAAAATCTTTTTTCTAGATGTTCTATCAACTGCCGCATTTTACATATCAGGAATTGATTTCATTTTTGTAAAATTGAATTGTCGTTGACAAAATTCAACTCTCACGGTGCGATCTTAAAGATGGAATGCCTCTTGATTATGGTATGGATAAAATTACTCCCATCTCAACATATTTAATTCTTTACTAATATGCCTTCCTACTCGTCTCCCTGGTTGCTTCCTGAACAACCCATATCACGACACATTTGAACTTTCACGGCTTGGTTATTTTTCAACTGATACCGTATACATTTACATGTAGAAGATAATATGGCAACCATTCTGCCACCTGTGAAAAAATGTTGTGGTTGAATTTTCCTGTTGATGAAAATGTGGTATACCTCAAATAATATCAAGTATGAATTGAATGAGTTGAACGCCTATGAATTTATATTGAAACATATGAGAACCTATATTGGTGAATTGTCTTATGAAAGTAATTCGATATTAATGGACACTGAATTCTCTTCCAATATGATAAAGTTGCGGAAAAGTGTTATAATCACACTTAATGAAACGTATTTTTGTTACTATGAGACCGGTTTTTGGTGTTCATATTTTTAGCCATTCGGTTGGTTCAGGAATGTCGAGGAAAATAATCCTAGAAAAACATATAAGAAACCAGAATGAAAAAGTGAAGATATCCCATAGGTGTTCCCCATACTCACCCCTACTGAACAATCGAATGTGGAGTTACATCGGGTACATACCTGAAACAAAAGTATTATGTCAATTTTATGTTGATATGAAGGTGAAGAACATCATTCCTAAGAGTAGAATAAATGTACGCTGGAATATACAGTGCGTTCATGAAGAGTGGAAACGCTCGATTATCTCACGAGTTAATTATTTTCGGAGATCAAGCTCGGACAGGTCGATTTTTAATTTTAGTTTTCTACCTTTTTGAACAAAATAATACTGTTTACCCCCACTACCTCAAAAGATATGACGTCATCGATGTTTTTTTAATGGAGAGGGTATATTTTTATATCAAAAATTAAAAGCCCATATTTTTCAGTCAGTTCAATCATACCACATACGTCATATGTAACAATTTGAGTTACAGTATACTGAGTATGAAGAAAACAGGTGCTCTATTTATTTCATTATTTATTTTGATACGAAAATATCAAAAGTAGTCAGTACATAGTAAAATAAACAAATAACACATTCACAACAAATGCTCGAATTGAGCTCCTTGGGTTGGGGATAATGTCTGATGAATTCTTGGGTTACGTTTGACAACATCGACAATGGACAATTCGTTGAGTTTCAGTTCGAATTCTCTCTCAAATGGCAGGTCGGTTTATGAATACTAAACTTTTCAAGTAACTTCAGACAAAAAATTCATAGGTGTTAAATCTGGGGACCTAGCAGGCCATTCAATGTGACCGCATGGTCCAAATCAGCGATTGGGAAAGGTTTCATTCAGAAAATTTCTAATCACTAGAGCATAATATGGACCAAATAGTAGAATCTATTTGACCAGGATGATTAATGTCTGGAAATGTTGCAGTTTAATATGAAACTACATCAGTTTGCAACATTACCGTCGAAAAAAAGTGGTTCTACAATGGTATTCCTAGGAATCCCAGCCCACACAGTTACTTGCGGAGAATATTGGGTAGGCGAGTAGTTTGCGTCAACACATGTTCACCTCCTACGAGAGATGAAGATGGGTTGCGGAAACTTAGGTGGCTACCTCCAAGTGGTATCGCTGGATAACGGGGTTGACAAGGAAAATCCAGTGGGAAGGACCAGAAATGGTCAAAACCTGCGGATCTCTAAGTCAATCTCAAACCAAATGCCACCACAACATGGCTTAATCCAAGGCGTCAAGCGACCCGTGCCGAGGGATGGATGATACCTGAGCCAGTCAGGTATAAAAAAACGGAGCCCGGGAACATGGCGCTCCCAGAGTAATCTGCCTTACACCTGCGCAGGGGGCACCGCAGGTGTGGATGACCCAGCTACACAAACAACCCTGGGGAACTTCCAGTTGAAGAAGACCCAACACCGATAGCGGGTATGGAAGTCGAGGAGATTCCAGTTGAATCACACTCGGCACCAGAAACCGTCAACCCAACCGAGGAGGGATCAGCAGATGGTCAAACACCTACTGAGAAACTCTCGGAAACAGAGTGGATTCCAAAGCCATTTGGTAAAATGGAAACCAAAAAGATTCTTCAGCTCATCAAAACCCAGGACATGGGGATAGATACTGAAGAATGGCTTGTCATCAAGAGACAAGAGGAGGCCTCGGGTCTAACTCTTGTCTTTCAATCTTCGACTGTGACGCCCTAAGTAGTAGGCGACACAGAATCTTTGGAGAGATCAGCCCGGAAACAGGTATGAATCCGAAGAACCTTATCAACAGGCTTCTAAACCTAATTGAAGGCACAAACCTGTTTGAATGAGGAACCACTGACGACAGAGTAATACAATAGACCCCAGCTGGTCGCAGTGTCAAGGGAAGCTAAGTGCCAACCCTGTCTCTGGCTCGTCAGCCTTAAACCAACCAACCATATTGGGTATAAGCTCCCATCGTCCAATTGTTATTTTCTGTTGCCAGTAAGGACAAATTTCCGTATTCACGGTACCGTACACGGTACAAGAAGTTGATTCGTCGGAAAATAAGACATAAAATTCAAAACCAATATTGTGATTACACACTTCTTGCATATTTTTTCAAAACTTCATGCGTCTATTGAAGTCGTCTTCATTAAGTTCCAGTATAAGTTTAATTTTATAGGGATGTAATTTAACTTTTCGTAGAATTTTCCGATCGCCATCACGACACATCCCATTGTTGCCATATAAAGTTGTAATTGAACAATTAGGATTTTTTTCAATTCCAAGTAATACATTCAATTGAGTGTCATCGGTAACGGTAGGTCTGCCACTCTTAGGCTTATTCTCAACATTGCCAATTTCATTAAATTTGTGCAATATTTTGCCTAATATCGATTTCTTATTGGTTCTTGATCAGGATATTTTTTTCAAGATGTCGCATACTTCTTTTACGATCGCCGTAACCTAAGATCATCAAAATTTCTATACGATGTTTTTCTGACAGTATGTAACGAATTTTTCGTTACTTCCTTATACATAACCAATTTCTCATAACGTTTCCGATTATCTTTACGGTGGAATGGGTCAGTAGTCACTGCTCAGGTCGTGAAGAGGGCGCCTTTGCTGTCGTCTCGTGAAAATGGTATCGTGACAGTTGTATTCATGTCGTCAAGCTGTGTTTTTTCCAAGTGTTTTTCAATAGAGAAAAACCAAGAACAGTTTGTGAAAAAACCCAGGTAGAATTGGTGATTTGTTCGAACCGAAGGAATAATCGATCTCTTTCTTGATTTGAACGTCGAGATATGGAGGTGGACTGAGTGAATTGATTTTGGTAAGATCTATAGGTTGAATAAGTTTCACTGCTGGAGTTTAATTGAGTAATATTATTCTCTTTATCTTTCAATTAATGTTGTAGCTGATTAGCATTTTCTTCTTTTTCCTTATGCTTGTAATATTAGAATTCTTGGACATACCGCATGGTAATTTTTGAAAGTTAAATATAGATATTTCGGCCATTTTGACAAAGCATTCATAGTATATATTGTGGCTAACGTAACATCTGTTCCGAATATTGGGAACTGATTTTTTTTTCATTGGAAATCAGTTCTACCCTTTTGCATTTTTTAGGTACCAAGTAATTGGTAATTTCAAATGGACTAGAGCTTACTTACCTCACATGACGAGTAGATTGTTCCGAGGATTCCGATTGATTGTTCTGGGACAGTGACTAATAGGACGGCTCTCTGGTAAGCAATTTTCTTTATTTCATAACTATATGTTTATGAGAGTAATTTTCTTTTCTCTTGAGAAAGAATTGCTTACAGAGAGAGTTGTACCTCTGGTCTAACGGTCTCAGAACACTCGATTCGATTCAATATATGCCTCCAGCGTAAAGTTGATTTCCGTTAAAAAAATTTCTTATATCTATTACTCCATTCAATTCCCAGTGTAGCTTATTTGATTTTTGATCGTTGCAGAGTCAATTCACTTCAGTTACTACCTTGTCGCTAAGAGCAGGGAGATTCACCATTTTTTTTGAGAATTACCTGTTTATCGATTTGAAAAGGGAATTGCCGCCCTATTTCAAAATTATCTTTATCTAAGAGAGTTGTGCCCACTGAAAGACGTGAGGTCTCCCTCTTCAGTTATCTTTAAAAATTCTTCAATTAAAAGAATTATTTAACATTATCTTTTTCTAAGGGAGTTGTGCCCACTGAAAGACGTGTGGTCTCCCTGATCGGTTAATTTTTGGACATTCTCCAATAAAAAGAATTATTTCACTTTATCTTTATCTAAGAGAGTCGTGCTCACTGAAAGACGTGTGTCTCTCTCTTCTTATCTTGGCTGAAGAGTATACTTTTACTCTGACTATTATCTTGGTTCACAAACCCTATATTTTTTGTAGCTTACTAGAGTATTTTGGTTATAACGCTATATTTTCCTTTGGCACTTGCTTTAAAATAGTATATTTTTGCACTGGCAACCTTTAAATATTTTGCTTTAAAATAGTATATTTTTTCTCTGGCAATTTTATAGTATTTTGCTTTAAAATACTATATTTTTTCTCTGGTAAAATTTGAAGGAAATTTTCATATTTCTTTTGGAATACCTTTCCTCATTAAATTTTTTTTACCCTTCTGGTACATAGAATCACCTTATCAAAACTTAACTGTTTCAAAATTTAACTGAATTTGAACATCACGTTTTGGGTGAGGTTTGTTTTGTTTGGTTTTAAATTTTGTTCATTTTTAATATTTTTTTTTAAGTATTAAATTTAACTTGTAAATTTAACTCCAGAATACAGATTGGATTGCTATTTATTATCTTTTTCTTTCACTGTAACCTTCCAGTCTTTTATATAATGAGTTTTCATTGTATGCTATCATTTCCATCTATCATTTGACTCTCGATTAAAATTTTAAACATAAAACTTGAGGTTCAAAGGATATCCTTCGTTCTCCCCTTTTTGTACATATATTGATTCCTATCATCTTCTTCGCATGATATATACCACGGAGGGAACCCATCTACGGAGACAGAAGGACTAGTAACCTGGGAGGTCTTACAGCACATCAATATCAGCACTGGTCCGTGAAGATCTACTAAATTCACGCCGATAAGGGGGTCTAAAACCAACTATAGAACCACCCACGACCATCTTCATCGTAACCGCTGAAACCAAGTTCCTCCTAGAACCGCTGAGACCAGCTTCAAGAAACTAGCCTTCATCTCTCTCACTCAAGAACTCCGAAGGTATACCCGTGTCACCAACAACTGGAGGAATCATATCTTGTAAATGTTCAGTTTTTGATCAGAGTCGAAAATATTTGTTTTTATGTAATTTTTCAATTCTTTTTAAGAGAAGTTCAATACTCTTCTAATATTGTCCAATCATTTTAATTCCATCTGGAATAAATTTGTTAAGTTGATTTATTGCATATTTATTTGCCTTCCCATACAAGCTAGGTAACATTTATTTAATTTTATTTATCTTTGACTTTTGTCTTTAGCAAGTCTGGCGCCCAACTCTGGAACTAGTCAAGTTAATTAATGTATAATTTTTTTAGTGGCCAAATTTGATTAACTAGGAAAAGTCATTAATTGAACCTTACTCACGGCCTAACCGTATCCATCTGAGCAGCCTATCGGCAAAGTGATTTCACCTTCTTAAATTTGAATCATATAATTTAAAATCTGGGGTTCAGAAGTAAGGGGTGTTGCAAGTACCTATATCGTAATTTCAAATGATTTTTTTAGGCTAATATTTTTCAGAAAGATATTGAAGACTTAAGAATCGATATGCTACACAACAAATCAATTTAATAATGACATATGCAATGGTAACTGAAAACTTATTGTCTGGTTGCTAAGGGCTTTCGATTTTTATAGCCTATTTGAGGTTTGGAAATATACTCGAACTAACTACAAGTCTTCCAGGTTTTAAAAAAATGATGAAATAAATATTAAGAAATATGAGCACCTGTTTCATTTATGCTCAGTATACTGTAACTTGAAATGTTACATATGACGTATGTCGTATGGTTGAAAATTAGGGCTTTTAATTTTTGATATGGAAATATACTCTTACTGTTTAATAAAATTATCGATGACGTCATATCTTGTAAGGTAGTGGGGGTAAAAATTATTTTTCAGTTAGAAAAAGTAGGAAATCAAAATTAAAAATCGACCTGTTCGAGCTTTACCTCCAAAAATAATTAACTCGTGAGATAATCGAGCGTTTCCACACATTATGAACGCACTGTATACTTTGATTTATTCAATATTCAGAGTTATTAATTTGTACGTGTTTATTTTCAAAGATTGGGAATTACTGCGGTACATTGAGTTTTGGGATTTAATCAATGGAAGGAATGAAATATACAATATGTTTGAAGTTGATTTTTTTTTCTAATTATGAATAGCGTTTAGGTAGATTTTAATAGAAACACTAAAAAACGAGGACGTCATCACAACTTTCAAAAAAAAAATTATATATCTTTGCCGATCGTAGTCCCCAGAACCAAAAATATTCTCAGTTCAAAAGCTTACAATGAGGACCATTATCGGTAAAGATATATTAACAGTTTTTGTATGTCCTTAGATGGTTCCATCCTCAATAAGAAGTATTTGTATGAAATCTACCCAAACAAATATTTCGCAACTGACGAGTTTCAAAGTATTCACGTTATTATATAATTGAAACGTCTACATAATATATCGAAGCAGTGGTAATGTATGGTGAAATTTCATATTTTTCTAGCGAATTAATCAGCTATTGTTTTCTTTAGCTTCTTAACAAGGATTCAATCGACCATTGTGTGCTTGTTGAAACAACTGAAAGTGAAAACTGGTAGAATATTTTAGAATGTCCTATTTGCGCACATAATTATAGGGAAAAACACTCGTTACTCAATCAGGTTGGTTTCTTGTGTTCAAAATGGTCTGTGACCGCGAGTTTGCATATTAATTACTTATTTAAGAATGGAAGGAAAGATATCCCACTGCAAATAAGGATTATGTTGTGAAAAGCATGAGGTTTTCTTTCAGACGAGAATTAAAAAGAGTACTGGATTCGCAAAAAAATACAAGAAGTTCGGTAGATGACGTCTATACACCCAATTTATGGTATCACGACCTCCTTACTTTTACTATCGACTCTGAAACCCCTAGAAAAGGCAAATCAAATATAACTGATGAATTGACAGAACAATCTACCACTGTGGTATCAGTGAAACAATGAAACAATTTCAGTAGTGTATTTACTCGGGACACAAGTTACGTGTTTTATGAAACCTCTGCACCTGTATCTAAGTGTATGGTTATTTGCGTCTTTATTTAAGTGTGAAAATAGCCTCTATTTCTTCTCTATGGGTTGGCCTATTAATGATGCAGTATGATGAAATTGAGAACCCCCTGCCACCAAACCTGCAGTCCAAGTGTATTCATCTTATATTTCATATCCACCAAATTGCATCCAAAGTTTGAACTTCTCACTTGCTAGAGACTTTCGGATGAGGGTGCATATTATTTTTCCTCTAAAAAATAAGACTGAATACTGATCTACATCTACCGATGTCAGGTTGGGTGAGAATAGATTGTTCAGTTTCATCACAACGAAATATCTCAACTGTTATGTAGCCGATGCGAGAAAGTCTTCTTCACATTCAAGGAACATAACTGAGTCAGTAATTTCAGTTAATTACATTATAAAACAGACGGTTTTATAGCAGGCCATTTCCACATTGAACGGTTATAACATATACATATATTATCGATGGACAAGGAACAATAAATGTGTGAATAATTGTTCAAGCATAACATTCGACTATAATTGAGAAAGCTGATGAAGAAAAAGAAAATTAAAATATTTGTAAATGAGGATTGGTCGATTTTAATTGGGATGTTAAATGGTCGTTTTACTGGTTAGGATATGAACGTAACGCATATTCATTGCTATCAGAATAATAAGTATATAAAATGGTTTCAGATATCCCAATTTTTCGTTGAGACATGATAGACAGATCACATTCAAAAATGAATACTCGAAAGTCGACGGTGTTTTTTTTCAACAACCATGGTTCTATTTGTCTCAGCTTTCGACATAGTATTTCCGTGATTGAATATATATATATATATATATATATATATATATATATATATATATATATATATATACCGGATGTCCCAGAGCTTTTAGGCCAGCAGTTATTTCAGTTATTCAGAAAAGAAAATTGAAAAGAAATAAGTGTCGTAGTATACCATAAGCTTGTTCATGCAGCATAGTAAAATCCACCCCTTGGCAAACAACCACCGATAAACCACCCCAAACCTTTGTTTCAACGATATATCATAATATGTAGTTGTGAAGATAGTAAGTCGAGAAAATGGAATTCGTTAGTGGGTACTATTAATTGGACTGAATGAATGGTTCCACGTTGTATAGACAAGAGAAAGTATGTGAAAGAAAAAGAGTCAATAAAATGTTTATGGGCTTTGTTTTATTCCTACGGTATCTGGATGATAAATTGCGATCAGTCGTGATATTGTTGTTAAATATCAAAATGCCTTTTACCTTCACTACCAACGAACACGTTGATGTTTCCGATTTTTGGTGAATACCAAAAGAATGAATGTGCTGCGGAGAGGCTGTATGAGCAGCGCTTTCCTGATCGTTGACAACCAGGTCGCAATACATTTTCGTATGTAGAAAATACATTGCGAACGGGATCATTTCCAGGGAAAACACATCAAGCACATCCTACTCCTGTGCGAACTGGAGGAAAATTGTATAAATGTGTTGGCCCACGCCGAAGCACATCGTCATATTCCGGTTCGTGCATTGGCGGTGGGGATTGGGATCAGTATGTCGTCGTGCACAGAATTTTCAAACAGTACAGGTATCATCCCTTCAAAATACATTTACACCAAGGACTCAGACCTACAGATTTCGGAAGACGAATGGCATTCATTGCTCACATTCAAGTTTTAGTCCATGACAATCCCAACTTCCTCGATCAAATCTTGTGGAGTGACGAATTCCGCTTCCATAATAATGGCACTGTTAACCGACATATCATGCACTTTTGTTCCCAGGACAACCCTCACTGGATACGAGAAACCAATTTCCAAACAATGTGGGGTGTGAACGTGTGGTGTGGTTTAAATAATGCAGTCTCCGGCCCTCATTTATTCCAAGACACTTTGACGGCCATGGATATCTACATTTCTTGGAAAATTGTATTCCTGCATTACTTGAAGATATTCCAATTGAAAAACGACAACAAATGTGGTGGTGACAAGATGGTAACAGAGACATTAAAACTGAAAATCTGCTTCTTGCACCTATACGAATCGTGAAGAAATCACCAAAATAAATACGGATTTAGACAATTATAAATCTCCTGAGTTGAATTGAATTACGGTAGAAATACTATTGAAGGAATTGTTGATGGAATCTCTAAATGTATATCAAATATAATCAACAGAATTATTATAGCCGGAATTAAAAAAAAACTAAATGAGAAACTATAGATCAATATCAATAATATTGAATGTAGCAGAAATACTCGATGAAGAATTCAAATTGAGGATATATCTTATGCCACAAAAAATAAATTGATTAGTAGTCGAAAATATGAATTCCAAGAGAATAAATCGAACCAAGACGCCATTGCTCATCTATCTTCGAAAATGATAAAAACAATTACTATTTTTTCAGATCTAACTACGCCAATTGACACTGTTAATCACGAATAAGCATCTAGGTTAAGATACACAATATACAGTAAACTTTCATCATCTAACCCTCGATTGTTTGTTTTATTATAGTGTTTATAACCTAAAATAAGTAGAAATGACTAAATTTTTACCATCAGTCGACTAGTCTGAAAGCAATTTTACGTATTTATGCCTTAAAAATGTATTGATTGCCCAATTTTCGAGTTCTGAATTACTTATTTTTTTTTTCCCATATTGGGAAATTTGAGGTAATTACCTTCGCCTATTTGGGCCTATTCGACCTATTCGAAGGTTGAGATGACGTACATTTCACTTATATTGTTTGTTGGGTACCCTCACTAAGATGAGATCATAGTAGAAGATGAGCACATCCATATCCAACCTGTTCTTCAATTTCATTGCCTTAAGACGAATAATTGTTTTTTCACAAAATGAATCCATACGAGGATACTACTTGAGGACGGCTTCAAGGAAAATATTTAGTTTTACACCGTTGAATCAAACATCGAGTTTTATCAAGTCAATCAGAGAATAAGCATTTTTCAGTCTCGGAAGATTTGTCGGTTGAATTTGGGTAGCAAGTGAAAATAAATCATTAACACAAATATATTTCTTATTGGGTGGAGTAAACATACGAGCGAGTTGATTTCTCCACGATGAAGCTGCAACTAGTATAAATAAAATTTACCCATGGAATAGAGCATTCAGTTCAGTTTAAAACGAACCTAAGAAGACGAGGACCGTATTTTACCAACTCTGGTGTTTAGCAAACCAGATAAAAATTGTGAACATATCTGCAATGAATAGACATATTAACAAGTTTGAGTATTTGAGCGTAGAAGTGCTAATGGAGCACATAATACTCACTTGCATTAGGTCTAATAGGTCTTCCAAAGGATTATTCTGATCATCTATTGCGTGTAATCATATTCATGAACTTTATTTCTCAAATAAATATAATCATAGTGATTACTGGTGTTACGTGAACATGTACTTTGATCAATGCATTTTTCGAATTCCTATGCCTATATTATGTGAATGTTTGTATTTTTATGAGGCTTGCGTAATCCACCTGCTTTGAATTATGTATTCCCAATGCGCTTATGCCGCGTTATATAATGCGATAACCATGTTTGCCGGATTCATTCGTAAACGAATATGAAAACGTTCGTACCTACACAGTCTCACATACTCATTGCAATTCGGAATAATGCGTTTCAAATACACATAATTCATGTGACTTGATTTGATAGTTGGATGAACAATTATACTTTAACGACATAAATATATATTTTCTTCAAATTCTTGACCACATTTTCAATTGCTCGGTGTAAGGCCTGATTCAGTCAGTTTGTATGATTTTTCTTAAGAACGTTTCTTCTTAGATTTTGTCATATTCTGGGTAAAAATACAGAAAAATTACATATGCCATTTTTCTCTGTTTCAATTTTCTTGTTTATGTTTGAGTAATCTTTCAGTAATTTCGAGTGGTTTCTTCCTATTCCCTTTTCCATCGTTATGGAATATCCATCTATTTATTTTCCAGCCAAAGATATTATATATATATTATCATTCCACTGAAAGAAAAACAAAAGAAAAAAATTGAAAACTTAAAAACAAAAAATAAATGTTCTCAAAAAATAGAACTTAATGAAAATTGGATAGAAAACCTAACTGACACAAATATTCCAGGGAACCTTTTATATACCTTGAGTTTGGTCAAAATTTCAACTACGAAAATAGAGAAATCCCTACAGAATCGATAATTGCGAATTTGGAATCTGGAATTACCTATCAAACGAGCGAAAATCAGAATGAAATCAGACACAAAATCAATAACATCATAACCAACTTCAAAACCAGTTTTGAAAAACGAACAAAAAATTCAAAAAATATCTTCAAGGAATTTTTTAAAAAGACTAAAAGTTTTTCAAAGGAACATACCGAATTACTTATTTAGGGCTGAAAAAACTAACAAAACAGTAATTATACAAAAATCTGAATACAAAGAAAAACTAGAAAATCTGCTAATGGACAAAACCACATATATAAAAAAAAGATTCAACCCCAAGCGAAAGTTAATAAATTAGTGAATAATTGGTTCTCGTCAACACTTATAGATCAGGTAACAAAAAACAAACTCAATATACACAACGCCCAACCTCCAAGTATATACGGGTTGCCCAAATTACACAAAACTGGAATTCCCCTTTGCCCCATTGTCAACGGGTGTGAAGTTATCCACAACCACAAAATACACTGAGAAAAATGTAACTCGGATCTGTTTCTCGTTAAAATGACAATGGAGGGCTTATTTCAGTAAACGATCGAATTCTGTAGGTTGATAAATGTGAGAAATTATATTTAGAATGCGTTGTCCCCGGGGACGGGGGTGTAATCAAGGTGGAAATGTTAAAAAAATTAAATATACATGCAAACGGCATTGTAGAGTATTATAGTTTGCAGAATCAAATATAGGAGATTGAGATACATAGCACCTGATATATGAAATCATTTGTCGCCCCGTCGGAGGGTGAGTTTTGGGGGTGAGAATTTAAAAAAAAACAATATTTAGTTTAAACGACGCTGTAGAGTTTTCTGGTATGCAAAATCAAATTCAGGAGGTCGAAATACATACCACCTGATATATGAAATCATTTGTCGCCCCGTCGGAGGGTGAGTTTTGGGGGTGGAAATGTTGTAAAAAATCAAAATTCAAATTAAACAGCAGTGTAGAGTTTTCTAGTATGCAGAATCAAATTCCGGAGGTCAAAATACATAGCACCTGATATATGAAATCATTTGTCGCCCCGTCGGAGGGTGAGTTTTGGGGGTGAGAATATTGAAAAAATCAATATTCAGTTTAAACGACGGTGTAGAGTTTTCTAGTATGCAAAATCAAATTCAGGAGGTCGAAATACATACCACCTGATATATGAAATCATTTGTCGCCCCGTCGGACGGTAAGTTTCGGAGGTGGGAAAAAAAAACAATATTTAGTTTAAACGACGCTGTAGAGTTTTCTGGTATGCAAAATCAAATTCAGGAAGTCGAAATACATACCATCTGATATATGAAATCATTTGTCGCCCCGTCGGTGGGTGAGTTTTGGGGGTGGAAATGTTGAAAAAAATCAATATTCAGTTTAAACGACGATGTAGAGTTTTCTAGTATGCAAAATCAAATTCAGGAGGTCGAAATACATTTTACCTGATATATGAAATCATTTGTCCGTCGGAGTGAGTTTTGGGGTGAGAATTTTAAAAATCAATATTCAGTTTAAACTTACCCTCCGACGGAGCGACAAATGATTTCATATATCAGGTGGTATGTATTTCAACCTCCTGAATTTGATTTTGCATACCAGAAAACTCTACAGCGTCCTTTAAACTAAATATTGATTTTTTTAAATATTCTCACCCCCAAAACTCACCCTCCGACGGGGGGACAAATGATTTCATATATCAGGTGGTATGTATTTTGACCTCTTGAATTCGATTTTGCATACTAGAAAACTCTACACCATCGTTTAAACTGAATATTGATTTTTTTCAACATTTCCACCCCCAAACTCACCCTCCGACGGGGGACAAATGATTTCATATATCAGATGGTATGTTTTTCGACCTCCTGAATTCGATTTTTCATACCAGAAAACTCTACAGCATCGTTTAAACTGAATATTGTTTTCTTTTAAATTCTCACCCCCAAAACTTACCCTCCGACGGGGCGACAAATGATTTCATATATCAGGTGGTATGTATTTCGACCTCTTGAATTTGATTTTGCATACCAGAAAACTCTACAGCGTCGTTTAAACTAAATATTGATTTTTTTTTAAATTCTCACCCCCAAAACTCACCCTCCGACGGGGCGACAAATGATTTCATATATCAGGTGGTATGTATTTCGACCTCCTGAATTTGATTCTGCAAACTAAAATACTCTACAGTGCCGTTTGCATGTATATTTAATTTTTTTAACATTTCCACCCCGATTACACCCCCGTCCCCGGGGACAACGCATTCTAAATATAATTTCTTACATTTATCAACCTACAGAATTCGATCGTTTTCTGAAATAAGCCCTCCATTTTCATTTTAACGAGAAACAGATCCGAGTTACATTTTTCTCAGTGTATTTTGTGGTTGTGGATAACTTCACACCCGTCCATTGTCAGCAATATTCAATCTGCCACTTACAATTTATCAAAATTCCTCTAGAAATTATTTCGAATGTTATTGGAAAGAATGATTACTATGTGAAAAACTCCTGTGAGTTTATGGAATTTGTCCGCAATATAACAGTTCCACAAAATCATATAATAATCTCTCTGGATATAGTTTCTTTATATACAAATATAGATACAAAATTAGCGATAGATATCATAAGAGAAAAATGGCATGAAATACGAAGTCACACAACACTAACCTTAGGAGAATTTTTGAAAGGAATTGAACTATGTTTAACCTCAACATACTTTCAATATGAAAATAAATACTACTCACGAATATTCGGAATTGCAATGGGATCTCCAATTGCTGCAACAGTAGCAAATCTGGTTATGGAGTATGTTGAAGAAAAGATCATCAAATCACTAACTTTCAAACCAATATTCTTCAAACGATATGTAGACGATTGTTTAACCTGTGTTCCTACTGACAAAATTGATGAAATTCTAGAAAAATTTAATGAATATCATCCTAGATTGAAATTTACAATAGAAAAAGAAATAGAAAAACGAATAAACTTTCTCGATACAACAATAATACACGACAATACTGGAAAAATTTTCACAAACTGGTTTATTAAACCAAATGCATCAAATCGTTACACAAACTATTTGTCAAACGAACCCCCTAGTTACAAAAAAAATGTTATTCAAAATGCAACTGACAGAGCGATAAAGCTTGCTCACCCAGAATTCAGGAAAAATAATATAGAAATAATCAAGAATATATTGAAAGAAAATAATTACCCCAGCCACTTTGCGGAAAAAACAATAAAAAAACGAATACATGCGATCTACAATAAAAATGATAATGAAGTAATAAAAAAACAACAACATACATACCTTCACCATACATAGACAAACTATCGAATAAAGTTAATAAAACAATGGAAAAACATAACATAACTATTTCACACCGACCGCAAAATACGAACAAAACCATTTATTCAA